>SJYG01000042.1:3100614-3242313 GCA_006410535.1 Litocranius walleri | reverse complement strand
GCAAGGAGATCCAACCAGTCCATTCTGAAGGAGATCAGCCCTGGGATTTCTTTGGAAGGAATGATGCTAAAGCTGAAACTCCAGTACTTTGGCCACCTCATGTGAAGAGTTGACTCATTGGAAAAGACTCTGATGCTGGGAGGGATTGGGGGCAGGAGGAGAAGGGGACGACCGAGGATGAGATGGCTGGATGGCATCACGGACTCAGTGGACGTGAGTCTGAGTGAACTCCGTGAGTTGGTGATGGACAGGGAGGCCTGGTGTGCTGCGATTCATGGGGTCTCGAAGAGTCAGACATGACTGAGCGACTGAACTGAACTGAACTGAACTGAAATGCCATATATAAAATAGATCAACAACAAGGACCTATTGCATAACACAGGGAACTATATTCAGTGTCTTGTAATACCTATAATGGAAAAGAATCTGAAAAAGAATATATATATATGCAAACATATATACCAGGATAATATAACTGAATCACTTTGCTGTGCATCTCAAACATTGTTAATTAACTGTACTTCAACAACAAAATAATCCCCCACAATGTATGCTGGTTCAGGTACTCTGTTGAAAAGTGACAGTACTTCAGAGAAGACCATCTTAGAATTTGCTTTTAAGTTTGTAAATTGCAAAGTAATTTAACACATCGCAGAAAGATTAGTAACAAGAAGTCAGAAAAATCCTTCCAAATTCCACTACAGAATTGTGATCATATTTATATATTTCCTTTCAGTCTTTTGCATAGGTTTGTTTATAATTCACAGGCATGTTTATGTAGTAGACACATTTTCAATTATAATCTCCATGGAGGTACATTTTATATCCTACATTTTTCATTTAGGATAAGTGTTAATATTTTTCTATTTCATCAGATTCTATATATAATTTTTAATAATTGAAAAATATTTTACTGGCTACATTCCCTATATATAATTCATATAGCCATCTACTGACTTGCATTTCTTTAGGATATTTTCAGTTTTCTTCAGAGGGTTGCTGGGACAGATGTTCTAAGGCACATTAACTTCACCCCTCTGAATCTTTTTATTTTTGTGTAGCAGAAGGAGATTTGAATATAGACCGACCTGGATTTAAATCTGGGGCCTTCATCACTTAGTAGCTTCATAACCTCTGAGGAGATCTTCATCCTTGAGCTTCAATTTTTTCATCTGTAAAATGGGAATAATAATATCTGTCTTTTTGTTTGTCATCAGGTATTTATAAATTTCCACCCACACTGTCTGGAACCAAGAAGCAGCTCATGAATTATAACGCTATTATAAGTATTTTAAAGTTATAACTATTTTTATTTTTCAAACTATTTGATTCTCCTTATTGTGACCTTATTTACTTTTATTTTTTTGGCTGTGTGGCTTGTGCGATCTTAGTTCCCTGAGCAGGGATTGAACCCACAACCCCTGCATGGGAGCACAGAGTCTTAACCACTGAACTGCCAGGGAAGTCCCTGTAAAATTATAATCAGTTTTAGAAAGTTGAGTTTCTCAGTTCAGTTCAGTTGCTCAGCCATGTCTGACTCTTTGCGACTCCATGAATCGCAGCACGCCAGGCCTCCCTGTCCATCACCATCTCCCGGAGTTCGCTCAGACTCACGTCCATCGAGTCCGTGATGCCATCCAGCCATCTCATCCTCTGTTGTCCCCTTCTCCTCCTGTCCCCAATCCCTCCCAGCCTCAGAGTCTTTTCCAGTGAGTCAACTCTTCACATGAGGTGGCCAAAGTACTGGAGTTTCAGCTTTAGCATCATTCCTTCCAAAGAAATCCCAGGGCTGATCTCCTTCAGAATGGACTGGTTGGATCTCCTTGCAGTCCAAGGGACTCTCAAGAGTCTTCTCCAACACCACAGTTCAAAAGCATCAGTTCTTTGGTGCTCAGCCTTCTTCACAGTCCAACTCTCACATCCATACATGACCACAGGAAAAACCATAGCCTTGACTAGACCGACCTTAGTCGGCAAAGTAGTGTCTCTGCTTTTAAATATACTATCTAGGTTGGTCATAACTTTTCTTCCAAGGAGTAAGCGTCTTGTAATTTCATGGCTGCAGTTACCATCTGCAGTGATTTTGGAGCCCCCAAAAATAAAGTCTGACACTGTTTCCACTGTTTCCCCATCTACTTCCCAGGAAGTGATGGTATGTTTATAATCTGAGTACCTCTCAATTGCAAGAAATATCTTGATTTATGCTAATGAGTCTCATGGCCCATCCCACCTGACTGAACCAGAATCCCCATCAACTTAGATGCTGGGAGGCAGAGGGATCCTAGAAATAGGCGCTACAGGGAAACTCGGGGTGGGAGGACACCAAGGGAAGCGGCAGAATGGGCTGGGGAGGTGAGAGCCGAGGAGATTTGCCTTTCACCTATTAAGGAACTAGGCTTCTCTGATAGCACAGCTGGTAAAGAGTCCACCTGCAATGCGGGAGACCTGGGTTGGATCCGTGGGTTGGGAAAATCCCCTGGAGAAGAGACAGGCTACCCACTCCAGTATTCTGGCCTGGAGAATTCCATGGACTGCATAGTCCATGGGGTCGCAAAGAATCGGACACGACTGAGTGACTTTCGCTTCCTAACCAACTGCACAAACTTCCCCTTTGGCTTGCTTCTCTCCACAGCTCTCCTTTTCCCAGAGCGGTGAGTGGGGCGATGCTCTGTAAGCGGGGAATGTCAGACGGGGCGGAGGTGCAGAGAGGAGGCGCACAGGAGGCGATGCTGCCGGAGCCTCCGCGCTAGGGGGACAGCGCTGCATGTGGGGTTCTGTCCCTCTGGGGTGCTCTGGTCCTGCCTGAGCCTCTGTGAGCAAACTCCTAAGACCCTGTGAGCTGGGTTTTCCTTGTGGGTTAAAATAGGGATGATGATGATAATAATATCCAGATGAAATTGAGAAGCTCCAATAATAAAGAAACCGCAGCGCTCAGCCTTCAAGCATGGAGCACCAGGGCCCGCGGGGAGGGGCGGCTCACACCCATTCCCTTTTCCAATGGACAAATGGTCCCCCAAAGGCTGGCAACGTTATGTCCACTTTACAAGGAGGAAACCAGACCCCTGAGAGATGAGGGTTCGTGCTCAGCCCAGTGCGCCTCCCTGCTTTGCACTCTGTAGAGCTCTGGATGGGCGTAATCTGTCGTGATGACCCTCTGGAGGTCTTCCTTTTTTTTTTTTCTGGCCGTCCTGGGCAGCACGTGGGATCTTCGTTTCCCGACTGGGGGAAGTTGACCGTACGCCCCCTGCTTTGGAAGCACAGAATCTTAACCACCAGACTGCCAGAGAAGTCTGGGGGCTCTTCTTAACGCGTTCCTTGGAGAGTTTTGCTGGAAAGGTCTTCTAGAGGGTTGCAGAGTACATTGAACAAACTGATTTGAAATATGTATGTCGAGCGCCTACTGCATGCTAGCCATCCTTACGGGAACTCAGCAGTGAATGGCATGGACAAATGGCCCTCAAGAGTATGCCTTTTGGTGTGAGAAGGCTGACAAAAACAGGCAAGTAGGGACTTTCCGGCTGGTCTGGTGGTCGGGAAGGGGCAGGGTTCCATTCCTGTTCAAGGAGCTCGCGCAAGGTGCACGGCGCAGCCAAAAACACCCCACCCCACACAAACAAGTATATTTTATGGCTTGTGATGCTAAGTTCTGGGAAGGAGAATAAAACAGGCAAAGGGGATTTTATATCCAATGGTCAGAGAGGGCTCTGTGATGACAGCTGTGTTCACCACTCAGATACTGAGGTCTACAAGAGCATCATCTCCCTAAGAACAGAGCCCTGGGGTCTTGGTGGTCCCTGTGGCGCCAGTCCCCAGCAGAAGTTCGGCTTCTCAGGAGGTGCTGAATAAATATTGGTTGAATGAGTGAATAAACAGCCATCATTCAGAAACCTCCACATCAGGCTAGGCACAGGGTTTTGGATTCATGTGCCATCAGCTGACTCTTATGGAGAGCCTTTTGTGTGCCAGCCTCCATGGCCGCAGAACAGCCCTTTCCTCTGAAGATCTTCGCTAAGGATGAGGGTGGTGGTGGTGGTGTTTAGTCAGTAAGTCAGGACGGCCTCTTTTGCAACCCCATGGACTGTTGCCCGCCAGATTTCTCTGTCCATGGGATCTCCCCAGGCAAGAATGCTGGAGTGGGTTCCGTTGTCTTCTCCAGCGAAGCTTCCAGATCCAGGGATCAAACCCCACATAGCCTGCATTTACCCACTTAGCCCCCACGGAAGCCCCCAGATGAGAGCGCATGCATGCTAGGCCTCTTCAGTCATGTCTGACTCTGCCGCTCCATTATGGCCCGCCAGGCTCCTCTGTCCACGGGGATTCTCCTGGCAAGAATACTGCAGTGGGTGGCCATTTCTTTCTCCAGGGCGATCTACCCGACCCAGGAATTGAACCCGGGTCTCTTAAGTCTCCTGGATTGGCAGGTGGGTTCTTTACCAGTAGTGACACCACCTCGCAATCTAACAGCAGGGAAGAGAGCAAAGAGAACAAGGGAAGAACAAGGGGTTAAGTGCAAAGAGTAAGAGTTTCAGGGTCAGGAAGGAGTTCAGCAACTGTATTGCCTGACTTTTTTTTTTTTTAATGCAAAAATAGCTAGTTCTGCTTTTTGGACCGGGGCTTGCTGAGTCGGGGGTTCAAAGAGAAGACCATGAGGGTGGGAGTGGCCGATTTCATCCACAGCAGATGGTGATGCCCCAGAGACAGGCTGTGGCCTGCACCCCCTCTGGCCCAGGAATCAAGGTCGGGGCAGACAGCTAAGCTCGGCTCCCTGGGGACCCCCTCTCTGCCTCTCCACTAGGCCAGCCCATCCCGAGAACATCACCCTTGATCCACCCTTGGACTCCACATCGGGCTCAGGAGAGCCTCAGAGGCCAGGGGTGTGAGAGGAATCGTTCCAGCATCTGTTATGAACCGTTATTTCCATTCCTTTGGCCGAGCTTTCTCCTGAGCCCTGAAGGCAGTAGGTCAGCGCTGCTTTCGGCCCAAACGTCTGATGTCCCAGGCCTCCGTTCAGCCTCACAAAAAAAGGGGATGATTATTAAAAGAACAGACATTGCATTCCATATTTACCCCAGATGACACTGCCTTGATCCCTAAAATAACTCCAGACCTCCTGGATGGAACTTGCTCGTTCTTTTTCATCTTGCTCTTATGCAACTGTTTATGGAGAACATCACCATAGTGATATCAGAGCAGGTCAAGTGAAACGCCAACCCCTTGGGTGGTTATTCGTTTCCCTTTGTAACTTGAAACATGACTTTTTCACCCCAGACCTACTCTTTCATTTCTTCTAAGCACTTCAGTTTTCTGCTCCAAGTCAACAGCAGTACTTTCTGATTGATTCCCAGCAATTAAAACCGCAGAGGTGGTCCACACTGGGGTGAGCGATGGAAGTACTTGGGCTGAGTTTCCAAACTGGAAACTATATTTACCAGAAATCTTTCCTTCAGATAAAACTTGGGGCAAAGTCTCAGAGTGTTGAAAGAGGCACTAAATAAACGAAAAGTCTAAAGAACCTTCAGTGCTTGCTCCAAGGAACATGACTATAGAGTTCCACAAATAAACACAGCTGGCGCGGGGAGAGCCTTTAGCAAATACTTATCTTCTTGATTATTTATTTTTTTTCATAATCATCATCTTGGCCAACAGTCCTTATTATAGCATTCTCATACCCTGTTGGTGGGAGTGTGAATTTATAGGACTTTTCTAATAGAAAACTTGGCAATGGGTAGGAAAAGCCTTGACAGGGTGCTCTTTCTGTGAAGCAAACGTCTGTTCATGGGTTCTGAGAAAATCATTAGGAATGGGAGCAGAGAAATTCATACAAAGGTGTTCACTGCTAATAGTGGTGGAAGAATGGAAAAAAATCAAGTGATACAACACCAGGGGATTGCTTCAAAAGAATCACTATTTATCCATGTGATAGATACTAAGCCAGAATTGCAAATCACACCACAGGAGAATCTTTAATAACATATAATACAGTCACAATATGTTCTCAGGAAAAAAGCAGGTAACAAAAATGTGTATGCAATATGATCCCATTTTTTCAAAACATGTATGCACATGGAAAAGAAAAAGCGTAGAAAGATAGGTTCTAAAAAGATGAGCAGTGATTATTCCTTGGGTAATTTTCTGCTTTGGGTGTTGTATCTATAATTTTTACAATAAGCATGTAATTCTGTAGTCAGATGTTTAAAAAGCTATTTTAAAGAAGAATAAGCTACTATGCCTTTTAAAATCACCTCTGATGGACTTTATGGGCAGAAACAGACTCTTATTCCAAGAACTTCCTTGTATAAATCTCATAAGATAGAAAGTGCTCAACAATCTCTTGTTGTGGTTGAAGATAATGAACAAATTGTATGGTACATGGGGCCAATAAATATTAAGCAACCATGGGTTTTCTGCCTATTTAGAGTTTAACATCAGAGATGTACAAGGATGGGTCTTCCAGGTGGTCCAGGGGCTAAGATTCCACACTCCCGATGCAGGAGGCCTTGGTTCAATCCCTGGTCAGGGAACTAATTCCCATATGCTGCAACTAAAGATCCTGCATGCCCCAACTAAGACCCAGCACAGCCAAGTACACAAATAAATATTTTAAAAATACATACAAGGCTGACATAACCACATAAAACATACGATCAGTGTAATAGGGCCGGCAAGTGTGTTTTCAAAATATCATGAATCATTTCATATTCAGTAACAACAGGGAGGACTGTTGGGGGCAAGAGAAGGGATCGTGTATAAAATCAAATAGCACGTGTGCCACCAGCTTATTGCCTGTCTTATTTAAATCTCGTGACAGTTGCCTGTGGCATGTACCTTATGGGCTTCCCAGGTGGCTCAGTGGTAAAGGATTCATTCGCCTGCCAGTGCAGGAGACTCAGAAGACTTAGGGTCAATAAGACGCCTAGAGCAGGAAATGGCCACCCATTCCAGTATTCTTGCCTGAAAACGTCCATGGACAGAGGAGCCTGGGGTTGCAGAGAGTCAGACATGACTGAGCATGCACACCAAGCCCAATAACAACAGCACAAGGCATCACATACTCATTTTACAGAAGTGGAAACTAGCATCTGGAGGTTAGGTCACCTTCTCTCTCACCACTGCAGGGAGAAAGAAGATGCAATTATTCAACAAGAGGAGGTGTGGAGCCCAGTTTATGACGGAAATGGGTGAGATAGGAAGGGCGGGACAGAAGGAGAAGGAAGAAATAGGCACCTCTGTGGGATGGTCCCCAAAATCTTTTACCAGACTGGTAAACATTTAGGTTGATCCTGCAGAAAATAATCATTTTAGTTGCCCTCCTCTGAGTACCTGGGGATGATGTTGATATAAAAATGAGGATCACAGGGCGTCATTAGCCAACCTCACGGGTTTCTGGGAAGCGGCAGGCATGCTGCGGGAATATGCAGCACAAATGCGCCGCGGAGTGAATCACATAGACGCCCAGAGCCTGCCATCAGCGTGCTCAGCACCCAAGACATCTAGACACTTCTTTGTTCGGGGTTATGCGAAACAAGGGGCGAAAAAAGCATAGTACTTCTTTAAAGTTTAAAACTGCAAGACAGACTCAGATCACATTGAAAAAAGTGTAGGCTTTTTGGATCAGACAACTCTGTTCACATCCTGGCTCACCTTTCTGAAGTTATGGGACCTCTGCTAATCCTCACTGGCTCTACTTGAGGTATCCTGCTTAACACATTCATGGAAATCCTCCTTATAAATGTTATCATCCCAGTCATTTCCTGATATGTTGAAAACTGTCATGAGTGGCTTTTTAGACCTTTATTCGTCAGGGGAGTGCTGGCTGCTGAAACAACTGTCAGTTCTTAGTGGCTTACTATAATAAACGTTTATTTTTTCCCTTTGACATAATCTGTATGTTTCCAGTAGACTCTCCTGGATGCAACACAGGCTTCCTCTATCTTGGAGTCCTCTCTTGTATCCCCTGCATTCAGCTAGCCGATGAACAGAGGGAGGGAGGGAACCGGGCAGGTCCCAAGGGGCAAACCTGGAGATGGCCCATACCACTTCCCCCTACATTCCATTTGTTAAAGCCCAATCACATGGCCACAACCTAACTCAAGGGAGGCCAGGAAATGTAGACAGCTCTTGTGCCCAGGAAGAGGACATGGAAAAGTTGAATCTGTAGCCCGGCAGTGCCACTTATCTACAGCCATCACAGTACTGTGGGGGCAGAGAACAAATAAAGATCAAGATAAAAGCTCAAAGGAACTGCTGTGCCAGTTGTCCAGGCAGTGGTGCCTGACCAAGAGAACTCCTTGGTGATCAGAGTTTGCTCACGTAGATGTTTTTAAAATTTATTTATTTGGCTGTGCAGGGTCTTCATGGCCGCACAGGCCCTTCTCCAGTTGCAGGGAGCAGGGATGCTCTCTTAGCGTCTCAGGGAAGCGGCCTCTCTGGCTCGGAGCCGGGCTCTAGAGCACAGGGCCTCAGGAGCTGCAGCTCCCGGGCTCCAGAGCAGAGTCAGTAGCTGTGCTGCACGGGCTCCACGTGGTCCTCCTGGACCAGGGATCAAACCCGTGTCTCCTACACTGGCAGGCGGATTCTTTACCACTGTTTCTCCAGGGAAGCCTTAGGTTTTTTTTAACGTATTTTTAAATAAAATATTTATTTATTTGACCCTGCTTGGTCTTAGTTGTGGCATGCTGGATCTTTAGTCAGGTCATTTGGGACCTAGTTCCCTGGCCAGGGGTCAAACCTGGGCCCCTCACATTGGGAGGGCAGGACCTTAGCCACTGGACCACCAGCGGCGCAATCCTTCTCAGGTTGGTTTTAAACTGGGCCTCACCTTACAGGATCTTGGCTCAAGTACGTCTGATCCTCCCTGGCAGTCTTAAGTTATAAAGAAGGCAGCACAACGAATATTAGAAACGGGTCCCCTGGCTAGTGTCGTTCTAGGCCTCTCTCTAAATCACCCTGCTCCACCGTGCCCGTCATTCTTCGCCTCTGCATTTGGCTCTCAGTCTGCCTGCCTTTATACTTGGCGATCCATTTTCTCCACCTGTGAGCTAAGTCGCTTCAGTTGTGTCTGACTCTGAACAGTAGCTCGCCAGGCTTCCCTGTCTACGGGGTTTCCTGGGCAAGAACACTGGAGCGGGTTGCCATGCCTTCCTCCAGGGGATGGTCCCAACTCAGGGATCAAACCTTTGCCTCTTATGTCTCTGTTCTGGGAGGTGAGTTCTTCCACTAGCGCCGCTTACAGTCGCTTTGCCTACCAGACCACATATTTACCACCACTTCTCTGCCTTGGCCTTTGCTTTCATTTTTGGCCAAAATGTGGAGTCTTTCTGACCACAGTGGCATTGTTTGCCTTAGATAAATAGGTCACTATGTCTAGCCTGGGCCTAAGAGTTAATGACCTCAACCAAGGTCCTCTCATGTTCTGCATGCCACTGGTTCACTTGAACAAGAAACAAAGCTGATACGTGTATTTATTTACTTAGAAAGGTTGAAGCTTATGCAGTGGAGAGAATACTATTTTCTTTCCAAAATTTTTAAAAAATCCTACATGAATTTAAATAATGCTTCACAGGGCTCTCAAATCCTTTTTTTAAAAAATGTAATTTTGGAAAAACAGAATTTTCTTATTTTAACCAAATTGAATTTATCAATTTATTTTCTTTTTTTAGCTTGCACTTTTTGTATCCTAAAAAAACCTTGGTCTATGCAATGTTGTGAAGATTTTGTCTCACATTTTCTTCTAGGAGTTTTATGGTTTTAGTTTTTATGGTTATGTCTGTGATCCCTT
The DNA here is from genome assembly GCA_006410535.1 of Litocranius walleri. NCBI lineage: Eukaryota > Metazoa > Chordata > Mammalia > Artiodactyla > Bovidae > Litocranius > Litocranius walleri. The sequence goes on along the minus strand of SJYG01000042.1, from coordinate 3,232,535 downwards.
TGTGTTAATATTGTGCAGTAAGGGTCGAGACTTATTTCTAGCACCATTTGTTTAAAATGCTGCTATTTCCTCATTGAATTACATTGGCACTGTTGTCAAAAATCTTTTAACTGTTAGGAATTCTCTGGCAGTCCACTGATTAGGACTCCATGCTTTCACTGCTGAGGACCTGGGATCAATTCCTGGTCAGGGAACTAAGATCCTGCAAGCCTGCAAGCCTCCCTGCATGGCCAAAAACAAGAAAGAAAAAACTGTCATTATGCAGGTCTATTTTTGGACTAGTCTGTTCCATTGATCTATGTGTCTATGTTTGCTAATGCCACACTGTTCTGATTTCTGCAGCTTTATGGTAAGTCTTGAAATCAGATAATATAGGTCCTTTAACGTATTTCTTCCTTTTTCAAGATTCTAAGATCTTTGCATTTCCATTTGCATTTTAAAATCAACTTGTTCATTTCTTAAAAAAAAAAAAAACTTGCTGGAATTTTGAATTGGATTGCATTGAATCTATGGATTATTTTGGGGAGATGAACATCATAACAATATTTTCTTCCAGTGCATGAATAAGGTATAATATCTACTTAGATCTTTAATTTCCCTCTGGGCTTCCCTGGTAGCTCAGCTGGTAAGGAATCCTAGAGACCTGGGTTCGATCCCTGGGTTGGGAAGATCCCCTGGAGAAGGGAGAGGCTGACCACTCTGGTGTTCTGGCCTGGAGAATCCCACGGACTGCATACTCCATGGAGTCACAAAGAGTCGGACACGACTGAGCGACTTTCACTTAATATCCCTCAGCAATGTTTCCTAGTTTTCAGAGTACCCAGGATTTGCAGATCTTTCATTAAATATATCCCTAAGTGTTTCGTGTTTTGTGTTATGGTAAATGGTATTTTAAAATATTTTACTCCCAATTGGTTGTGGCTCTGGTCTTTTGATCTAGCCCAGGGGTCTGCAACCCCCAGGCCATGGACTGGTACCGGTCCATGGTCCCTTAAGAACCAGGCTGAATGGCTCGAGGTGAGCAGTGGATGAGTGAGGGAAAATTCCCCTGTATTTACAGTCACTCCCCATTGCCCCCAGATGGGACCATCTAGCTGTAGGAAAACAATCTCAGGGCTCCTACTGATCCTGCATGATGGTGAGCTGTATAACTATTCATTATGTATCACAATGTAGTAATAATATGAATAAAGTGCCCAATAAACGCAACGCACTTGAATCATCCTGAAACCGTCCACCCACTCGGTCTATGAAAAAACTGTCTTCCACAAAACTGGTCCCTGGGGCCAAAAAGGCTGGGGACCACTGATCTAGCCTTTCACTTGACTGGTTTTCACGTGAAGAAAAAGTCTTGCCATTTTTTCCAGCTCCTACATCGGTTCTGCAGCTGGTTTAGTTTCATTCAGAACATTTCGTGCCTGATTGGCCTGAGGGATGAGTGCCGGGGAAGAGTCGTGGGGGACCCAGGTTTCCACCTCAGCTGTTTCCCTGGCTCCGCACTTGACGGGCACCATATTCCAGATCTGTTCTAATGGCGATGTGAGCCTTGGTCCCTGCCTCAAGCAGCCCTGAGAGTTGTAGGCACAGATTGCAAGTGAAAAGGTGTCCTAAGAACAGGGTTCCCATGGGAACACAGAGAAGGAGGCCCGCAAACTCAGCTTTTGAGGTGATCAGCAAAGAATACTACACGAAGGAGGAGGTGACCATTCTTCTGGGTTTGAAGAGTTAGCCTTAGGTGCATTGTTGAGGACATCCCAAGCCTGGTAGGTGGCTGGCTGGCCAGTTTAATAAACAAAACATGAATTCTCCCAACTACCCATATATCAATAAAAACTCCAGCAGCTGGCCCACATGTGAGAAGCCTTGCTCAAACTCTGAGCAAGACCCCACAGATGGTCAGGATACAAATAGTTCTGCTCTAGCAGAAGGCAGCTGTGAGTTCTCCCAGGTACCTATTAGAAAAGCAAAAACAAAAGCCCCAAGAAGACGATGTCCAATCCTCTGACAGAGTATCCCCACAGTGCTGAAGACTTGGGGGCGTGTTTAAAGAGCCGGAGTGCTAGTGGTCTACCTCCTGCCCTCGCCCCCACTGCCGCTTCTTGCTATATACTTTCAAGCTGCTGAGGGCTGGAAAAAGTTGATCTAAGCTGTTTAGCCAAGATTGCCGCCCCTACAAGCCACGTGATGTTCTGTCTTCAAAGGAAATCAGCATTTTGGGGACCTCTAATCAGTCCTGCTTAGGATTCCAATGATAAGAAATTTACGAGACCTAAAAGGGACCTGTTTTGATCATTTGCATGAGCTTACCCAGAATGCATGCTTGTTGTGACTGTCTGGTCTTGTGTGTTTCTACTCTTCAGCAACCTTTCTTCTTCTTTTGGTAATAGCACCCTGGTGCCCCCTCAACACACTGAGACAGTTCCCCTCCACTCCATTATGGGGTCTTATCCTGCCAGCCCCAGGGGTGGGCTCATGACCAAGGCCTGCTGGTAACTCAGGCTGTGGGTGTGGTGAGATTGTCTAAGGAGAAGCTGCAAGGTCACAGGAGGTGAGAACCCATCACTTAGAGGGTAGAGAGAATGAGTCTGCAAAGAACAGTGAAGGAGCAGTCAGAGAGGTGGGCCTGAGACCAGGAGAGTTATCTGTCAGGGAAGCCTGTGGACCAGAGTGCTTCAAGAAGGAAGAGGTGGGAATTCCCTGGTGGCCCAGTAGTTGGGACTCTGAGCCTTCACCACTGGGTCATGGGTTCAGTCCCTGGTCAGGGAACTGAGATTCTGCAAGCTGTGTGGTGTGGCGAAAAAAAAAAGAGGAAGCAGTGACTGACCACTTCAGGTCAGTTCAGTTCAGTTGCTCAGTCATGTCAGACTCTCTGTGACCCCATGGACTGCAGCATGCCAGGCTCCCCTGTCCATCACCAACTCCCGGAGCTTGCTCAAAGTCATGTCCATCGAGTTGGTGATGCCATCCAACCATCTCATCCTCTGTCGTCCCGCCGGGGTCCAGCCCCGGTGGATCCAGAGTGATTCGAAGGGGAGACAGATAGGCGAGGAAAAACTTATTTATTTAGAGATATAAGGTTAGATTAGGAAGAAATAGTGTAGTAGGAAAATTAAGTGGAGAAAAGAGGCTTAATAACTTGGTTTACGTGGAAAGCCAATAAAGTTCCAGACAAGGAACTTGCACCATCTACGTTAGGCCACCGGCGACTGTTTGAATTTCGAAGGGTGCCCCACCTTAGGCTCCCTTTCGCATGAATCTTAGCAGCCAGGGCAAGTAAGTAGACGTGGTGAGCCTTCCGTTCCAGATGGGAATTCTGCCGAAAAAGGGGAGAAAAGAATGACATGGGGAAGCCCAGCATCAGTGCAAGACTCCCAAAACTTTATTTTTCAAAATCAGCTTATAAACCCCAAGTTGTACATAAAGAAATAATGGAATACGCAGCTATGCAGGGGCAGCAGTCTTGACCCTCACTGAGACAAGGCTTTCTTTTTGCATACCTTCCTGAATACAAAAGGTCTCAGGTGGTTTACATTATCTTCTGGCCAAGAGGCCTGTTAACATTTTTATGGCTCTCTTCCTGGATAATTATCTATCAACCAGAAAACTCCTTTTCCCTAGAAGTGTTTTTTTCTTTACTCTGCATCACCCTCAAAGTACTAAATAAAGTTACATTCCTGTAGAGCAAAGGTGCAGTTGGGTTATAACAAAGAGAGTACTTAACTCAAAGATCTAATGTTGCTAATACCAGGTCTACTACTTGTTTTTCTATATACCAACTATATCTAAAAATAAAGGATATGAAAATTTGGCAGCAAGTATTGGCTCAACAAATGAAACCTTTAATCAGTCCTATTCTAATGATTTTGACTCCTCTGAAGCCCCTACATTCCTAGGATGTTTTAAGCTTCCTGTGCCTCCCGCAGTCGGGAGGCCTCAAACAATCACATGTGCAGCTGTACGAGTCCTGCAGGCAGGCTAGAAACCATCAGAGGGGTTTTTGGACTGAAACACCCTTTCAAATGCAGAAGACTAAAGCCCTGAGTTGACTTTTTCCAGAGTGTGTCAGAAGAGTGGAAAAGTACAATACAATAAGGCAGGCATATTCTTATTTTTGGGAGGGTACATGCTCAGGAAATACCTGGGGGAAAACCTGAGCTCTGACTCGACCTTGCCCATCAGATCTCTGCCGCATGACCTTGTCACAGGTGGGATTCCTCACGCTGGCTCCTGGCATCCCCCCTTCTTCTGCCCTCAGATTTTCCCAGCATCAGGGTCTTTTCCAATGAGTCAGTTCTTTGCATTGGGTGGCCAAAGTATTGGAGTTTCAGCTTCAGCATCAGTCCTTCCAATGAATATTCAAGAATGGTTTCCTTTAGGATGGACTGGTTGGATCTCCTTGCAGTCCAAGGGACTCTCAAGAGTTTTCTCCAACACCACAGTTCAAAATCATCAGCCCTTCGGCGCTCAGCTTTCTTTATAGTCCAACTCTCACATCCATACATAACTACTAGAAAAACCATAGCTTTGACTAGACGGAACTTTGTTGGTAAAGTGATGTCTCTGCTTTTTAATGTGCTTTCTAGGTCTCTAGGTTTTAATATACTTTCATAGCTTTTCTTCCTTAAAAAGGAGGAAGCGTCTTTTAATTTCTTAAATGACTGACCAATAGTGTCAGTTATAACTGGGGAGTCCAAGGAGTTAAAGACTGAAACCCATCCATGTGTGCTTTGACGAGGAGGTATGGATGACCTGAGGGTCATTTCTGCGGGGGAGTGATGGACTGGAAGGGAAGGTAGGAGACAGGACATAGTGTCTTTGTAGCTGAGAAAGATGGGAGACAGGGTGGTGGGCTAGAGGAATCCATGTAGCCTTTCTCTCTCTCTTTTTTTTTTAACATATGAGACATTTGGGTATGTTTAAAACCACAGTAATCATCTAGCTGAGAGGAAATCATTCAACAATCTGGGGAGGGCTTCCCTGGTGGTGCAGCAGTAAAAATAATCCGCCTGCCAATGCAGGAGACACAGGTTGGATCCTTGATCTGGGAAGATCCCACAGGCCATGGAGCAACTGAGCCCGTGAACCACAACTGCTGAAACCCGTGCACCCTAGAGCCTGCGCGGCAACAAGAGAAGCCACCGTAATGAGAAACCTGTGACTGCAATGAAGAGTAGCCCCCAAACACCGCAGTTAGAGAAAAGCCTGGGCCGCAACCAAGACCCAGCAAGCCATAAATAATAAATAAATAATTTAAAAAATTTTTTAGAATTTTCATTTACAAATTAAAAAATAAAAAACTATCTCGGAGGAGATGGAATGACTGAGGTTCTTAAAACAAGAGACTCTCCCAATCAGGAATCTTTTTTTCTACATTTCTCAAATTTACCTGATGAGCCATCCCCTGGCTTCACTCAGAGTTTAGCGTTCTGCAGGGAGCATTGGGGTTCAAATTAGGTCAAGGGCTCAGCCCTAAACCCAGGCTATACTGTGGCTTCAGCCAGCCAGGCTCCTGCCCTCGGGAGCTGGGGATGGGCTCCACTCCACCCAAACTAAATGTCTGAAGTTAAGGAAGGGTTGAGAGGTAGAAAAGACCACTACGTCAGCTGAGTGATGGGGAAGATGGAAATACCAGGTGGCATTGCTTCCCTCCTGGGACTCTTGGTAACAAAGATCCTTGAATTGAATCCCACTGAACCTTCAATATACGGAGTTAGGATGTTCAAGGGGCATATGGTGTAAACTTCTCGTCTGCAGAATTCAGAGAAGCTAGGGCTTAAAGGCTGGCTAATTCTAGGGTTCTCTTATATCTCCAAAAGATAGTAAAACATCTATAACCACTTTTAGTAATGAGAAGATCCCCAACTCAGGAAGCAGGCTCTAGCCTGTTAAAATCAGAGGTGATTTTAAACAAGTCTCAGCTCTTGCAACAACTGTGCATTTATTAACCCGACAGTTCCAGCTGCGGAGACTTAACTGAAGGATGACAGACCATGTCGGGCGCACTTCTGGGTAACGCCCTGTTCACGCGTCTTATGTTGCTTGCTGTTTGCTCAGCTGATCAGTCATGTCCAACTCTTTGCGGCCCCATGGACTGTAGCTGGCCAGGTTCCTCTGCCCGTGGAATTTTCCAGGCAAGAATACTGGAATTGGTTGCTATTTCCTCCTCCAGGGGATCTTCCCAACCCAGGGATCAAATCCATTTCTTCTGCAAGTTTCCTGTATTGCAGGTGGATTCGTCACCACTGAGGAAAGCCCCATATGGGTGCATATGAATGTATCTGCATACGAATAGACATGTATGTACGTAGATAGAAGTAAACAATCACTTTGCTGTATGCCTGAAACTGACACAATACTGTGAATCAGCTATATGCCAAGTAAAACAAACAGAAAATGTTTGGTGAAAAAAGGCAAAAGGAACTAGAACTATATTCAGTGACCTGTGATAAACCATAAAGGAAAAAAATATGAAAAAGGGTATGCGTATGTATATATATGCACACATATACATCTGAGTCACTTTGCAGTAGAGCAATAATTAACACAACACCGTGAAGCAACGACACTTAAATGAATTTTTTAAAAAGCACTTGGAACCATATTCAACACCTTGTACTGTTAAGTAGAAGAATTGAAAAAAAGCATATATAATAAATCACCTTAATGTATGGCAAAACAAATACAGTATTGTAATGAAAAAAAATAATAAATTTAAAAAATAAAAAAAATTAAAAAAATAAAATCACATTTACAATCATAAAAATAAATAAATAAATAAATAAATCACCTTGCCGTGCATCTGAAACTAAAAATATATTCTGTTGTTGTTTTTTGTTTTTGACCATGTTGCATGGCTTCTGGCATCTTAGTTCCCTGACTAGGGATTGAACTCAAACCCCTTGAAGCAGAAGTGCAGAGTCCTAAGCCCCGGGCCACCAGAATATTTCCCTAATACAATACTGTAAATCAACTGCTGTTGTTCAGTCGCTCAGTTGTGTCTGCAGCACGCCAAGCTTCCCCGTCCTTCGCTATCTCTCAGGGTATGCTCGGACTCACGTCCATTGAGTTGGTGATGCCATCCATCCATCTCATTCTCTGTTGTCCCCTTCTCCTCCTGTCCTCAATCTTTCGCAGCATGAGTCTTTCCAATGAGTTAATTCTTTGCATCAAGTGGCCAAAGTATTGGAGCTTCAGCTTCAGCATCAGTCCTAATGAATATTCAGTGTTGATTTCCTTTAGGATTGACTGGGTTGATCTTCTTGCAGTCCAAGGGACTCTCAAGAGTCTTCTCCAGCACCACCATTCAAAAGCATCAATTTTTCAGTGCTCAGCCTTTTTTATGGGCCAAATGTCACATCTGTACATGACTACTGGAAAAACCACAGCTTTGACTATACGGACCTTTGTTAGCAAAGTTATGTCTCTGCTTTTTAATGCACTGTCTAGCTTTGTCATAGTTTTTCTTCACAGGAACAACTTCAATCTAAAAATCAGGGAAGGACGAGAACATGGGGAAGATGGAGAATTGTTGGTAGAGGAGAAGGTTTCTGTCCAACTCCATCATGTCTGTGAGGCAAGAGACCAGCTCATCTGCTTAGAGTGAAAGATGAGAAAGGGACAAAGAAAGAAGACTGAAAAACCATCCTCGTGGAATGTGGGAACTGAGTACAGCAGGAAAATACAGTAGGAAGGCTCGGCAGGTTTGAGGACTGATTTGAAACTAGTGGACATCAACTTAAAACGATGCGTCACTTTTAATTTTCCATCAGTGTTCAGATATTCTGATGCAGGCAGAGAGTAGGGGAAGAGCTGAGTTTAACCAGGGTTGGCCAAGAAGAAGGGGTAAAGGAGGTGTAGCAGGTGGAGGAATATGACCTGAGGTTGGGTTTTTGACAGAGGAAAGAAGAAACAGTACTAAAAGTAATGATGGAATTTGCCTCCTACCCACAGCCCCTGAAAAGTAGCTGTTTAATGCCACATGCCCCCGTGCTCATAGCAACAGATGACTGGTTAAGGGGTGGGCTCTGATCTGTGGGCAGCCAGTCTGTGGAGCTGGCCAGTGACCTGCCCAACGAACTGTCATTATTAAAAGATGAGATGAATTGACTGGATTCTGTCTTAGGAGCTAAAACACAAAAGAATCTGCCAGTTAATAGGACAAACGGACACAGAGAATAAAAGAGGGACAAAGGCCACCAGGATGACTGCCATGCGGCAGAAATGTTGAGGAATAGGGCTATAGGCAAACTGAGGATGCTAGACAGTCAAGAAAGCAGCAGATTCGTCAAAAGCAGCAGAAACGGGGCCATGTGAGAGGGGTGGATTAGCCTGTCCCTGAGTTCTGGGTTGGTTTCCAGGCCCTCTTATTATGGGTGAACTTAACTGTCAAAGGTTTTTGAGCAGGAGAGTGGTGTGGCCAGACCTGGGGTCGTGAGTGTAGGCTCACTCACTTCTATGTCTACCTCCTAAGTCAGCTCACCTAGGTGTTTTATGCATTTAAGTACCTCAAAATATCATTTATTAGCTGACAGTTCTCATCATTTATCACCAACTCCAAACTTTCATATCTGACTACCTGACATCTCTATTTAAACCTCTGAAAGGCAACTCAGACATAACTTATCCCAAACTGATTCTTACTAGCCAATCCCTCAAAAAAGAAAAAAAGAAAACCAAAATACCCAGACTTCTGCTCCACGCCGCCCTCTGCCAACCTTCCACAGATCAATAAGTGGCAAATCCTTCTGGTGCTGATCAAACTGAAAATCTTAGCATCATCCTGACTCCTTTCTTCTCATGCCCAGAGTTGCATCTCCCTGCTGTGTGACCTAGGGTTTATCTCGCCAGGCCTCTGTTTTGAGGATTAGAGTTATTATCTGTAGAAGGCATAAGAGAGCCCATCACACAGGAAGTCCCATATAAGTGCTTTTGAAATAAATAACAAATGCCTTTCATACAGAAAGGGCTTTCCAACGGCCCTAGTCCCCCTACAGTCCATTCAGAACACAGCAGTCTCCCCATCTCTTGAAAGGCCGAGCAGGATCCTGTCCGTGTCCTGTGCCTCTCTGACCTCACTCAGCTCCTGCCTCTCTCCCTGCGTTCAATCTGAGCCACCCATTTCCACCTTCTTGTGCCACAAACACACAAGGGACTGTCCTCATTCAGATTTTGCCCTTGCTGTTCCTCTACCTCCCTCTGATCAAATGTTAGGCCTTCCAGAAATCCAAAAAAGAAGGGATATATGTATACGTATAGCTGATTCACTTTGCTGTACAGTATAAACTAATACATTGTAAAGCAACTATGAAGGGTTAGTTGCTCAGTCTTGTCTGACTCTTTGTGACCCCATGGACTGTAGCCCACCTCTGTCCATGGGATTCTCCAGGCAAGAATACTGGAGTGGGTAGCCATTCCCTTCTCCAGGGGATCTTCCTGATCCAGGGATTGAACCCAGGTCTCCTGCATTAAAAATTAGTTTTTAAAAAAGTTAGGCCTTCCTTGGCCCTACTTGTGCTAATCTGATGCTGGTTCCCTCACTCAGATTTTCCTCCACATCTCCATTTTTACTTAGTACCTAATTGTCTCCCCTTCCTTGTTTAAACTCTGCAACAAGGAGGGTCTTGTCCATTGCTCTATCCTTAAGAGCCTAGAGCAGGGCTTGGTACACAGTAGGTGCTCAATAAATACCAAGAGAAAATTCCTAAACGCCACGCCCTTGTCTGAATCCTCTTAATACAGGCCTGAATCATTCTTGGGGGACTTATCTGCGTCACTTTCAAGGCCAGTGGTGGTTTTTACTTGACTGTGAGCTATACCTGAGGACGGGGCGGGTGTCATGGCCAGGCTGGTGCTGCCCATTCCTGTCATTTGTACAATGTTTTGTAGTTTACAATCCGCTCACCAGTGGCCTGATTTGCATATTACAAAAGAGAGAGAGGGAGCAAGCTAGGATAGACAATTATTACTAGCGGGGCTAGCATCCCAGGCCTCCTGACTTCTAGATCAAGCGTAAATACCGGTTGAGCGAAGAAAAAAGAACATTTGAGTCCCCGTGCGGAATGAAGCAGCCCCCCTGGGCAAATGGGCGGGCGCTCCTCTTAACACGTGACGTTTCTCGTGCCGGATTTTCTCATTTCTGCCTGGGTGGTGCTAACAGCATCTTCGGAGCAGGGGAAAGATCGTTCTGTCCCGTTCACCCCTGCGATCTTCGGGGCCGCACCCCAGGCTCGGTGCATGCTGGCTGCTCAGAGAGGAACGTGGCCCGAGGCCCCGTTTTCGCAGCGACTGGCTGCAGATCCCACACGCAGCAAAGAGCGGCAGCGCGGGGATTGCACTCGGGGATCGCTCGCCCCGCCGCGTCTCCCGGCCGGGCCTGCCCCGCGGGCCGCACCAGATCCGGGCGCGCCGCAGGGGAAAGCGTGCAGCGGGGTGGGGGCGGCGGCTGACCGCTCCGGGTCCCAGCGCCTTCCGCATCCCCACCCGCAGGCCCCGCCCCTCAACAGGCCCCGTCCCTCGCACCCCCCGCCCCTCGCTTCCGGGTTTGGCGCCCCGCCCCTCCTCGCCGCGCTCCATACTTGGCGATCGCCGAGGCCTTGCGCGCTCATTGGCCGAGAGCCGGCTGCGTGGGGGGCGGGCCCGGGCCGGGCCGGGGAGGGGAAGGAAGGCGGCGGCGGCGGCGGCGGCTCGGCGCGGGGGGAGGGGGCGCTGACCCGGATGTTCACTCTCGGGCACCCGGGGAAGTGGAAGCGCAGGGCCCTGCAGCGGGGGGGAGAGCCACAGACGCCGGGACCGGGAGCGCCGCCGCCGCCGCCGCCGCCATGGTAAAGGCCAGTGGCCCCCGGCCCGGGCCCCCGCCGGGGCTCGGACCCTTCGCGTCGCCCGGCCCGGCCCGCTGAGGGTGGGCTCCCCGGGTGGGGGAGGGGCGCGCCCGGAGCCGGGGGACCCCCCCGCGCTGGGGAGGAGGAGGCCCGGCTGGGGGCGACCCCGGCCCCCGCCCCTGCTTCCAGCCGGACTCCACGTCCGAGTCCAGGCTGCGCTTATGATCCTGGCCGGGCACCCCCTTCGGAGACCCAGGCGTGGTCCCTCTTCCCCCCGGCCCGGCCTAGACCCCCATCCCCTGTCCCTCCGGCCCAGGCTGGGCTGTCGCTTCCTCCTCCTCCGGCCCAGGCTAGGCCTCTGTCCGGACCCCCAATTCCCCCCTTCTCCATGGGCTCTGTCCCCCCGTACCCCCTTCTCCGTGGCCTCAGTCCGGACCCCCATTCGCCCCTTCTCCATGACTCCAGCCCACGTTTGCTCCCCTCCGCTCCGCGGCCTCAGCCCGGCTCGTCTCCTCGCTCCGCGGTCTCAAGTCTGGACCGCACTCCTGCGCTCCGGGCCCTCGCCCGGACGTCACCCCCTCCGCGCCCGCCGTCCCCCTTCCCTGGACTTCTCGCCGCTCGGCCTGCGCCAGCTCCACTCTGTCCTGGGCCTGACCCCCTCCCCCCCGCCCGGGGGCCCCGACCGAGTGGTCCCCTCACCTCCTCCCGGGGCGCGCCCTCCTTGCCTCCCGTGGGAAACGAGGGGCGCCCCCCGGTCCGGGTGGGGACGCGATCCCGGGGTTGCGCGGTGCTGCTTCTGGCAGTGAGCGGGCGAGGGCAGGGCGGGCATCAGTGTGCCCGGAAGGCAGCGCGGCGCGCCGCGGGCCCTCCTCCACGACCGCCGCCTGGGCGCCGAGGGGCGCGGGACTAGCGGAGCGCTCTGCCAGGGTCCGCAGGGCGCCCGGGACGTGCGCGCGAGCCGAGGGCTGAGGGCGGGGGAGCCGCGGGCCGGGGATGAGCGCACAATCGCCCTTGTGAGGCTGCCGCTTTGGGGGGCCCCCCGGGCTCCGAGGCCAGCAGACGGCCCGGACACGATGCACCCCTGCAGACGCAGCCTCCCTTTCCCCCTCAACTGTCAACTCGTGAAGATTGGAACTGCCGATTATGGAGGTGCCTCGGACCAGGTGAGCCGCCGCTGGCTCCGCTCTGCTGTTTGTTTTGGTAATGAAGGCAGCTGCTCGGCGCTCTGACTGGCCTGAGATTCACCTAGGCCCCCCGGCGGCCAGCCCTCCACTTTTGGAACCTTTTTGCCGGGCAGGCCCAGCACCCAGGTTGGAAGGGCCAGAGGGCTTCCGCCTCAAGTGGCCAAGGAGCCTTGGGCGAGTGGACTGAGTGTTCAGGCCGGGGGCAGGCAGATGTTTGCATGTGGACTTTGGGCCCCAAAGGGTTTTGAGGCTCTTGGTTCCTTGTTTAAGGAAGAGATGCTGCTGCTGAACTAGAGTGACTAATTAAGAGCAGCTCGGTTTTTTCTTAACTCCTTCCTGTATGGTGATGATGAAAAACGTGGCCCTTGTGATTGGCCTTCTCCGATAGCATCGGTGGAGAACTGACTGCAGGGGAGATGGCCCAACCCTACCCAGGCCTGGGTGGGGAAGGACTACTCCAGGACAGTTTTAGGTGAGGACTCGGAGGGAGGTTTTGTACATTTGCTGTTAGGGTAGAGGCAAGGAGGAGGGTTGGCGTGTCCAGTGGACCTGCTCACGGCAGCATCTCTGGCTGTGTGGGGGTTTGGTGCAGTGGGGAGCATCTTGCCTTGGCCTGAGCCCCAGAGGTGATGGAAGGATGCCTGTAATGACCCAGAAGGGACTGGATGATAGTTGAGGCTTCTGAGCATCCTGTATTTGGGTCTTACTTAGATAATCTGAAAGAATCATGGGAGGAGTGGCAGGAAAAGGCCTTCTTTTCTGGAAGGGTGGGTGGGGCTACTATGTGCTAGGCCCTTAACCCACACAGGGCCTTGTGAGGCAGTTGCTGTCCACATTTGATAGGTGAAGAAGCTGAGGTTCAGACGGTGGGATAAGTTACTGAAGATGCTGTTTAGTTGACAGAAGGCTGTAACTGCATCCTTCCCATTGTCCCAGGCTGTTTGTGTGTTGAGGATGTGAAAGACACTGTTTAGAAAACAGTGAGGATGGTCACTCAGAGATGGGGAGGGGGGAGCAGCACTTGCTGGCTACTGACGCGGTCCTGGTTGTTTGCACAGGGATATCATTTTGTAGTGAAACAGTGATGTGGTGATGCAGGCTTACTTGACGTAAACTCTTTCAGGACAGGGAGTTTTGTCTTTTGTTTTGCCTGTCTGTATCCCTGGGGCCTAGAACAGTACCTGGCACTGAAGGAAGCAGCTTGGAGTGTTCCCTTTGGGGGCGTGTCTTGAACTTAGCCGTTTGGATTCCATACTCATGGTCTTAATAACTTATTCTTAGTATCCCCCTAGGCTTGTAAGTAATTTCTGACTGCTTATTGTTCAGTTTCTTCTCTGCTTGAATATTCTGACTAATAAACCAACATAGACCAGTTGGGATAGGGCAGAAATGGTGGTGTAGGGTTGCATAATTTGTGTTTTTTATTTTCAGTAGGTTTGATGGTAGAGAAATCAGCTAGTTCTCAGTTATCTAACTTAGAAGGAAATAGCAGTTTGAGAATCTAAAATACTTTGGACTTTGGAGAAAATGCCATAATTCTGTTGGCATCAGTTATAAATGCACAGGCAAATAGAATTCCTTTGCATTCTCTTAGCAGGTAATGATCTCACTCTTGTAAGTGCTTTATAGTTTCAGAGCAGTTTTCCTTGCGCAGCTCTAACTTCTAATGTAGGAGTTATTGTTGATTTAGAGTTACGATTCTGGTGCTGAGTGGCGGGGCTGCAGCATGCGGGGATGGGCCAGGCCACCTCTGGAGTTGTCCTTCCAGCTCCCACGTGGTTTGGCCTGACAGGAGAGGAGAGGAGAAGCCTGTTGTACTGTGACAAGGGGAAACAATACTGTTGCTGTCTTGGCTGGTCTTCTGTAGGTGAGATACACAGCTCATACCCCACATGTATGTACAGCCTTGTTCATTTCAACCCAGCTGGATGTTCTTTGGTGGAATCCTTCAAAAAAGTGGCCCACAATGTATCAGTTGGCTTGAGGTTAAGGAGATGCTAAATCATCTGATTGAAAGCAGATATTCCTGTTTATAACCCGGAAGTCCTATTCTTTTATGTTCCTTGGGGGAGGGGAGGGGACAGATGACTGACTGCACAGGGAAATGGTGGCTGGGCAGGTCCTGTGAACATTGAGACTCTTGCTTCTTAGACAGGGAAATTAATGCTCTCAAGCAGAGAGTGGGGTGTGAGGGGGTGCTGGAAGCTAATAGGTAAGATTAATACACTGTACACAGCATATGTATGAGGGCTTTCTCTGTGCTGCTCTGTGTGCTGGGGACAAGACAGACAGGGGTCCACGCCTTCACAGCTTGCACTACTTGGCCGGGAGGCATGTCACTCTTACCTGAAGTTTAAGGAAGCAGAGCCTTGTTTAATATAGCTGTGAACACACTTTTAGCATCGGTGGAGAACTGACTGCAGGGGAGATGGCCCAACCCTACCCAGGCCTGGGTGGGGAAGGACTACTCCAGGACAGTTTTAGGTGAGGACTCGGAGGGAGGTTTTGTACATTTGCTGTTAGGGTAGAGGCAAGGAGGAGGGTTGGCGTGTCCAGTGGACCTGCTCACGGCAGCATCTCTGGCTGTGTGGGGGTTTGGTGCAGTGGGGAGCATCTTGCCTTGGCCTGAGCCCCAGAGGTGATGGAAGGATGCCTGTAATGACCCAGAAGGGACTGGATGATAGTTGAGGCTTCTGAGCATCCTGTATTTGGGTCTTACTTAGATAATCTGAAAGAATCATGGGAGGAGTGGCAGGAAAAGGCCTTCTTTTCTGGAAGGGTGGGTGGGGCTACTATGTGCTAGGCCCTTAACCCACACAGGGCCTTGTGAGGCAGTTGCTGTCCACATTTGATAGGTGAAGAAGCTGAGGTTCAGACGGTGGGATAAGTTACTGAAGATGCTGTTTAGTTGACAGAAGGCTGTAACTGCATCCTTCCCATTGTCCCAGGCTGTTTGTGTGTTGAGGATGTGAAAGACACTGTTTAGAAAACAGTGAGGATGGTCACTCAGAGATGGGGAGGGGGGAGCAGCACTTGCTGGCTACTGACGCGGTCCTGGTTGTTTGCACAGGGATATCATTTTGTAGTGAAACAGTGATGTGGTGATGCAGGCTTACTTGACGTAAACTCTTTCAGGACAGGGAGTTTTGTCTTTTGTTTTGCCTGTCTGTATCCCTGGGGCCTAGAACAGTACCTGGCACTGAAGGAAGCAGCTTGGAGTGTTCCCTTTGGGGGCGTGTCTTGAACTTAGCCGTTTGGATTCCATACTCATGGTCTTAATAACTTATTCTTAGTATCCCCCTAGGCTTGTAAGTAATTTCTGACTGCTTATTGTTCAGTTTCTTCTCTGCTTGAATATTCTGACTAATAAACCAACATAGACCAGTTGGGATAGGGCAGAAATGGTGGTGTAGGGTTGCATAATTTGTGTTTTTTATTTTCAGTAGGTTTGATGGTAGAGAAATCAGCTAGTTCTCAGTTATCTAACTTAGAAGGAAATAGCAGTTTGAGAATCTAAAATACTTTGGACTTTGGAGAAAATGCCATAATTCTGTTGGCATCAGTTATAAATGCACAGGCAAATAGAATTCCTTTGCATTCTCTTAGCAGGTAATGATCTCACTCTTGTAAGTGCTTTATAGTTTCAGAGCAGTTTTCCTTGCGCAGCTCTAACTTCTAATGTAGGAGTTATTGTTGATTTAGAGTTACGATTCTGGTGCTGAGTGGCGGGGCTGCAGCATGCGGGGATGGGCCAGGCCACCTCTGGAGTTGTCCTTCCAGCTCCCACGTGGTTTGGCCTGACAGGAGAGGAGAGGAGAAGCCTGTTGTACTGTGACAAGGGGAAACAATACTGTTGCTGTCTTGGCTGGTCTTCTGTAGGTGAGATACACAGCTCATACCCCACATGTATGTACAGCCTTGTTCATTTCAACCCAGCTGGATGTTCTTTGGTGGAATCCTTCAAAAAAGTGGCCCACAATGTATCAGTTGGCTTGAGGTTAAGGAGATGCTAAATCATCTGATTGAAAGCAGATATTCCTGTTTATAACCCGGAAGTCCTATTCTTTTATGTTCCTTGGGGGAGGGGAGGGGACAGATGACTGACTGCACAGGGAAATGGTGGCTGGGCAGGTCCTGTGAACATTGAGACTCTTGCTTCTTAGACAGGGAAATTAATGCTCTCAAGCAGAGAGTGGGGTGTGAGGGGGTGCTGGAAGCTAATAGGTAAGATTAATACACTGTACACAGCATATGTATGAGGGCTTTCTCTGTGCTGCTCTGTGTGCTGGGGACAAGACAGACAGGGGTCCACGCCTTCACAGCTTGCACTACTTGGCCGGGAGGCATGTCACTCTTACCTGAAGTTTAAGGAAGCAGAGCCTTGTTTAATATAGCTGTGAACACACTTGCATGAGATGATGTGGGAGACTTAAGAGAAGAGTGAAGCTTGTGCCCGGCTTCAGCCCTGGCCTTGGGGTGTGCACCTGCCCTTGAGACGGCACTGGCTGCAAAGTCGGTCCCCCGCAGACCAGAAGCTCTCCCAGCGGGGAAGGTAGCCTTGTGCTGTGGAAATCCAGCCCTTCTCTTCTGCGTAGCGACCACTGATTGAGGATCGGCCGTCATCCGGAAACCTGACTTAGGTCTTGCCTCATCCCCGGGTGGACGCTGGAGAGGCTGAGTGACTGGCATGAGTGGTGGGTCCACCCCCTGTGCTGAGCGTTCACTTGGTTCCTAAGAAACGGCTAGCAGCAGGGACCCCAGTACAGACTCTGGTCCCATTTCTCCTTGTGGTGGATTCTGCCAGTGAGAGGGGCATGGACGTCCAAAGTGTGCAGGATCACCCATGAACACACTTGGATAAGACCAGCGAGGGACTTGGCTGGTGGTCCAGGGGCTAAGACTCCACACTCCCAATGCAGGGGACCTGAGTTCCATCCCTGGTCAGGTAGATCCCACGAGCTGCAGCTAAGAGATCGTGAAGTGAAAGTCGCTCAGTCGTATCAGACTCTGCATCCATGGAGTTCTCCAGGCCAGAATACTGGAGTAGGTAGCCTTTTTCCTTCTCTAGGGGGTTTTCCCAACCCAGGGATCAAACTCAGGTCTCCCGCATTGCAGGTAAATTCTTTTCCAACTGAGCCACAACGCTGCGACTGAAGATCCTGCACACTGCAATGAAGATTCGAGATCCCAAGAGCTGCAGCTAAAATCCCGGTGCAGCCAAATTAAAAAAAAAGATCAGTAAGAGCCATACCGTTTCTGAATCTGGGCTTCTAGAGATCAGGTGTCTGGGGTGAGGAGGTGGAGGCTTGCCCACTGCGGGAGCTCTGGCCCTCTTGCAGCACCCCCACCAGGAAGGTCCATCCAGCCTTAAGAGGGAGGCAGCATTGCATGCAAAAAGTTAAGACTTAGGAGCCAGACAGCCTTTGGGAAAACAGTACCTCCTCGTAAGGCTTCTGTGAGGATTAAATGAGATAATGCTCTTCAGGTGCTTTCTGGCACACAATTAATATGCTTTGTGACTATTGCTGTCGCCATTTAACAGATGACCGTCAGAGGGGTGAGCGGTTCGTCTGTCCATAGCTACTAAGTGGAGGAACCAAGTTTTCTGGTTTCCGAGGTAGACCCCTTTCCTCTACTCCTTCCAGCCTGGTGAAGGCAGATATGAAGTTTGTTTGGCTTTGGGCTGTGTCTTGAACAAAGCACATCGCTGGCAGGGCCTGAGGCTCTGCTCCACCGCAGAGGACCAGGCGCTGTGTGCTCCGGATACCACATGTTGCCGTGGCCTGATGCTGTGTCTCGGGCTCTAGATACCTGGTCTGTGCCCGGTGGAGCCCCCGTGAACGGAGTCCGTGCCTTCTGCCACACCTGTGAGCCTCTGAGCTCTTTCAGGGCAGGCACCTTGTCTGTCTGGGTCCCACCAAGAATCCACACCTCGCATGGGCCTCCTGACACTTGGTGAGTGCCTCATAGATGTAGAATGGACTAGTGGTGGGCGCTGAGAGGGGGCTGCTCCCTAGGACGTGGGCTCTGGGGTTCGGCAGATGGGTGAGGAGTCCTGTTTCTGCAACTCAGTATGTGATCGAAGCAAAGATCCTACTCTCCCTCGACAGGCAGAGCAAGGGCGGCGTTTTATAGGGATCTGGGGAGAAAGAGGTAGGCATGCTAATGTGCTTAACCCAGGGCTTGGTGCACAGCGCATGGTTGCCGTGCTTCTTGTTTGCCTTGTCCTGTTCCCTCCACGGTAAGGACATGAATTGCCCTAATCCTCACGCTCGGGTCCAGTTGAGGAGGCCAGGTGCATCCAGAAAGCTAAGTGCGGCCGGAAGGAAGTAGTAAGAGGAGAGACTGAGCGGGTCACGCGTCTGCCCGTCCCTGCAGGCTTGCCTCTCAATCCACTGCCTGCTCCCCAGGCAGCCTTGGTGGGGATGGGGTGGGGTGAGGCCCTGAGAGACCATGACCAGATGGAGAAGAAGGGGTGGGGTGCAGGGGCCTGCAACAAGAGCAGAGGTCAGGGTGACGGTCACCTGGCGAGTTTGGGGACCAACTGCAGAGTGCACACCGGGGTGGGGGAGCTTCAGTCTCAGGAGGGAGTTGTGGAGTGCCTGAGTTGCTAAGCTAAGGAGTTTGCATTTGATCTGGGACAGCGTGGAGCCAAGTTAGATTTTTGACAGGGCAGGTGGAAATTGGAGGAGGCTGGCAGAGTTGTGGTATTTTAGGAAGAGGCATCTGGTGGTGGTGTGCAGCCGGGAGGGAGGCGTTTACAAGCATCACCCTGCGAGGTTCTCAGGGTCCTGGCCACTGAGTGGCTGCGGGGAGGAAAAAGGAAGGGGAGGGTGAGAAAGATGAAGATAGGAAAGCTGTGCGCCTCCGTGATTGATGATGTCTGGGCTGCGGGAAACCTGTCCTGGAGCTGCCCTGTTCAAGCATTTGGACAGGATGCTTTATCACTGACCCAAACAGCTATTTCTGAGCAGTTTAAATCCTAGATAGTGGTGTCTGCAAAACCTTGATATCCACCTCATGCCTGGGGTTTCGGTCTGGTTAGCCCAGGGACCCAGCTGCCCGGCCCTCTCTGCCTCTGTGGTGGTACCGATTCCCACTCGCGTCCCCCGCATCACCTAGCCCGTCAGCCCCTGGGGCCTGAGCTCTGGGTACCAAGCGCCTCTGTCACTCGTGATTTTTTCCATCAGGTCATTCATCCCCTGGATGCTCACCCAATAGTCAGACCTATTAGAAGGTGACTCTTAAGCAGAGGAGGCAGATAAAAACAGGCTGGTCTGAGATTGTGCCTGACTGGGCCATCACCTGGTCCCCCTGCCACCCCCTCCTCCACCCCCGATTTCAGACAGCTCTAAACACCTCTGAGAGGAACCTTCCTCTGCAACTATTTCTTCCAAGGCTGCAGCAGCCCTGGCTGTTACATCCCTCTGCCCCATGGTGGTTACTGTGAGGACTGAGTGAGTTTGCACGTGGAAAGGGTAGAAGGTGCGCGGTACTCTGTCAGTATCGCGGGACTGATTATTTTACTAACATCGATGGTTGAGAGGTGGTGTTTCACTTAACTTCCAGGCTGCCTGGAAGCAAAGTGCTAGTGACCCCGGTTCTGCTGAGACTCCGGAGAGGCAAAGGCCCTCGCGGTCGCCTGGCGATCGGAAGGGGTTCCAGCCCCGTGCTTTCTCCCCACGAAGCTGTTGTTGCACTGCAGATCGCGAGCGCGCGTGTCCACTGGCCCGGCCCGACCGTCTCCACCCACTGCTTAAACCGCTCCGCAAAGCTTCCTCTTCTAGCATGGAACTTGGCAGGACCCTTCTGAGTTAGGATCTGCTCGGAAATCATTGTTAGTTTAGCATTGCCTGGACTTACCGTCTCAGAGGTTTCCGTCAGGTTTGGGTGGAGGACTCACTGTAGGTACTGAGTGAAGCATCTTCAGTGTGAAAAGTGAAGGTCCTGTCAAGATGCTTGTGCTTGCGCCCTTTCTGCCGGGGTCTGTGACAGGCAGCGTCCCCTTGGAGGTTCCAGGGCCTCTCTCCCCCTTGTCAGTGGCGGTGAGAGAGGCAGACAGGTCAGATGTGGCCTGCTCACAGGGCCCTCTGCTGCTCGAGACGTCTCCATGAGTCTTTGGCCCTGAAGAGGTACGTCTGATTCCGCGTGGACGGGCTTCCCACATGCAGTCCTGGGTCCAGGAGCTCGGAGGACGAGCTTTTCACCCGCTGCACGCTCCTGCGGAGAAGTCTAATCTAAGACTCCATGGCCCCTGAAGGAGCTCCTTTGGGTGTGTCTCGGTCTGGCCCGAGGCTTCGTTTATTTTATCAGCCCCTCGCATCTCCGCTGGGCACGGCTTGGTCAGCGTGCGGTACCTGGAGCTGGATGCGAACGCGGTAGCGGCCGGTCTGGCCGGCTTCAGGCGCGCTTGGCTCTGTGAGAGTTTCTTTTTGCCACATCACGTGGCAAAGGCGGAATCTATCCTGACCAGGGCTGGAACCTGCGTCCCCTGCACTGGAAGGCAGTCTTAAGCCCTGGACCACCACGGAAGTCTGGCTCAGATTCTCTGACGTGCGCCGTCCTTGCTTCCCTCTGTTCCTCCTCCAGACAGCTCCTGTCTCCAGATCTCTTGCAGCCGTAGGGAGTGTGGAGCCCCGATAGTCCTGGGTTTTGAGGCCTCTGACTTGGTGTCGAGGAACAGGAAACGGAGGTACAGTGTCCCTCCCGTGCGTTATCAGGTCTCCCTCCCGGACTCTCAGTCACAGAGCCACCTCCCTTCTGCCCTGGTTTCTTCTGGGTGCACAGTCACTCTCTGATTCTCTCAGCCCCACCCTTGGTGAGGTCTGTCTCCTCATCCTGCAGATAAAGCTCAGAAAGCTTTAGTAATTCGCCTAAGGGGCCCGGCCAGTTAGTGTGAGAGCCAGCATTCGGATCCAGCCCATCCCGTTCCTGTCGGGTGAGTTCTGTGGTCCGGCCTGTCTCATGTGTGGACCCACCAGGATGTTTATTTTATAGATGAGCAACCCGGGGCTGCAGGGCTCACCTGCAGGTCCCGCCACGGTGGCTGAAGAAGTCTGAGTTTAGAAGTTCAGAGGGTTGGGACTTCCCTGGTGGCTAACAGTCTGCCTTGCAATGCGGGGGATTTGGATTCAAGCCCTGCCGGGGGGTTCGGGTGGGAGGACGGCAAGATCCCACATGCTACTGAGCTTGAGCACTACAACTCCAGAGTCTTCACTGCAGTGGAAGATCCCATGTGACGAGACTGTTGAATCCGAGTGCTGCCACTCAGACCTGACGTAGACGAATAAGTAAATTTAAAAAAAAAATGTTCAGAGGGCTCTTTGGTTCAGGGTATTGAGAATGAAGGCAGCTGGAACCTCCTGAGCCATGGTCTGTTTCCAGGAAGATGCCTGCTGAGCCTTCAGGTGGTAGCCCTCCTGAGGGGGCACCTGGGCATTCCGGGCGGCATGGTCGCTTATCGTGCTACAGGTGTGCACGTGCTGGTCTCTATGGGGACCCTGGGCTCTTCCCTGTGAAGCCCGTCCCAGCCTGGGCACTACCGACCGGGTCAGGGTGCCTGGGACCCTGCGGGGAAAGACCATACTGAGTGTTTCAGTAGTCGCGTGACCTTGAGCAGGGTGAGCTGGTTACCCTCGTGATGCCTGACGCCTCTGTTTCTCGTCCTTGGGAGAGAAGACAAATGGCAGTTCCCCACTCAGCTCAGAGCCGTGTGTGGTCGCTGTGGTCCGCTGTCTCTGGCATGTGGGCCTTGTGCTCATGTTGAACGAGTGAATGTCTAGCAGGTCCTAAGTGACCGTAAGTGCCCTCTCCCCGTTGCTTGACGCATGTGCGTGCTGCATCTGACTCTGCAGCCTGTGGACTGTAGCCCGCCAGGCTCCTCTCCCCATGGGATTCTCCAGGCAGGAGCACTGGGGTGGGGGGTTGGGCCCTCCTCCGGGGGTCTTCCCCACCCGGGAATCAGGCCCGTGTCCTCCGCGTCTCCGGCGTTGCAGGCAGGCTCTTCACCCGCTGAGCCGCCGGGGAGGCCTCTGAGCTGCATGTGTGCTCAAGCCGCTCAGTTGTGCCAGACTCTGCCTCCCTGTGAGCTGTAGCCCGCCAGGCTCCTCTGCCCGTGGGATTCTCCAGGCAGTCATACTGGGATGGATTGCCATTTCCTCCTCCAGGGGATCTTCCTGACCCAGGGATCGAACCAGTGTCTCTTGCATCTCCTGCATTGGCAGGGAGGTTCTTTACCACTGTGCCACCTGGGAACTTGCCATTTTCCTAGGTCAGAAATGGCCAAATACCCACATTTCACGTGGTTCAGCCTATAACAGACGAAACAAGAGGGCAGGGCACTTCCAGGAGGCTTTCTAGCTCGGGTCCAGATCTCCTATGGGACCTAAGCCCTTGGCCACACCTGGCTTCTCAGGACAGCAGTGTTAGGCTCCTACTCGGTCAGTGTCACTTGAGGTGGGGATGATGGGAATGGAAGGAGCTGAGCGGGGTCTGCCCGTGGGGTTAGGTCTCCTGGTGCCGAAGACTGTCTGGAGGGTCCAGTGGTGGGGGATCAGGGCTGTGTGGGAAAGGGGGCCCTAACGCTGCCCGCATTCGCTGTAGCTCTGCACGTGGGGGGCGCCGAGCACTTGGTCCAGGGTCACACAGCTGACCGTCCTTGGAGTTGGAGGCAGGCTTGATTCCAGAGTCCAGGTCATCAAGGGGCAGGTTCTGGAGCTGGACCGCTGAGGTCCCGGTTCGAACCTGCAGCCTTGGGCAGCTTTCTTCACTCTCTGCCTCAGTTTCTTGGTCTCACAGTGAAATGGTGGGAATAAGAATATCTGTTTCTGATGGGTTTTACGAGGATTACATGAGTTAATGCACGTAAAGCCAGACGCAGGATGGCATTAACTCCTATTGCTGACACTGCTGTGTCACCATCAGTGACATGGATTTCTGGCGTGCTGTTAGAGCCGAAACAGACTTGAGATGTGGAAACTCCCTCTGCTTTGTGTTGGAAGGAGTTTGGACTCGGTTTCTGTTAGTCTCCCAGAGAAGGCGTTCCTTCTCCCAGAGCTCACTGGGAGCACAGCCGTGTTAGTACGGGCTTACAGGCATGCACCTGCCTCGCCACGAGCAGCTTGCTGGAAATGGTGCTTTGTTCCAGGTTATAAGTCACTCTGGAAAATGGCTTAATCCTTTTTTTTTCTTTCTCGGGATGAGTGGCCAACTCTGGGGCGCCAGTTACATACAGCACCCAGAGCCTCTGAGGGGAGCAGGGCAGGGCGCTGATCAGTGGGCCTCGCCCCCCACCCCCCCTGGTGTGCTCTGTTTTCTCCTTTTCTGAAGGTGGCAGGTTCTCACAGGGACTCAGCTGCCACCAAGCAGTGTTGCATTTGTGAGCTTCTGCAGGCCTGCCAGACTTCATTGCCTCGGGGCCTCCATGTTTGATTTTTAAGGACGTGATTTTAAGGTGTGTGGAGTGTTGGGGTTTAGGAGTATAAGAAGGAGGGACGATAAAAGAAAATGGAGGGAAAAATGATTATTGGAAGGCAGCCTGGTGTAGTATAGTGGAGGGGAGACTCCTGAATCTTGGCTTCTCAAGGACGGTGTGAGCTCGAGCTACCTACTTACTCTCTGAGCCTCAACTTTTCCTCATCAGTGAGATGGGCATAATCTCCTCCTCTTCTCAGAGGAATAAATAAGAATATTACACGTCAGTGCTGTAGCTCAAGCCTCATATGAAGACACCTCGTTATCTATAGGAATCTCATCTTTTGTCTTGCAAATTAGCTCCGGTCCACTGGGAAGAGAATTGGATGGCTCTAGAAGTCCCTGTACTAAGGAGTACCCTGAGTCTAGGACGCTGGTGTCCCGACGACCCTGAGCCGAGTCCTGACCTCCAGCGTCCCCGGGCCTGGCTCTCCGCTGGGCCGCCCTCCGAACGCTGGCTTAGAGGGTTTACCGCGCGCAGGGGCCTGCAGGAGGTCAGCCTTTCTGTGCTGAGCGTTGTGGGCACCATCTGCAGTCACATTTCCCCGGGCCCCAGTCCTGCCCCTGCCGTGCAGTTGTGAAGATGGCGGCCTCAGCAGTTAATGGACCTTGTACAGGATCACACAGCTAGTCGGGGCAGGGGTGGCCTTTAAACTCCTTCCTTCTGATGACAGCATCCTGCCCACAGTACACACTGGAGGCTGGCCCAAGGGTGCCTTTTCACATACAGGTTTTCTCTGAAGATCTACCAAATGTTCTTCAGCAGCTTTTAAGCCTTCTGCAGCTCGAAGCGGGCTGTTAGCCAGCTGCCCCCAGTTTGGCCCATCTGCGCCATCAGCCCTGGAGCCTTGGGTGAGCGTGCAGTAGCTGCGGTCCTTCGTTTGCAGGGAGCCTCACGTCCTGCTGGGAACTGCCGACCCATGGCAGGCGTGGCCTCCCTTTTGAGGCCCCGGGCACTGCACCCTCTGTTTCTCCCTGCACCGTCTCCTCGTCCCTGGGCATGTCCAGGTGGACTCCGAAATAGCGCAGCTGTCGTGAGCAAGCGCGGGGGATGGAGTGAGAAACGCGCTGTGACGACAGCAGCGCTCCCAGAGAACCGGTGGACGGTGGGGCACACCAGCCGCATGGGGCAAACGTGTACGTGGGTGCCGAGCGAGGCTGCCGTCCTCAGGGAGCTTCGAGCGCTGGCCTTGGCTGTCAGCACCCGGCCATCCACAGCACGGGCAGGGTCTCCGTGACTTCCAGTCATCTCGTTGGGCACTAGATGGTATTGCTGGGAAATACGTCCAATCTTCCCAATTCCTTTTCCGTTGTGATTTCTTCATTCCTTCCTTTAAATAACCTCCTCCACGGGCGTTTATGTCATGGCCCGCTAGAGCTCCCTTGTCCTCCAGCGTCCCATAAAGCTGGCTTTATAAGACTGTAGTGTTGATGGACTATTGGTTTCTTCCCCCACCACCACCTTTTTTTTAATTTTAAGAAGATTGAGCTTTTATTTTTTTAAAATCAAAGTACAGTCGTCAGACAACATCTATTAGTATCAAGTGTACAACATAATGATTGAGTGTTTGCATATGGTGGACTGTGGTTTCTGAACTTGCTGAATTCCAGACGGAGAGCACACAGCAGCTCCCTGGGGACTTTACTCCAGGATCCTGCTTTTATTTTGATTCCATGGAATCTGCTTGGTGCACATTGATTGTTGAAGCATTTCTTGAAATAACAGACAAGAACTGGTTGCTGTGGTCCCCAAGGAAGGGCCCGCCCATTGGGTGACTAATTACCAGAACGTGGACATGGAAATAGCATTGGACCTTTGTATGGCGAGCTCAGAGTGCTCTGTGAGGCTAGACTCCTACTCTCACATCCTTGTGAAGCATTGGATTAACTGCTGAAACTGAGTTGAATTCCACCACATGACAGAATCTCTAAGGAAAGGGGAAAAAGACAAAATAAAATTTCTAAGCCTCAGGTGATGGGCTGTGTATTGGAACAAGTGCAGCCAGATTCGAGATCAGCTGAAGCGTTGAGCAGGCCCTCAGAGTGAGTGAGGAAAGGGTGGCAGGAACAGCTGTCGCTTACGCACTTTACTTAGTGCTTGGCATGCAGTGTCCTGGTAGTTCCCTGAATTGTCTGTCAGCATGAAGTCCTGTGATTTAGGACTTTAGGTAAGTGCTGCTGCGGCTGCTGCTAAGTTGCTTCAGTCATGCCTGACTGTGGGACCCCATAGACGGCAGTCCACCAGGCTCCGCCGTCCCTGGGATTCTCCAGGCAAGAACACTGGAGTGGGGTGCCATTTCCTAAAGTGAAAGTGAAGTCGCTTGGTCGGATCTGACTCCTAGCAACCCCGTGGACTGCAGCCTACCAGGCTTCTCTGTCCATGGGGTTTTCCAGGCAAGAGTACTGGAGTGGGTTGCCATTGCCTTCTCCATAGGTAAGTTATATGTAGTGTGAATTTAGAGATTCTTCAGGTGGCTAATCAGCGGCAGAGTCCGGTCTTGCACCAGCTGCTCTGCAGCTAAGGCCTCTGCCCTTCATCTCTGCTGTGATGTCCCAGGCACTGGGACTAGGGTCCTCCGTCTGAACGCTCTAGACTCGACTCCACGCCCTGGAGCAGGCTGTTGTCCTTTCTACCACATACACTCAGGCCCATTTGAAAACTCACCTTTGAACGTGCTTGTCCAGTGATGCATGGAAAGACCACACTTCTCAACATGACCTTGTTGAGTTCCTGTTGTTTACTCACTAAATTATGTCTGACTCTTTGCCACCCCACGGACTGTAGCCCACCTGGCTCCTGTGTCCGTGGGATTCTCCGGGCAAGAATACTGGAGTGGGTTGCCATGCCCTCCTCCAGGGGATCTTCCTGATCCAGAGATGGAATCCACGTCTGCTGCGTTGCAGGCGGACTCTACCATTGAGCCACCTGGGGAGCCGCAGGAAGTCAGTGCCCTGAGTTAAAGAAGTGAGATCTGCGGGCAGACCCGAGTCAAACCCGGGGCCTTGTGAGAGCTCCTGTTGCGCTGCGGTGTGCGCAGGAGATGCGGGCTGCAGTGACGGGACGCTGGGGAAAATGAGTGTGGATTGAGAGGCAGAAGCAGAGAGGTTGGAAGGCGGTGGTGTGTCTGTGGAGCGGAGTGATGTTGGTCCGCACACGCGCGTATGTGTGTTGCGTGTATCTGTCTCCCCTCCTTTGGAGTCACTTAAGCTCACTCCTCCGGAGTGGGACCGCGGGGCTGACGAGGACCCGCGTGTCCCTCTGCACCCGGCCTTCCCGGCGCTTGGCTCTGGGAGCTGCCTCGCTTCTGCCTCCCTGGCTGTGCCTGGGGCCCCTGATCTGGCCAGCTGGGAGTGCTCTCTGCCCTCCTGCAGAGTGGCCCAGTCTAGCGCTCACCTTCCGGATGGTTTTGCTGCCTCTCTCTCCATATAGGACTGTTCAGTTTTCTTTGAATTGCCTCATCCAGTCACCTTAAATTACTTAAGCGGAAGGATTTCCCTGGTGGTCCAGGGGCTAAGACTCTGCGCTCCCAATGCAGGGGCCAGAGTTTGATCCCTGGTCAGGGAACGAGGTCCCGCACGCTGCAACTGAAGGTCCCAGGTGCCACAACTGAGACTGGGCACAGCCAAATAAATGAGCATTTTTAAAGAAAGAAAAAAAAAAGGGGGTTATTTAAGGGGAAACTTTGTCGCTACCACAAGTGGAAGACTAATATTAATTCCTCTGAGTAGATTCATGTGCAATTTGTTTGGACTCACTGACACCTACACCCTCTACCTCGTAGACACCTGGTCGACTACAACCACTGGCGACCACAGGCCACGGAAGGACAGAGACCCGGAGGCTTCTAGGGTGCCCTCTCTTCTGCCACCACCCGTCCCCGGGACTTCCTCCACAAACCGGCCCCCTACAGTCCGTCCCCGGGGTCCCCTCTCCAGGTCCTTCTCTCCGGAGGAAACGATCTCCTGTCGTTCACGGCCCTACGCCTTCAGTACATGTCCCTGGTCCTGCCGTCGTAGTGTCGGGGTCCCGGTCTTCCCACCTACTCGAGTCGCGTCTCCACCCCGGAACGTCCCTTCCGGACGCTCACTCCCTCCGAGGCCCCAGTGAGAACGGACCGGGGAAAGTCGTGGGAACCATCGGACTGGCCTGCCGACGGGTCGTCCGCCGAACGAAAGGAACCGACAGTAAACGACGACCGAGTGAGGGTTAGGACGTCGGGGGGTTGGTTCGGAAGACCCGCGACACACGACACGGCCCGGGCTCCGGGCCCCGACTCTCTGTCCCCCGGGGTCGGGTTCGACGGACACCCGACCTCGTCCTCTTCGGACCGGGAGACCTACCGACGCCCGTGGTCGCCGTCCCCGGCCCCTCCGCAGGGGAGGCGAGCCGTAGGGAAACCCTGGACCGTAGCAACACTTTCGAAACAGGACCAAAGAGAAAGCATGCTTTCCTCGTGCAAGCCCCGGGAGGATCCACCGGGGCACGACTCCTGAACCGTGAAACCAACGACACCGGGGGAGTCAAGTCAGGGACCAGTCCCTTGGTTCTAGGGTGTTCGACCTACCGTACCGGTTTATTTATTGCACGAGTAATGTCCTTTCGACCTTTCATATCTTTTCCTCCCCCTTTTAACGGGCATTAGAGTGGGACGGGTGTCGACGAGAAGTGGAAAACCACACAGTCGAGTCGTCGAAACACAGACATGTCAGATTTCCGAAAGGGACACTAACTCAAGTATGACCAGACACAATAGAAAGATCACAAACAAACAAACTCGAAACCGGCACAGCCGAGAATCAACAGTGGACACCTCAGAGACGACACCGCGCCCCGAACAGAGCGTAGCCGGAGAGAGCCCTCGGTCCCGTGGTGCCGAGGTCAACACCACGTGTGCGAACCGAGGGTCTCGGACACCCCGGAATCAAGGGACTGGTCCCGAGCTTGGGCACAGGGGACGTAACCGTCCGTCTGAGAATTGGTGACCTGACAGTCCTCAGGTGAGCACGATTAAAATATAAGACGAAAAAAGGAATGTTCTAAAAGAACGATGCTTGGGAAGTGCCTGTAAAATTTACTGACTATAAAGCTGACCAACTGTGCCGGTAAGCCAAGTGGCAACGGGACCTCGACCCGAAGGGACCACCGAGGCGACCATTTCTTAGGTGGACCCAACCCTTCTAGGGGACCTCTTCCTTTTCCGCGAAGTCATAGGACCGGACCTCTTAAGGTGCCTGACCTATCAAGTACCCCAGCGTTTCTCAGCCTGTGCTGACTCGTTGAAAGTGAGATTGTAAGCCTGTGCATCCCCAAAGACTCAAAAGAGATAACACAACGAGACGCGACTCCCAGAAACAGGTCGAGACGACAGCGAGGACGACACAAGACTGACGAGGTCATCGAACACAGACTAGGTGTGGACCAGCTCTCCTTGCCGGAGTGTATGCAGGGTTCTTGTTGCTTTGGACTTTCATTCTGTAAAGTCACCACCAACGCTAAGCAAATCCTGAACCGTCCTGGGATGCTCTCGTGAAACTTTTGTTGCCTGATCGTTACATAACTGGGGAAGACAAATATCGCATAGTATCACTTCTATGTGGACTCTTAAAAAAAAAAAATCGGACTCCTGGAAACAGAGTAGAAAGTTGGTTGTCACGGGTCAGGAGTCGGGGAAAGTAGGGAGAGGTGGGTAAAAAGGATGTGAGCTTCAGCTCTGAGATGAGCTTCAGCTCCGAGGTGAGCTTCAGCTCTGAGATGAGCTAATGTGAAACATTAAAAAAAAAAAATTTTCCCCCGTTTTATGTGTGTTTCTGCTAAGGACACCTTACTTAGTATATATTGATGACTCGTTATCATTGAAGCCGGGGCTGACAGCGTGTCCATCACATGTTTTCTCTGTAAGTGCATCTCAGCCCTTCTATCCTTGGGACGCTGGACAGCACTGCACAGGGCCGTTTTTAAGTAACAGAGTCCACAGTGAGGCGGAAAGTGCGGCGCTGAAAGGTTGTGAGCAGCGCTTCGTTCACAGCGCAGAGCTGCGGCTGGAAGGGCAGAGGCTGCCTCGCCCGCGCTCGGCTGGGCCGGGCGCTGGGTGGCCTGGACTCTCCCCAACTCTGCGTGCGTCTGCAGGGCCCCACCAGTGGCCCCAAGCATTGATGTGGGGGCTACGCATACATTTAGCGAGTGGGTGAATTTGCAGAATGGAACTTGAGTTAAAGATAAACGACGATTCCTGCCAGCTGCCCAGCAAGCCTGGGCTGTGGCCCGTGTTGTGCTGGCCTGGTGAGGGAGACGTAGTTACAGAAAGACTTCAGTGGAGTTCTTCCTCATGTTATAATGTTTTTGGAGGGGTTGGGGGGTGGTGTGGAGCGAAGGGTAATCCCTATGAGAATTTGATGTTATTTTTCTGCTTAATCAGTGAGTCTCAATGTCTGATAAGATCTGATGACTTTGCAAGTCCCTGTTCCCTGTCTTGGAGCAGGTGTGCTCTCGCCTCTCGGAGGAGGCCGACTCCCGCACAATGATGAGGCCCTTGGTCGTATTCTGTTTGTCGGTTTGCCTCTGTTGGCTCTTAGTTGCGTTTGGGATCTTAGTTCCTGAGCCAGGGATTGAACCCACACCCCCTGTATTGGAAGGTGGGTTTTTAGCCACTGGATCGCCAGGGAAGTCCCTCCTACTCGTCAGACCCACGGGTGGGGACGGACGGTATTCCTGGCGCCGCTGCCCTGCAGTGTTTCCGGCCACACTGCTGACCCACGGGTGGGGACGGACGGCACTCCGGGTGCTGCTGCCCTGCAGTTTCTGGCTGCACTGCTGACCCACGGGTGGGGATGGACGGCACTCCGGGGGCGCCGCTACCGTGCAGTTTCTGGCTGCACTGCTGAGCCTCTGCTGCTGATGTGGAGACATGGGACCAGAATTGTCCTTTAGGCCAAAGCAGCCAGGTAATTAGAGCTTTCGTAGTAGAAGAGAAGGCGAGGAAAGGGCTCAGACGCTGACAGCTGGCTCTGGGGTAGGGAGCAGCGGGCGGTCGCCTTGACAGTAGCCTCTTAAGTAGGGGGTCCATAGGATGCAGGACCTTGACTCCTCCGACTGGGCTGACACTTGATGTTTGGACCTTAGCATTGTTTGGGGTGTAGTGTAGGCTGGGTCATCTCGATGGGAGTGGGGGATTGGACGGGAGGAGCAAGGCACTCTGTCCTCCACTGCAGGGCCCTGGGCCCTGGTGCAGGAGCTGGGTCACCTGTGGGGACCACGGCAGGACTCCACACCTCTGCTGTTCCTCTGGCTTCTTCCATTCTCCCTTTCTGTTCCATCCTTTCCTTTTATTCTTGCTTGCTTTAATCTGCCCCCAGAGTGAGCCCAGGATGGCGGAGGACATGTTCCCCTACTTGACTGTCTACCAGCGCAGTTTATTATCTCTGTAATATTTTTCTTTAAATTGTCTTGAGTCTAACACTTCAATCAACTTGAAGCAGAAACACCTATGAAATCACACTTTTGATGTGCTTAGTTCTATTTTTCCCATGCATATTAAAAATAGGTAAACCACTAAATTGCATTGGTCTGTATCCCTTCTGACACACCTCTCAAACGCTGCCGACCTGTATACCATGCTCTGGAAAGTGCCGGAGTGGCAGAAAGAGCGCTTGCTCCTGGAGTCCGGAACCCTGGCTGCATCTTGGCCCCTGACCTGCTGTGTGGTGTTGACCTGTTCCCCTCCTGCCTCCTGGCCTCATTTGCTTCCCACTGGACTCAAGAGCACTGGGCGCCTCTGGGCTCAGGAGTTGAAAGGGTGCAGGTCAGTGGTGCTGCCATGGTTTCCTAGCCCCTCTGATAGCAAGCAGCTCAGGACTCTGACCTGGACATGTAATTGATTTGTTCAAAGAAGTAGAGACTTTTAAAACACTGGAGTTCGGGAACAGTTTGTCTTCAGATGGGCTTCCTGTTTTCATTTGGGTTTCAGTGGTCACTGCTCCGTAGCAGTGAGGAAGGAAGCAGCTTGTACGAGGGCGCAGAGGGAGGATTGCGACCCTTCCATCCTTCTGGCTCCACCTCCCTGATGTGAGAATCTAAGGCCCTCCTGGCAGGGCTCCCTGACTACAGGAGGCCAGACGCATTGAGCCTCGTGGTGTCTGAGGTGGGTTCCCTGCGCCCTCAGCCCACGTGGTGTAGACTCAGTGTTGCCTCTGTCCCGGGAGCAGAGTGGCTCTTGGGCAGCCGTGTAAAGCTTGGCTTCTGGAGCCGGACTGCCTGGGTTTCGGTTCTTGCTGCTCCACTTTTGGCTGCACCGCTCAGGGCTTTGTGTGGCTCTCTGGGACCAGTTCCATCACAGGCTCTTTTGGAGAAACCCTGGTACCTAGCAGGCAGTGAGGGCTCTGTTCATGTTGGTGATTTACCCTAATGAGATGATGCTGTCCATACAGGAAGTGCCCGGGGAAATGGTGGCTGTGGCTTTTCCAACCTGGACAGGAGGCCTGGTTCCCGAGTGAGATGAGAGGGCTAGTGTCCCACCCGCGACTCCGGTTGGATCAGACCTTTCCTCCTCCCCACCCCCACCTGCTTTAAGCCTTGCGTGCCTAACCCTCCACCAGGAGCCTGGTGTTGGAGGCAGTGGCCCAGCTGGGCCTGCGTACACAGCCCTCCTCTGCATTTGGCTGGAAAAGAATTGTAACTCAGTTTTGCAAAAGGCAATACAGTCATAACCTCCAGAAATAAAAATACGTGGCTAAAACATTTTGTGATAAAAAAATCTCACTCCTGTTCTCCTCCAGCTTGCCCCTCCCTTCCTAAATCCTTGAGCCCAGGGTAACTACTGCTAATATTTCTAGAGTCTCTTTAAGGCATTATTTACATACAGTAAAACTCACCAGTTTTAAGCATCCAGCTTAATGAGCTTCGTTAATAATCCTGTAACCACTCCCACAGTCAAGTTACAGAACAGTTCCCCCACCCCAAAGAGTTCTCTCAAAAAGCACACGCCCTCCCCTTCCCTGGGCAGCTGCTGATCTGCCTTCTCACTATGGTTCTGCCTTTTCTGTGATTTCATAGAAATGGAGTCATAGTACAGAGACTTGTGCTCGATCGATTGATTTAGCGTGGTTTTTCTTTTTTGAGAATTTCCGTGTTGTTGCATGTATTGCTGTTTTGCTCCTTGTAGAGATGTATGGGACTCTGTAGTATCCCAAAATGAAAGTGAAGTTGCTCACTTGTGTCCGAGTCTTTGTGGCCTCATGGACTGTAACCTACCAGTATCCTCTCTGTCCATGGGATTTTCCAGACGAGAGTACTGGAGTGGGTTGCCATTTCCTTCTCCAAGGGGTCTTCCCGGCCCAGGGACCAAACCCGGGTCTCCTGCACTGCAGGTGGGCGCTTTACCGTCTGCTCCACCAGCGGGAGCCAGTAGTGTCCCATGGCTTGGGTAAGTCAGTGTGCCCATTCACCACTTGATGGACATTTGGTGGTGTTTCCAGCTTTGGGATGTTATGAATAGTTCTGTTATAAATCTAAAGTGGTGAGTTTTTGTGTAGCTTTTTTTTTTTCCTGTCCTTGTGTTTTTCAACATAACAGACAAATAGGAATAAATTCTGTTCCTCCCCCACTTTTTACATAAAGGGTGAACTATTCTAAAGACACTTCTGCCAGCCTGTGTTTCTTGAATGGGCCTGAACACCATGTGGGAGGTTCCTGTCCAGCCTGATTTGGCCCTGTGTGTGTGTCAAAATCTGCAGAGCTGTCTTCCTGGCTCCTGGGTGGGGTGGCAGCCTGGCCTCCTGGGAGCTCAGCGGGCGTGGCTGCAGAGAGGGTGACTGAGGTTCTGCTGGGGTCACGGGGTCACGTGAGTGATTTGGCATCAGAATCGTGACGAAAATCAGCTTGTGCACCAATCACATCCTGTTGCAAAAACACAGATGGTTAGCAGAGGTAATGCCCACCCTTTTTTTCTGCGTGAGGCTAATAGGGGCTGGCGGACTTGTTTTGAAGAAAGTTCTGTTTACTAATATGGAGGGCAGTGGTGCAAATTCTGTGTTTGCTCAGGACTCCTTTTACTAAAGACACAGTTTCACCCATCCCTGGTCCCCACTGCTTTCTGGACTTCAGCATCCCTCCTTCCCCCAAGGATATACCTTGTGAATTTTCTGAGGGAGATTAGGCTCTGTGGAATGTGCAGATTTGCATAAAAAAAGAAGGCTGTTGAGGTCTTTCCCTGCTTATCTTCTGGTAGTATTGTTAGCAGACAATAGGATTTAAGAAACTGAATCCACAGTTTAAGTAAAGGTGTGTATTGCCAGCAAAGTCTTGTGCAGCTTATTGACAACTGGAAGTGCGTCAGGGAGATGCTGGCAGCCTTCTTTGTCTGGGTGGTGGTGGTGGTTCAGTTGCTAAGTTGAGTCCGACTCTCTGTGGCCCTTGAAGTGCAGTGCGCCAGGCTCCCGGTCCTCCACCGTGTTCCGGGGTTTGCTCAGAATGTCTTTGTGCTGTCCTCTGATCACTAGCCACGTGTGGCTCTTGGGGCCTCCCTGGCGGCTCAGCTGGTAGAGTCCACCTGCAGTGCGGGAGACCTGGGTTCGATCCCTGGGTTGGGAAGAGCCCCTGGAGAAGGGAAAGGCTACCCACGCCAGCATTCTGGCCAGGAGAATCCCATGGCCTGTGTAGTCCATGGGGTCGCAAAGAGTCAGACACGACCGACTGACTTTTACTTTGTGGCTCTTGAGCCCTTGAAATATGTCTAGTGTGATTGGGGACTGAATATTTAATTTTTAATTTAATTTTAATGAAAACTTAAGCTTCAATAACCTCATGTGGCTGTTGGCTACTGTATGGGTCAGCATGGGTCCAGACAAATATTGACTCTCACTGTTAAATTTTCTTTAATTAAAAAATTTATTCTAGATAGAAGTCATAGAGAACACCACTACACTGCATCTGCTTTAAGTGATTTTTAAGCAGATTAGATGGCTGCCTCATTTCATTTGGGGTTTAGTTCAGTTCAGTCGCTCAGTCACATCCAACTGTTTGCGACCCCATGGACTGCAGCAACGCCAGGCTGCCCCGTCCATCACCAACTCCCAGAGTCCACCCAAATCCATGTCCATCGAGTCGGTGATGCCATCCAACCATCTCATCCTCTGTCGTCCCCTTCTCCTCCCTGCCAACATCGGGGTCTTTTTCAGTGAGTCAGTTCTTTGCATCAGGTGGCCACAGTATTGGAGCTTTAGCTTCAGCAGGAGTCCTTCCAGTGAATATTCAGGACTGATTTCCTTTAGGATTGACTGGTTTGATCTTGCAGTCCAAAGGACTCTCGAGTCTTCTCACACCACAGTTTAAAGACATCAGTTCTTCAGCACTAAGCTTTTTCTTTATGGTCCAACTCTCACATCCATACATGACTATTGGAAAAACCATAGCTTTGACTGCATGGACCTTTGTTGGTAAAACAATGTCTCTGCTTTTCAGTATACTGTCTAGGTTTGTCATAGGTTTTCTTCCAAAGAGCAAGCATCTTTTAATTTCATGGCTGCAGTCACCGTCTGCAGTGATTTTGGAGCCCCCAAAATTAGTCTCTCAGTGTTTCCATTGTTTCCCCACCTATTTGCCATGAAGTGTTGGGACCAGATGCCATGATCTTAGTTTTCTGGATATTGAGTTTTAAGCCAACTTTTTCACTCTCCTCTTTGACTTTCATCAACAAGCTCTTTGGTTCTTCGCTTTCTGCAATAAGGGTGGTGTCATCTGCATATCTGAGGTTATTGGTATTTCTACCAGCAGTCTTGATTCCAGCTTGTGCTTCATCCAGTCTGGCGTTTCTCATGATGTATTCTGCGTATAAGTTAAATAAACAGGGTGACAATATACAGCCTTGATGTGTTCCTTTCCTAATTTTGAACCAGTCCGTTGTTCCATGTCTGGTTCCAAATGTTGCTTCTTGACCTACATACAAGTTTCGCAGGAGGTAGGTAAGGTGTTCTGGTATTCCCATCTCTTTAACAATTTTTGACAGTTTGTTGTGATTCACACAAAGGCTTTATAGCATAGTCAGTGAAACAAAAGTAGATGTTTTTCTGGAATTCTCTTGTTATTTATAGAGTACTCACCTTGATAAGTGCTGTGCTGGATAATCAGAAGTTACCTAAGTTACTTACCCTCCTTGGACCTCAGTCTCCCCATCTGTAATGAGAATATTGGACCAGAGGGGCTTTTTAAAGTCCTTTTGTGTGCAGTCAGGTTTATGATTTTGTCATCAATGGCAGTAACACTTGTATTTTTGAACACCCGTGTGTGCCAGCATTTGTACCCAGGATAGTAAGTAAATGTGTTATCTCATTTAAATAGGATGATATAATTATTTGGTCGCAGGGGAGTAGGTGTTCTCCTAGTCTCACAGATGAGAGCCCTGGGGCTCTGCAGGGCTCCCTAGTTCACCTGGAGTTACTTACGCTTGCTGGCAGTTCACTGTGGGATTGAGAATTCCCACTTGGGTCTGCCTCATTCTCACTCATTTTCAGTTAAAGCTTTATGCAATGGCTGTTTTAAAAATAGATTGCTTCCTTAAACATTTACAACTCTTAAGTAAAAATTCAATTAGGTTTTGTTTTGTTAAATAGTCGTGCTCGCGTTGGGAGTTTAGGAGCGAGGTGAGCAGGTGATGTGGCAGAGGCCAGCTCACGCGACACGCTCATGTTCCCCTCCGTGCTCCTTCGTGAAAGGCCCGCCTTGAACCCCCTCTGGACGCCCAGGAGCACCGGGGGGGAGGGGGAAGACGCCGACCTTGGTCGTGAAACATCGTCTTGTTACCCTGTGCCGCCGAGCAGGAGTGGCTGAGGACAGGCTCACAGACTCGGAGCCACAGGTCGACCTGGCCTGCCACCTGCTTATTGGCTGGACTGTGCCTTGTGCCCATCACGCCTCGACTCTGATCCTGGAGCTTCCCTCCTGCCTCCACCAGCTGTACTGCTCTCGACTCTCCCGTGCGCCTGAGGGCAAGAGAGCCCGTGCCTTCATGAAGCCTCATTCAATTTTGGCTGCACTGGGTCTCCGTGGCTTCGTGCAGCTTTCTCTGGATGCAGTGCGCAGGCTTCTCTGGTCGTGGGGCGCGAGCTCTAGGCATTCGGGCTCAGGAGTTGCGGCTCCTGGGCTCAGTGGCTCTGCGGCGTTTGGGATCTTCCTGAACCAGGGTTTGCTCCCGTGTCCCCAGCATTGGCAGGCGGATTCCTATCCACCATGCCACCAGGGAGGGCCTGTGCAGTTTCATTCCGGTTGCTGCATTTCCCATCCTCAATACAGGGCCGTGGATCTCGGGGACCTGCCTACGGGCCTTGTTCTGGTGAGTTAAGGAGACACCTGGTTAGCCCGGCTTCTGTGTTAGCAGACCTGGGTTGGTCCCCCGAGGCCGTTGCCCTGTGGCAGTAGTCTTTGGTCAGAGTCGTGGGCTGCCATAGGTGGCCCTGCCCTCGAGGCTGCTCTGAAGGGGCTGGACACTCCAGCTCAGCGGAAGGGTCGGGCACCCTCGCGGTCTCCGGTACAAGGTGCTTCTTTTTCCGAACCTCCCTTTTCCTATCTTTTTGAATCAAGAAATCCTGCCACATGGAAATGGTGAGGTAGCGGCTGGCAGGCTGAGTGAGGAGTGATAAATCAATCAAAACATCTCCCATTCTCTCTCTTTTCCTTAGTGTTTTTCTGACTGTAGAAGTAATCCCTTACCTATCTGAACAACATAGAAATGTGTAACTTGGAAAGTGAAAGCAGCCTTATTCTCCCCACCCCACAGATTTTGATAGACACACTTGTCTGGATATTTTCAACATGTGTGCTTATACGTAAAAAAAACAAACGGCCCCACTCTCTGTGGACGGACCTTCCCTTTGCCTCACTCACTGTGAGCCTTCCTGCCCTTCAGATCCTGTCTCCTGGGCACAAGGAATCAGGGTACTTTGCAGAATAAATCAGCCTTGTCCTGAGGCCAGAAAAGGGAAGCAGACGTCCTCTCATCCGCTGTCCTGAGAAGCGGGACGGTGGAAGGGCAGGCAGAAACGAGAGGGGAATCCAGGAGGGGACGGACTCCACCGCACCTCCAACACCCTCCTGCAAAAAATCACTCCAGTGTTTGCCTTTACTTCTGGCTTTCCTGACCTGGTGAAGGCTCTCTGCCAGTTGTTTGAATTTATGGCATAGAAGCCCCATCACGGTAGTGGGTGCAGAGCCTGGCCGCATCGTTCAGAATTGGGCTTAAATATGGTGAAACTTGCTTTAGCTGTTTTTTGTTTTTTTCTATTAACTGTTTCACATTCTTTTAGAAGGGTTTCTTTACTTTTTTTTGGATTATAAAATTCTAACGGTGGATTTTAGACCCATCAACCCGTTTACCCATATGTTTGGAAATGTTTCTCTATATTAATATTAAAGAGTGGGTGGTGGTATAAAATAAAGAGAAACATTGCAAATGTCTGACATTATTAAACGTTGCTTGAATTATACAACTATTAGCTTGAACCATATGAAATTGCATTTTTTGTAGGCCAGAAATGGGTGATCAGTAGCAGTTTGATATGATTTAAGATAAGCTTCAGTAGGGGAAGTTTGGATCCTAGAAGAAAAATGGCTTGTGATAAGTTTTGTGTGTGTGTGCGTAAGTCCTTTCTTTTTGTGTATACCTATGGTTTATGATGGGGCTTCCCTGGTGGCTCAGAGGTTAAAGTGTCTGCCTGGAATATGGGAGACCCGGGTTCCATCCCTGGGTCGGGAAGATCCCCTGGAGAAGGCAGTGGCACCCCACTCCAGTGCTCTTGGAATGCCATGGAGGGAGAAGCCTGGCGGGCTACAGTCCATGGGGTCGCAGAGAGTCAGA
This sequence comes from Litocranius walleri, assembly GCA_006410535.1. Classification (NCBI taxonomy): domain Eukaryota; kingdom Metazoa; phylum Chordata; class Mammalia; order Artiodactyla; family Bovidae; genus Litocranius; species Litocranius walleri. The sequence goes on along the minus strand of SJYG01000042.1, from coordinate 3,194,219 downwards.
CACGACTGAGCGACTTTACTTATTTACTTAATTATGGGTTACAATTAGTTATAGGCTCCATATAATTGTTTTATCTTCCTTTTTAAAAATCAGTATGACCAAACAATGAGATTCTACTTTATAGCTGTTCAGTTCAGTTCAGTTGCTCAGTCATATCCGACTCTTTGTGACCCCATGGGATGTAGCATGCCAGGCCTCCCTGTTGATCACCAGCTCCTGGAGTTTGCTCAAACTCATGTCCATTGAGTCGGTGATTCCACGTCCAAGGGCAAAGGAGAAGCCCCAGCAAGACGGTAGGAGGGGCGAAATCGCGATTTAAATCAAACTTGTTACCTGCCAGAGACGCTGAGAGGGCTCAAACATACGTTGTGCACACCAGGACCCAGAGACCCCACAGAGACTGAGCCAGAACTGTGTGTGAGTGTCTCCTGGGGAGGCGCGGGTCAACAGTGGCCTGCTGCAGGGGCAGGGGCTCTGGGTGCAGCAGACCTGGGTGGGGCATAAGCCCTCTTGGAGGAGGTCGCCAGTAACCCCACCATAGAGCCACCAGAACTTACCCAGGACTGGGAAACAGACTCTTGGAGGGCACAAGCAGAACCCTGTGCACCAGGACCTGGAGAAAGGAGCAGTGACCCCACAGGAGACTGACCCAGGCTTGCCCGGGAGTGCCCAGGAGTCTCCGGTGGAGGCCTGGGTGACGGCCTGCTGCAGGGTGGGGGGCACTGAGCACAGCAGTGCCTCTGTGGGACCTTCTGAAGGAGTTGCCATTGTCTTCATTGTCTCCACCATAGTTTGGCCTCAGATCAAACAACAGGGAGGGAACACAGCCCCGCCCATCAACAGAAAATTGGATTAAAGATTTAACTGAGCACGGCCCCGCCCATCAGAACTAGACCCAGTTTCCCTCACAGTCTCTCCTATCAGGAAGCTTCTGTAAGCCTCCATCAGAGGGCAGACAGACTGAAAACCACAATCACAGAAAACTAATCAATCTGATCACATGGACCACAGCCTTGTCTAACTCAGCGAAACTATGAGCCATGCCATGTAGGGCCACCCAAGATGGGCGGGTCATGGTGGAGAGTTCTGGCAAAACATGGTCCCCTGGAGAAGGGAAGGGCAAACCACTTCAGTATTCTTGCCTTGAGAACCCCATGAATGTCACAGCTGTTAGAATGACCAAAATCCAGAACTCTGACACCACCCGAAGCGGCAAGGATGGAACAACAGGCGCTTCCGTTCGTCACTGCTGGGAATGCCGAATGGTGCAGTCACTTGAGAAGACAAACAAGTGATCTAGCAATTGTGCTCTTTGGTATTTACCCGGAGGAGTCAAAAACTTATGTTTACATGTTAACCTTGCACACTTAACGTTTGTAAAGCAACTTTGCACTACAGAACGGCCACTATAAACGTCTGGAAACCCCACCTGCCAAAACTTGGAAGCAACCAAGATGTCCTTCACCAGGTTGAATGGATAAACAAACTCTGGTACATTCTAGACAATGTATATTAAGCTGCCAAGCCCTGAAAAGTCACGGAAGAACCTTCAATGCGTATTATTAAGTGAAAGGAGGCCATCCGAAAAGCCTGGGGACTGTGCGATTCTAGCCTTGTGACTTTCTGGAAAGCCAGCTCTATGGGGAAAGTAGGAAGGTCAGTGGTTGCCAGAGGTTGGGGGAGCAGGAAAGAGGGACAGGCAGCGCACAGAGGCTTCCGTGCAGCGGAGTCTTTGCCACTGTGCATCCGTCCACCCACAGGCTGCAGGTGACCGAGAGTGGACTTGGAGCCGAGGGACGTAAACTGTGGGCTTTGGGGGTTAATGGTATTGTCAGTGTAGACTCATCAGTTACAACCAGGGCACCACTCAGAGTGGTGGGGGTTGTTGGTTAACCGGGGAGAGGGAGGAGTTATACGGAACTCTGCGTTTGGTGAGATTTTGCTCTGAATGTAAAACGTCTCTAAAAAAGTTATTAAAATTAATATCACTTAGGACTTTTTCTGCAGTTTAGGAAGTCTTCATATCCATGATTCCGTAGTGGCTGCTCAGTACTCAGAGAAGAGCAGACAGACACAGCAGCCACTCCTGGAGCACCCCACCTTTAGGGCGCGTCTAGGTTTCTGCGTTATAAGCAGGGGTCCAGTGTCTGTGGTCCTTTTTGCAGCTTTCTTTGTGTTTGGATCCTTTTGTAGGAGGCACTCCCAGGAGCAGCGTTACCCTGTCAGAGTGTGCACACGCTCACAACTCTGGACAAACACCGCGAAGTCGTCTTCCCACCAGCGGCGGGCCTGTCAGTTTACTGCTTCATTGTCAGCTGGGGTGTTTGTCTCCCTGGGTTTTGGTTTAAGATGCCAAAAGCAGTACCTTCTGTCTCTCTGGTGGTGAGCAGGTGTGAGTGTTTCGCCCACGTACGTGTTTGCGGGGCGCCTTCATTCAGTGTCATTTCTCCCACCTTTGAGCCAGTGTGTGCTCGTCCGGAGTCAGGGACTCGCCTGTGGGGAGTGGCAGGGGAAGAGTGCCGCCCAGACGTGCACAGTGGAGGACGCGGTGCCCTCTGAGCTGCTGCTGGGAGATGAGGGGTGCCCAGATAGTGTGGGTCAGGGCTGGGGCGAGTGCCTCGGGCCTCGTGTGCAGTCCCTGAGGCCTTCGGGGGTCTCTGTGCCATCTCCCACCTGCGGCTGCTCCGTGTGCCCAGCTGAAATCTGATCACATTGCAGGGTGGCCTTGGAGAGAGGTCAGTCGGTCGTGTCTGACTCTTTGCAACCCCATGGACCGTAGCCCCCAGGCTCCTCCGTCCATGGGATTTTTCAGGCAAGAGTAGTGGAGTGGGGTGCCGTTTCCTTCTCCAGGGGATTTCCCAACGCAGGGACTGAACCCGGGCCTCCCGCCGTGCAGGCAGGCGCTATGGTCTGAGCCACCAGGCCAGCCTTCAGTGTGGCTGAAGGGCCTAATTAGCCGGAAACTCGAGAATTAGAGAGTCCATTACTCCCGTGGCCCCTCCTCTCCTTACCGGCTCTAATTCCCCTTGGGTTTGCTTGGTTTTCCTGCTGTGCTTTAGTTCCCACAAGACTTGGGTAGAATGAGAACCTTTCTGCTGAACTTCCTGCCTTTCTGGGGTTGAAGCCTCCCCTCCCGCCTCCCCCCACCTCTGAGCTAATCTGAGTTAATAGTCTGGAATGCTGGTCATTATTTCATTTCCTGGATGAAAATCCTCCAGGGCCTTAAGGTGCCTGTAATGACCCTTAATCGTGCCCCTTCCCACCTGGTGACCTGGGGTGGCACCTCTTTCGGAAGTCGCTGTCAGAATGAAGCTGCTCCGCCTTTCTTCTCCCCTTGAAATGCCGGCGGGCTTGTGCTGGGCTCTCTCTGGCTTCCTGTGGTCTGAGCAGGAATTAGAGCAGTCAGCCTGCTGCGCTCCCCCTTCCCACGCACACCGCTCCCCCTTCCCACGCAGGGGCAGCGGGGCAGCGCTTGGGAAGGTCAGACTTTGGGGCTCTCCCTGGTCGGAGGGGCCGGGCCTGAGAGATGGAGCTGGGGGTGGGGAGTGCCTGCCTTTCGGTGCAGTTGTGCCAGGGTGGGGGTGGTTCTGCGCCCCTTCTGAAGCCGTGTATTTATGAGCCGAGGGGATCTGCATTTAACATTTAAGGGAACTCATGACCGGGGTCTTGAGGCTGGTGGTGTTGGAAAGATGTTCCTGTATGCCAGGCTCTGTGGAGTCAGATCTGGCGTGTGTGTGTACATACGTGTACTAGCATCCTGCAGAATACCCTATCCTGCCTTGGATTTGTAGCAGACCCTCTTCTGAGAGGTTTTATTAGCGTTCAGAAATGAGTTTTGTACTTCTTTCATCTGCTTCTTGAAGCTTTCACTTCTCTCTGTAACTCATTCCATTTATTATATCCGTTCTTTTTAAAATTATGAGCATTGTATATAAGAACCCTGTGAAATGCAGGAGAATTGTTTTTTAATTTTTCTTGCATCAGTAACTGGCTCTGATACTGTGCCCTCTTCATAGCTCAGAAAGCATCCGGTCGTCTATGTGGTGCTAGATGTAGCTGGGGCCGTGGGGCCCTGCGCCTGTCTGCCCTTTGGGAAGACTTTCAGATGACCAGCGTGTTCGGGCCTTGGGGCTGTTTTCTGTCTGTATGGCCTTGGCGACTTTTGTAGAATGGGATTGCAAGTCCAAAGGGCCACATTGGTGAGTGGACGTCAGTGAACTGGCCTTGCCGGAGAGACCCCAGAAGTGACAAGGCCACGCTAGATGTGGCCTGGATGTCCTTCTTACCCTAAACCACCAGTGAGTCTGTGGGATGCTCTAGGCAAGAATACTGGAGTGGGTTGCCATGCTCTCCTCCAGGGGATCTTCCCGACCCAGGGATGGAACCCATGTCTCTTGTATATCCTGCTTTGGCAGGCAGGCTCTTTACCTCTGGAGCCACTTGGGAAGTCTCCAGGGTGTTACAGGATAGATTAAATCATGAGCAAAGACCAGTGGTCCCAGGCCCGATCTTGAGGACCGGGCAGGGATCCCTGCTTGTCTGGACCTCTTGTTGCTGGGCAGGCCCAGCCAGGTGGGCATGCAGAGACCCTCCTAAATTTTGGCCTCTTTTAAAACCTTCTTCTCAGTTTCCATTTCTCTTATAACTGCAGGTTTGTACCTTTTGACTACCTTCATCTGATCTCCACATTCCCTCACCTCCACTTCTGCTGCTGAGTCGCTTCAGTCGTGTCCGACTCTGTGTGACCCCACAGACGGCAGCCCACCAGGCTCCCCCATCCCTGGGATTCTCCAGGCAGGAACACTGGAGTGGGTTGCCATTGCCTTCTCCAGTGCATGAAAGCGAAAGTGAAGTCGCTCAGTCGTGTTCTACTCTTTTGAGACCCCATGGACTGCAGCCCACCAGGCTCCTCTGTCTGTGGGATTTTCTGGGTGAGAGTGCTGGAGTGGGGCGCCATCGCCTTCTCACCTCCACCTCTGGTAGCCACAAGTATGGTCTCTTTCCACGAGTGAGTTTGGTTTCAAGGTTCGGCAGACCTAAACCCTGTCAGTTCCTGCTGCCCAGCATAGCGTTCTGGCGTGTCCGTGAGTCTCAGCAGGACCGCCATGACGATGGGAATTCCATCTGTCGTCGGTCACCATACAGGCGGGCTTGGTTGCTATTGGCTGCATTCGCCACTGTTACAGTTCCCGCTTTGACTTTTTCTTGCTGCTGTTGCTGCAGGATTCTTTAAAGATTGGAGTTGAGTCTTTACAGTGTTGCGTTAGTGTCGATGACTCACTTGTTTTGTTAACTGAAAGTTTCTGTCTCTTAATCTCCCTCACCTCTCTTTGTCCTTTCCCCAGGTAGATCGCCCTGTTTTAGAGCCGAGTTTGAGATAGAAAGTAGGGATGGGGAGTCCTGGCAGGCGCACTCCCCTTTGCCCGCACTGAGCTCACCTTTGATCTTTGACCCTCTGCTTCTCAGAGGGCCACCTTTGTTTCCTCTTGACGGGGCACCTGTCTCCTTCTGGTGGGGCTGCCTGTGATTTGAGGGGGAGGGTGGTGGTTGAGCCCTCTGTGCTTGGCTCGGGCTTTGCGTCTCAGCCACTGGGTCTGCAGTTGGCTTCATCCCTGTGGGCGGATTCCTTGACTTGAATCCATGGTTTGTACTGCCCCGAGCAGCGCCCTCCTGCTTCCTCTCCCCAGGAGCTTGGCTCTCCTCGAGGCTTCCTGCCGATGCTGGTGGCTTCTGGTCCAGGGAGTGTGCAGCTGCGGTGGGGCCTGCACAGGGATCACGTGGGAGAGCCAGGCTCCTCTCGCTAGGGCTTCGGCCGGGCCTTCCCGCCTCCACGCTCTGCTGCTTCAGCAGAAACGGTCGGTCGGGACGATCCTGTGAGCTTTGCAGGGTTTAAGGAAGTGGAGAAGATGTGTTCACGTGCAATGTGTATGAGACAATTCATGGTAGCTGCTAATAAGTGTGTGTAACTTTCCAACAAGAGCAGTAGGAACCCCTCGCAGATGTCATTTGCTTGGACAAGCAGATGTCCGTTTTCTGTGAAAAGATTTTTAAAAACCAGGGTGCACGTATTTAAGGGTAAAACAAGTGGCCTCATGGGACAGGCTTGTCTGCAGAGGGTCCGGCGTCGTGGCTGGCACCTCGGTGCCCCGAGGGGCTGCCTCTTCCTCAGGAGTGGTGGGAGAGGGCTGGGCTGCCCGCCTGCCCTGGCCTTGGGGTCGCCGCCCCAACCCTGCAGTTTCTCCTAAGCTTTTTTCCAGGACCACCTGGGAAAGGCTGGGCCCTGGGGAGCACGCCGCGGAACGGGTGTGCCTGCCCTCTGGGAGCCCTGGTCTGTGCTGCAGACAGAGCTGTGGTCCAGGAGCACAGGGGCAGCCCCTGGGGTGGGGGTCCGCGCTGCGGGGCTGGAGCTGCTCCCTGCGTTCCTCGCCCTTCTCATCCTGAGAGGGGCCGAGCTTCTAGTCTCAGGCTTCTCTCACCGCCTGGACCCCGGGAAGGCCTTGGAGTCGTGTGCATCAGGCTTTATTCTGACAGTGATAACAGGCCGCAGGATGTTAAGCAGGAGAATGCTGTGGTCTTATGCTGAAATAGGTCGTTCTGATGACCAGGAGAGGCCAGGGAGGACTCAGAGGGAATCCTTAAGGTGTCCAGGGAGGGTGAAGTCGGAGGCGGATAGCACTGGGGCTTGCTCAGAATCACAGGACTTGGCGGTGGACATTGATTCCTATTAGGAGGCCCCTGGGGTTTGTCTGGGTTGAGTGATGGACGCCTGCAGGTCCAGACGCCCCGGGCCTCCCCGTGCGCACGTGAAGACTTGGCTGGCAGTGTTCTCGCCACACCCCGCTGCTGCGCCCACAGGGAGTGGAGGCCCTCCAGGACGGGGCGCGGCCTGCAGCCCCTTCTCTTCCCGGCGCTCAGGCCGAGGGCACAGCCCCCAGTTTGCCCCGTGAATGTCGATTCACCATGAGCTTGTGTGCTCACTCAGTCTTGTCCAGCTCTTCGCGACCCCGTGGACTGTGACCCGCCAGGCTCCTCTGTCCATGGAGTTCTCCAGGCAAGAATACTGGAGCGGGCTGCCATGCCCTCCTTCAGGGGATCTTCCTGACCCGGGGATCAAACCTGCGTCTCCGGCATTTCCCGCATCGGCAGGCGGGTTCTTTACCATTGAGCCACCTGGGAGGCCGTTTATTCACTGACCATGAGTTACACTCTGTACCAGGCCTGGGTGATACCGAGGTGACCGAGAAGGACATCACCCTCACTCTCCTGAACCTGTAGTCTCCTGGGGGAGATGTGATATGTGAAAGTCACTCAGTCACGTCTGACTCTTTGTGACCCCATGGACTGTCCATGGGATTCACCAGGCCAGGACACTGGAGTGGGTAGCCGTTCCCTTCTCCAGGGGATCTTCCCAACCCAGGGATCGAACCCAGGTCTCCCACATTGCAGGCGGATTCTTTACCATCTGAGCCACCAGGGAAGCCCAGGTGGAGATGGATGCCAGCAGATGGTCGCTGTGCCCAGGGAGAGGCTTGCCGCCATGGGGCAGTGACGGTCAGGGAGGGCGGGGCTTGAGCTGAGGGAATAGCCACCCAGGCGGAAGGAAAAGCACATGCGAAGGAAGGAGCAGAGTGGAAACGGGCCGGCGGCTCTGTCTGTATCCTGGGGACCCTTGAAGGGTACAGTCAGTGAGGGGTGATAAGCTTGAGTCCGGAAAGCTGTGGAGAAAGGAGGGGGCTGGCACAGGAGAGGACAAAAGGGGCAGATGAGCCCCGGGAGTGGCTTGGTGGGGGGTTGGTTTGGGGATGGAGAGACATAATGATAAACTAATGATTACAGTAGGTAATGAGTTTAAATGCGTCGTAGTGTTATTACTGACACATAATAAAACTAAAATACTCAGTAAGTGTTAGCTATTATTTACATGATAATTACAGGCTTTGGTAGGGGAAACCCTGAGGTTTGCTTTGCATAAATTGAGGCACTTTTGAGTCATCCAGCGAGCAGTGGAGGCGATGCAGTTAGGCGCACATCCTTTGCTGATACTTCCAGACCGTCCTGTGCAGCAGTGTGCTCACTCCCAGCCCCAGCCTTGTCACGGTGCGGGGGGCTGTGCGACCCCGGGGCGCTGGCCTCCCAGGCCCCTGCCCGTTTTGCGTGGAGCGGGGCTGCTGCCGCTCTGTTTGAGGGTCCAGGAACCCTGCCGGGAGCGCGCTGCAGGCCCTTGGGTGCTGCCGCCTGCAGGCGAGGGTGTCCTTTTGTCTGGCCCTCTCCACCCTTCCCGTGCATTTGGGCGTCTCCATGCATAGGGTTGTTCACCCCTGCTCCTCAAGGCTGCCCGCCTGCCGCCTAGTTCAGGAGATCCTTTTCTCTCAGCTGTAGTCCTCCTTCGCCTGGGTGTCTTTCTCTCCACCCTGCCGCCCGTTTCTGCCTCTGCCCCTGCCACTCGCCTTCCTGGTGTCCTGATCCACCCAGACCCCTGTGGTGGATTCTCCTTGGGAACTCGCTGATTCCGTGAGCATTACTAAGCGGTGCCGCGGCTGGAGGTTGATGAGCTCTTGGACGACAAGGTCCTTAATGGTGGAGATGGATGCCAGCAGATGGTCGCTGTGCCCAGGGAGAGGCTTGCCGCCATGGGGCAGTGACGGTCAGGGAGGGCGGGGCTTGAGCTGAGGGAATAGCCACCCAGGCGGAAGGAAAAGCACATGCGAAGGAAGGAGCAGAGTGGAAACGGGCCGGCGGCTCTGTCTGTATCCTGGGGACCCTTGAAGGGTACAGTCAGTGAGGGGTGATAAGCTTGAGTCCGGAAAGCTGTGGAGAAAGGAGGGGGCTGGCACAGGAGAGGACAAAAGGGGCAGATGAGCCCCGGGAGTGGCTTGGTGGGGGGTTGGTTTGGGGATGGAGAGACATAATGATAAACTAATGATTACAGTAGGTAATGAGTTTAAATGCGTCGTAGTGTTATTACTGACACATAATAAAACTAAAATACTCAGTAAGTGTTAGCTATTATTTACATGATAATTACAGGCTTTGGTAGGGGAAACCCTGAGGTTTGCTTTGCATAAATTGAGGCACTTTTGAGTCATCCAGCGAGCAGTGGAGGCGATGCAGTTAGGCGCACATCCTTTGCTGATACTTCCAGACCGTCCTGTGCAGCAGTGTGCTCACTCCCAGCCCCAGCCTTGTCACGGTGCGGGGGGCTGTGCGACCCCGGGGCGCTGGCCTCCCAGGCCCCTGCCCGTTTTGCGTGGAGCGGGGCTGCTGCCGCTCTGTTTGAGGGTCCAGGAACCCTGCCGGGAGCGCGCTGCAGGCCCTTGGGTGCTGCCGCCTGCAGGCGAGGGTGTCCTTTTGTCTGGCCCTCTCCACCCTTCCCGTGCATTTGGGCGTCTCCATGCATAGGGTTGTTCACCCCTGCTCCTCAAGGCTGCCCGCCTGCCGCCTAGTTCAGGAGATCCTTTTCTCTCAGCTGTAGTCCTCCTTCGCCTGGGTGTCTTTCTCTCCACCCTGCCGCCCGTTTCTGCCTCTGCCCCTGCCACTCGCCTTCCTGGTGTCCTGATCCACCCAGACCCCTGTGGTGGATTCTCCTTGGGAACTCGCTGATTCCGTGAGCATTACTAAGCGGTGCCGCGGCTGGAGGTTGATGAGCTCTTGGACGACAAGGTCCTTAAGGCCTTTAAGCAGAGGAGGAACAGCTGGTAATAATGAGAGGCACAACAGCTCCTCCACCAGCTGACTTGCTGCCTATAGGTTTGCCCTGCGGTAAGACATGTATCGGGCAGTGATAATTGTTACAGACTTTGTAATTTGGCAGTCTTTGCTTGGCGCCGGATGAGAGCATTCCTGGCATGCAGGAATGAGTCATATAATAGCAGAGATAATTCCTACAAATAATAAACATCCCTTTCTGTTATTCCGTAGACAGGCATGTACCAATGGTGCCAGCGAGGCTCTTCATAACCTCTTGTGGACTCCCGGCTGGTCTTTCTCAGTCAGATGTGGCAAGTGTCTGCATTTTAGGTATTTTTGCCTCCCTGGCCTCGTTAAACTTCAGATGAACGAGATTTTCCAGCACAGGCCTAAATATCAGGTGACGCTGCAGAAGTGTAAAAGGGAAGTTTCTGAGGGCTTTGCTTCCATGGGGTCTTGGGCCAACTTCTGTCGTGTCGGGTCCAGTGTTCTGGTTTGTGGGGTGATGGGGTGAACTGTGATCCTCTCCAGGCACTGTCCCTGCTCCTGCGTCAGCGGATGATCTCAGCGCCTGGCCTTTGCTCCTAGATTGTAGGGAAACTCTGGAAGTGGACAGTCAGTAATGCTGACTTTTTTGTATGTCAGACACACCTTTAGGGTTGATACAATGAACTTAAAAAAAAATTATTATTTTTTTAAAAGTGAATAATTCTTCTGCCACATGTGGTTATTCTTGGCAGGAGGTCTCTGGGGAGTGGTTGGGGGGCACTCTGGGAAAGGACTGGAATGCTCACCTGTTTGGTTTGCTTTAGCAGGGCTCCCCGTGACCCCCCTGCCCCATGCCAGCGGTCAGGAAGTTGCAACATCAGAGTCTGGCCATGTGGCTTACTATTCCCTCTTTGAAGGTGCCTCTTGGGAAGCTCTCCAGTGTCTGGTTTTGCAAGTGGACACTTGTTCTCCACTGGTCCAGACCATAACCCACAGCGATGCCATTTCTGTTGCCTGTCCAAGCCTCCTTAGACTGAGCTTTTTGTTCTGATAGGGTGATCTGGGCGGGGCTAGTGTCTGAAGGCCAAGTGTCTATTAAAAGACCACCACACCACTCTGACCTAGAGTTCAAAGTACCGAATGGCAGCTACATCTTTCCGCCTGAATTCAGAGCTGCTCCTAGGTACGAGGGCTGGAGCTCACTCCCAAGACTTAACCAGCATCACCCTATGAACTTGGACTGACGTAGGGATCGTTGAGGGATATAATTCAGCCGAGGGGTCCTGAGACCCGCATTATAATCGTGTTAGCATGAGATGTGCACTCTCCTCCCTGGATCCTAAGGAGCCTGAAATCATTGAAAAGAGAGCAGTGGGGATGAAAAGCCCACGCTGGTGGCCTGTCCATCTTCACCTGGAACTTGCCCTGGAAGGAGAAGGGGATAGTGGAAGGGGGGTGGGCCTGTGGGTAGGCAGGCGTGGTGGTGGAAGGGGAGCGGGCCTGCGGGTGGGCAGGCGTGGTGGTGGAAGGGGAGCAGGCCTGCGGGTGGGCAGGCGTGGTGGTGGAAGGGGAGCGGGCCTGCGGGTGGGCAGGCGTGGCCTGAGTCTTGGTCAGCCTCTTCCAGGCACCATGGCTCCAGGCAAGTTCCTAGACTTCATTTACTTCCTTTTGTGCCCTAGGAAATGAGGAAGACTTGACGAGGCACGTATGTTACACGTATTTTACATGCCCAGTAGGGTGGGCATCAAGAGGTGGCAGCTGTTAGTAACATTTTGGGCCCCCAGGAAAGGATGTCATGATTTAGGCCAGGTTCTGTGCCAGGAGCTCTTCCTGTGCTCCGGTTTCAATCCCAACAAGTCTCTGATGTCGGGAAGTGGTTCTCCCATTCCATAGCTTAAGAAACATGTGCTAGTTGGGTGGGAAGTTCAGTAACCAGGTGAGAGTTTCATTAGACTTGCTGGGACTGGTTTCTGGTTAGAAATATAGCAGAGTAGAAGATAAATTAAAATTACCTTATTTCCACTACTTAGACAAACTGGTTGTTATTTTGGTGTATTTCTCTGGTCTTTTCTTGTCATTTAATTGTTTGGAGGGTATATACATAGATACTAGAATGCCCTTATTACATTGTGGTTGGCAGTGTTACATGGAGTCAGAAATGTGGCTTCTGGACCCCGGGTGCCTGGGTTTGCAGCAACTCAGCCCTGCCACTTCTAGCTTTGTGATCTTTGAAGTATTACATGGAGTCAGAAACACGGCTTCTGGGCCCCGGGTGCCTGGGTTTGCATCTCAGCTCTCCACTTACTAGCTTTGTGATCTTTGAAGTATCACATGGAGTCAGAAACATGGCTTCTGGGCCCCGGGTGCCTGGGTTTGCATCTCAGCTCTCCACTTACTAGCTTTGTGATCTTTGACAAGTTCCTTAACCTCTCTGTTCCTCGGGGCTCTTATCTGTGAAGCAGGATTAGCAACAGAAGCTGTCTTGGGCAAGTGTGAGGGCCGAGTGAGCTAACGTGTGTGAGTGAAGCCTTTAGAGCAGGATCTGGCCCGCAGAAACCCCCTGCTCAGTGCAACTTACAGTCACCATTTTTGTAATGCGTCGGCTCTTCTTTTTAAGTCCGATTTTCACTGTTTTGTGATATCGCATTGCGTGGACATGTCATGGTTCGTGTTGAAGACCTGCTCATTCCCTCTGTCAGTTGGCGTGTTGGCAGGACAGAGACAAGGCCCCTTCCCCGGCGTGGGTGACATGTCAGCAGCACGGCCGTCCTGGAGTCCTCTTTCTCTGTCCACGATCTGGGCCCAGCCGTGCAGGCAGCCTTGTCACACCAATGCCTTGCTCTTTCTTGGCTGCTGTCAGAATTTTCAGGTACCCTACTCTGTACCTCTGCCCCCCGGCTCCGGCCCCGGGACGCGTGGCCTTGCAGGCCCCCTCAGTGATGGGCAGGCCCGCTCTGTGCCCGTCAGCTTCACGGTGACGCCAGGATCCGAGGCCAGTGGCCTTGGCCGCCAGGGCTCCACCAGTGCCTGAAAACCACCCGGCCGGCTGCGCGGCCCAGACAGAAGCCAGGTGGAGCCGTCAGGAGGGCCACCGCGCTGGGGCCTGGAGCAGCGTCTGGTGTCCTGGCCTCCTTCCGCTGCCCCGGTCTCGCCAGCTGTAGAGGGTAGCCGGTGGCCCTCACCTCCTCCACCCTCCAGATGGTTCCAGGGTACAGCGCTCTCCCACCCAGACCCCAGGCAGCCCAGAGGATCTGACCCAGCACCTGGAGAAGGGACCCAGCCTCAGAGCTGGTGGAGAGGGAGCGGGTGGCTGGCGGTGGGGCGTGAGGGGGACGTGCTCGCCACCCTGGCCGGGGAAGCTGGCGGGAAGGGGAACTGCAGTTACTGGGGTCCATGCGGCACGTGGGTAGGAGAGAGGTCCAGGCGTGGGCACGGCCCTAGCAGACCCTGTAAACAATGGTGTCTCCTCCCCCATCTTTTGTTGGCCAGCCAGGGAGGAGAGTTGGTCAGGTCACCGGGCAGCTTCTAATGTGAGTCATCTGCAGTTCAGCAAAGAATAAAAAGCAGTTCTCGAAGTAGGAGACGTGAGACACTTTGCATGTTTGTTTGATCCGGTTGTCACAGCTGCCCCCAGGTTTCGATTCATGGTTCAGAGAGGAAAAGTTTGTGAGTTTTTAACCTCTGGGCTTTGTGGGTTAAGGAGGGTGCTGGAGTAGGGAAATAATGTATTTATTTCAGGCTCTAAACACCCTTCATCTTGAGCAACAAGAGTAGGGAAATATTCATCAGATGCACCAGAGGGTGGGAGGGAGGAGGAGAGGAGAGAACGCTTTCAGATTGATTGACCGTGAGGAGTCAGAGTTGCTTGGACCAGTCCCCCCCAGGGAGAAAGTGCCAGCAGACGGGAGGCTCTTTGCGCGTTTGCTGTCGCTCCTGGGGCGGCCCCTGAGGCCCTGTCCCTGCTGGCGGCTCATCCCCACCAGGCCACACTCCTCCCTTAAAAACGGCAGGCTTTCAGCTTCGGTCTTAGGTATGATCACTGGGAGATGGTGTGACTTCCCATCCCTCTGTAGACTGTAGCCCCCAAACACTCAGTTGGCTGGTAGGTTGGTTGGCCTTTAACCCATCCAGAGTCCCGCCCACCCCATAGCAGAGGCTGGGGTTTGCCAAGTACCACCCCCCACTCAGGGGCCTCCCAGGTGGCTCAGTGATAAAGAATCTGCCTGCCAGTGCAGGAGCCGCAGGAGACGGGGGTCTTGATCCCTGAGTCCTGGCTTGGGACGATACCTTGAGGAGGGCGTGGCAACCCACCCGGTGTTCTTGCCTGGAGAATCCCACGGACAGGGGAGCCTGCCAGGCTGCAGTCGCAGAGTGGGCACAACTGAGCGTGCACACCCACCTTCCCCTTCCTCTGTCTCCCATAAGAAAGCTCACTAGCGTACCGGGGAGAGGGTCCCGGTTAGACAGCAGGCATGGGCTCTGCCCCAGTCCTTTTGTTCGTTCATTGGCTGCGTTGGGCCTTGGAGGCTGCGGTAGTGGGGACCCTGGGCCTCAGCCGCGGCGGAGCACTGGCTCGGTTGCCGAGGCGTCTCTCTGGACCAGGGGTCGAACCTTTGTCCCATGTTGGAAGGCAGGTTTCTGACCACTGGAGCACCAGACACGTCCTCTAGTTCTTAAATGTGAGTAAACTTGGTCCTTATACTGCAGTTCCTGGCAGATAGCTCGGGCGGCCGTGGGGCAGCCCTGGCATGGAGACTGCCCGGCGGAGGGGCAGGAGGGGCAGGAGGCGAGCCCCCACGGCCGCCAGTTGTCAGCTGAACGGCCTCTGACCCTGAACCTGGGGTGGCATCCTTGGGGCACGCCTATGAGACTCGCTCAGCTGGATCGTTGTGTCCGCAGAAGGCTCAGGAAGGCAGAAAGAGTGTGTGGTCCCAACTCACTTCTCGGTGACGCGAGGTTCCCTCGATGGTTCTGCCCGGTCCTGACCAGGGACTGCTTAGTTTTAAATCTGTCAGTGTTTTTTCTTTCTCGCGTAAAGCAAAGCAGCAACTGCTGCTAAACCCTTATTTCCCAAATACGGTGAAGTGGCAGTCGCTCAGCTGTGGCTGACTTTACAGCCCCGCGGACTGCACACTCCATGGAACTCCCCAGGCCAGGACACTGGAGTGGGCAGCCTGTCCCTTCTCCAGGGGATCTTCCCAACCCAGGGATCAAACCCAGGTCTCCCGCAGTGCAGGCGGACTCTTTACCAGCTGAGCCACCAGGGAATCCCTGTTTCCCGAAGGATGACAGAAATTTTGTTAAGTTTTATATGCTCCTAATAGAGATTATTTGAGGCAGGCTGGCCAGGTAGCACTCCTTGGAGGGCTCACCGTCATCGCGTGTGTGGCCATCAGTTTCCAATCAGTGGGGCTGTAATTTGAGAGAGCGCATTCAGGATTAGAATTTTATGTCTGGAAAACAAAGCCTAATTTCTACTCAGTGCAAACCCTAGAGGGTAAAGTTAACAGAATCCAATTGGCAGATGGATCATAGACTTTTTAGAGATTGAGAAATACTTTTATAAAAAATTTGGAAAGGTCTGAAAAATAGATAAAAGGAGAAAAAGAATCTCTTAATCTCCCTACCCAAGGAAAAACACTGATGACATTTTCACTTACTGTTTCTCTCCAGGATTTGGACATCTTTTTCTGAGTTGAAAAAGAAACTAAGAACTTTTTCTTAGTTGAAAAGCTTCCCTTGTGGCTCAGCTGGTAAAGAATCTGCCTTCAGTGTGGGAGACCTGGGTTTGATCCCTGGGTTGGGAAGATTCCCCCAGAGAAGGGAAAGGACTGTATAGTCCATGGGGTCACAAAGAGTTGGACACGACTGAGCAACTTCCATTCACTTTTTAGTTGAGGTGAAATTTTTATATCCAACTTTGCTAATTTAACATAGGATAATTGCCCCATGTTTTTAAGGATGCTCTGGGCTTCCCTGATAGTTGGTAAAGAATGTGCCTGCAACGCAGGAGACTCCAGTACAATTCCTGGGTCAGGAAGGTCCCCTGGAGACGGGAAAGGCTACCTACTCCAGTATTCTGGCCTGGAAAACTCCATGGGCTGTAGAATCCACGGGGCCACAGAGAGTCGGATGTGACTGAACAGCTTTCACTTTCACTCAAGGACGCTCTTCACAAACATGGCAATAATACATACTATTTGATCACTTTCCTATTGTTGGGAAGTTACTTCTCTTTTTTGGCAGCAAACTAGTGGGCGTATCTGCGCATAAATCGAGTGATTTCTTAGGTTAGACCCTGGAAGGGGATGAGCACTGCAGAAGCTTCGGACGCGGCGTTGCCAGCTGCTGTCGCCCTCCAGGCCCCAGCCGCCCTTCTCCGGGCTGTGGCCCTTGGGCCTGTCACGTGCACATGGTCTCCACGCCCCTCTTCCGATGGCTCGCTCTCATGCTCTTCTTTGTAACGTTGCCCATCTCTTCTCAGCTCCGAGGACGCCCGGGGGCGGCACCTTGTTGGGCCAGCTCGTGGCCTCTGCTGAATGAGAGCAGTGTTCTCGCCTGTGCTGCCCGGCAGCCTCCTGAGCCCCGGGGGCACGTGGGCGGTCGGGCTAGGCCTCTGTCTGTTTGGCTGCTTGTCTGAGGCCAGCCCCAGCTCCGCCCGAGCCCCGTGAGCGGCCTTTCAGTGGCAGTGCTCTCCTGCCTCCTGTGTACACTGGGCCTGACAACATGCACACACACACATATAGACGCATGCGCACGTCCGTGCACACACAGACACAGACACACACAGTGCTCTCCTGCCTCCTGTGTACACTGGGCCTCACACACACACACACACACACACACACACACAGTGCTCTCCTGCCTCCTGTGTACACTGGGCCTCACACACACACACACACACACACACACACACACAGTGCTCTCCTGCCTCCTGTGTACACTGGGCCTCACACACACACACACACACACACACACACACACAGTGCTCTCCTGCCTCCTGTGTACACTGGGCCTCACACACACACACACACACACACACACACACACAGTGCTCTCCTGCCTCCTGTGTACACTGGGCCTCACACACACACACACACACACACACACACACACAGTGCTCTCCTGCCTCCTGTGTACACTGGGCCTCACACACACACACACACACACACACACACACACAGTGCTCTCCTGCCTCCTGTGTACACTGGGCCTCACACACACACACACACACACACACACACACACAGTGCTCTCCTGCCTCCTGTGTACACTGGGCCTCACACACACACACACACACACACACACACACACAGTGCTCTCCTGCCTCCTGTGTACACTGGGCCTCACACACACACACACACACACACACACACACACAGTGCTCTCCTGCCTCCTGTGTACACTGGGCCTCACACACACACACACACACACACACACACACACAGTGCTCTCCTGCCTCCTGTGTACACTGGGCCTCACACACACACACACACACACACACACACACACAGTGCTCTCCTGCCTCCTGTGTACACTGGGCCTCACACACACACACACACACACACACACACACACAGTGCTCTCCTGCCTCCTGTGTACACTGGGCCTCACACACACACACACACACACACACACACACACAGCGCTCTCCTGCCTCCTGTGTACACTGGGCCTCACACACACACACACACACACACATGCCCTGTTATCTGCTCAGCCTCCCCGGGCAGGCTGTCTGTCCGGTGACTCTGAGGGGCTGCCAGCCTCCTCTGTTCCTGCCACATGGTCTTGCCTTGTGCTTCCGAGAGGAGCCGAGCGTGGAGCCGGGCAGAGGTGGGGCAGCCCTGGGGCCTGCAGACCTGCTGGCTCTAGTGTGTGTGTTTTCTTTTCCAGCTGCTTCGTGGAAGTGTGACTTCCATATCATAAAATGCCCTGGTTTTAAGTGAATCATTCAGTTTCCCAAATTTTTTTAGTACAGAGTTGTGGGACCATCTCAGTCCAGGGGGTGGACAGTGTTTCTGTCGCCCCAGAAGGTTCCCGTGCACCAGGTGCGGGTACTCCCGGGTCCCACCCTTGCCACCACAGACCTTCCTGGACCTTTCATACATGTGGCCTCCTACAGATTATTCCTTTAAAAGGAGCTATGTGCTTATAAAGGTGATGCTTGCTGAGGAACATCTGGAAGAGCGGACGCCAAGTCGCCATTGGTCGTGACCTTTGGGGAGTAGTTACCTCTAGGTGGTGGGATTATGGAGGCCTTCTCTCTTTTTAGCCTTTGTTCACTTACGTGTTTGGCTGTGTGGGGCTCAGCTGGGCGCGGGGCGCGTCATGGTGCCACTGGGGCCCCCTTGTGGAGCATGGGCTTGGTAACTGAGGCGCACCGGCTCCGCTGCTGCAGTGCGCGGGTTTTAGCTGCTCCAGAGCCCGGGGGTCTTAGTTCCCCGACCAGGGTGCAAACCCCCATCCCCTGCATTGCAAGGCAGAGTCTTAACCACTGGACCACCAGGGAAGTCCCTGCAGGAGGAGTTTTCATTCTCTGAAGCGTGAGTCTTTTTACAGCAGGCTAGTACTAATATTTGCAGTCAGAAGAACACGGTAACGGGAAGATGGTGCCTGTTTCACGCGTGGAAAGTGCAGACACCAAACAAGCATAAAGAGGATGAAAAAATAACAGGCACTCAGGATCCCCCTCTCTCGTGAAGGAAACCGCCTTTTACTCCTTGGTGTTTTTCCGCTTTCTCTAAGCATGTTTCACGTTTTAAACTGTGCATCCTGCTTTCTCTCATTGGTATCACAGAAGTCTTTCCTCGCTTAACATAAGACATCTTTGCAAAGCTTCCTGCTGATGATTTTCACTGGTTCTAATATTAATCGTTGTACCATAATTCACTTACACAGGGTGCTTTTTACTCTTTTGCTACTATAAATAATGCTGAATTAAACGTCTGTGAAAAGCTTTGTCTAAGACCTCAGCCGCACTCTGGGCCAAGGGTTTTATACCCAAAGAAAAACATTTTCCCCAATTTGAAACTGTTCTTGAGAATTGCTTTCCAGAGTTCTCTGAATTTCACCTGCTCCTTAAAATGACTGGCTTCTATCCCAGCGTTTCCAGGAGGTAGCTCTTTACCGCAGGGTGGGACGCAGGGCCGGAAGTGTCAGGGAAGCGAGTGAAGAGCCGAGCCAGGACCCACAAAGGCTGGCAGTGCCCTTACAAGCCAGGACATCGTCTGTCTCCATGAAATGTTATCGTCTGGACCCGGTTTAGGCACATGTGTTTTCTGTAAATTTGTCCTTGGTTTTCAGCAGAGGTTCTTTAAAGTCTGAACAGAGGGTTTAAGCCTGGGGCGTCGGAGGGCCTGGGGCGGGGGAATCTGTGAAGCCACCGGTTACCTTACTCACTGTGGTCTGCTCGCCCTTTCCTGGGGAGAGGGCCTCTGACTCATCATTGCTTTCGCTGTGGCCTCACAGAGGGCACGGCTCACACGGCCCTCTGGGCTTGGGGTCTTCCTCCCCAGGGCAGGTCGTGCCTGGTGCACTCTGACACCGCAGCTGCCGCGTGTCCACGGCGTGGGCTTGGCCAGGTGACCCGGCCCCACTACGCTTCAATGTCTGTACTTGTGAAGAGCTGGGTGCACCGGGGGCATCCCGACTCACGTGGAAACGATGGCTTGAGCTTCCGGCTCCTGGCGTTTTTAAAGGCCGCCAGGCGTTGCCCTGGGTGACCTCTCTCTCACAGCTGGGCCCTGCATGGGGTGGCGATAGTGCGGTTCTCCTCTACAGTGTCGTGTTTGTTTTACAGTCAGAGTTGGAGGCCTGCCCTGGTGGTCCAGTGATTTAGACTCTGCACTCCCACCGTGGGGCATACAAGGAAGATTCCTAGAGAACCTGGTGGCATCTTTACAGGAAACCAGTGGGAGCAGAGCTTTCCAGGTTGAAGGGGTGTTGGTGATTGGCGATACCCTGTGTGTTTGCTCCTTGAAGCGCCTGGTCTGTAAAGCTTCGCTAGGGTCTCCTCTCCTCCCTTGTTAGGAGGGTCTCCCTGGACCAAGTGCAAGCAAGAGAAGGTTGCCTGATGTTCAGTGACTGTTAGACGCGAGCCGGCCTTGACGTGGGCAAGAGCCTGGCCTCGACGGCCCCTGGGGCTTCCCGCAGGGGAGTGGGGCCTGATTTAAATTCTTAAGACAGTTTTTACTATGGAAAATTTCAAGCCTATAAAATAGTAAGCCCCATTTACCTGATGCCATGACCAATCTTGCTCCATCTATACCCGCCCACTCCAGCCTCTCCCAGCTTAAATTAGTTTGAATCAGATTGTCTGGTTTCATTTGAACGAGCAATCCGGGCCCCTCCATCCTGGGAACAGAGTTCTCCTACATGGTGTACTACGGTTTTATCGACCAGAGGAATCGCTGGGTTTTGTTATATGAAAATTGTTGGTTTAAATACTTTTTTAGCCTTTGTTGTGATTTGAGAAAACCAATGCATGCCCATTTCAACTGGCAATCCCAAAGGTTGGAGCTCTCAAGCCCTGAATAGCTATACCAGCTGGAGACGCCCAGCATGGTTCTGAAGCGGCCCTGTGGGTGTCTCAGGCCGCGGCCCTTTCTCCCTTCTGCTCTTGCCCCCACCCCTGTCACCCGGCGTCCCCGTGGCCGCTGCCTCTTGGAGCCAGGGAGGGTCTCTGAGTGGCAGTGAGTGGGTGACACGCCGGGTGGCTGTCTGCCGAGCTGAGCACGCCCGTCACACCCTGTGGCTTGTTCTCTTTATATGCGTGGTCGGTGCTCAAGAGAGGAAGTTAAACGGGTGCCGGGTGCCGTACCCCGACTCCTCTGGGGCCAACAGGGCCTTCTGTTTCTGCCTTGAAACCCTTCTCTCCCGGAGCTGGGCGGGCTGAGTCCCAGAGGACGTGACGTGCTCCCAAGGACACCCCCCGCTCTCCGCTTCCCGGGAGAAGCCCCCAGGCAGGCGCCCTCCTGGGGCGCTGAGGCAGGGACGGGTGGACCGGGCTCCAGCCTGGACTCAAGCTGCACAGCCAAGAAACACTTGACAAACCGGCTAGGATCCACTCTTAGTCTGCAGCCCCGAGTAGTGTTACATGTCTTTTCTAATTTCACTGTTCTTTGAGAGCATAGTTTGTAACATACTATAGCCTGCCTTCAGGATGAGCGGGAGCTTGTGAGGAGACTGGCATGCAGGGACAGGTACCAGACACTCATTCTGAGTCACTCCACCTCCGGGACCTCAGCTTGGATGTCCACAGACTTCTCCTGACCTTGCCCGTGGGATGCAGCCCACATGTCCTGGCAACGTGGCTTCGGATCCAGGGGTCGCCATCCGGAGCAGTTGGCCTTAGGCTGGACCAGGATTTACCCTTCTGCTGTGAGGAGAGGTTGGACTGAGCGGCCCGGGCTGGATTTCAGGAGAAATACTTCATCTGCATAAGAGAGCAAGTTGTTTTGACGTCATTTTTCCCAGCATCATTTCTAACAAATATGCATTACCAGTGGGTCTTGTACTGGTGTGTTCCCTGAATGCGTGCACCTCGAAGCACTTGGTGAGTGGTCTGTTGGAGGTGGCTGATCTGTGTTTCGCTCGAGCTGCTGGGCACGGGGCCGCCCCCTGCCTGCTCGTGCCCAGGCCCTGTGCTGCGCTCCTCTCTCCTTCCGGCCTGCCTGTGATTGCTCTGCAGTGCTCTTGGTTTCTGCCGTGCGGCAGCACACACCATCTCTGTGTGAACGTGTGTCCGCTCCCTTGTGCACCATCCTGCTTGCTTATGCCTGGGCAACGGGTGTGAGGGCAGCCGGAGAAACTGCCGAGGAAGCACTCGATGTTAGGACCTTGAGTCCCTCAAAGAGACGAAAAAACTCCAGAAAGATAAACCCACCACCAAGAAAAGGAAAAAACACCCAAGCAGACTCCAGGGCCCGAATCTAACAGGAGCAACCTCCAGGATGCGTGGCACGAGCCCTCGGCATGCCAGCAGGATCGACCCTGGGGACCCCCCCCCCCGAATTGTGGCACAGGCAGGGCACAGGCAGAGCCCGGAGTGTGGCCAGGAGCTGAGGAAGGACGTGGTGGCTTGTGCCAGGGATTTGAAGCAGTGTTGCCGACCCAGAAGTGACGTGTTTTTGGGTGCCCGGACGGGCAGCTGGTGGGGATGGCAGGTGTGCGCCCAGCGCTGCCCTGGGACACGGGGAGTCGGCCACCGCTGACACCGATCAGGCTGAGCGACCGGGTGCTTCCGGGGTTTCCGAGAGGGAAGGTGGGCCTCTGAAGTCACGAAAACTCCTGAGGCTCTCGATTCTTCAAGGACAAAAGAAGACCTTTGACTCAAAGACTTCGGGAGTTGATAGCCTTCTTCTCCTGTGTTAATGTGAAAGTGCATGCCTGTGCTCTACAGCAAGGACGCAGTAGTTAAGATGGTTCTGAAACTTTATCTCTGTGCGTGTAGTTACAGGGAGGAGGTGGATTTGCACTTCACCTCATCTCTCCGTGATGAGAGTTTTGCGAATGCCTTCCCCGGGGCATATATTTGCTGACTGTGATGGGCTCATCTCTTGGCGCCTATCACCATGCTCTATACCGCCTTGCTCTTCTGTGGTCTCGGGTGGAGCCCGCTGATGATCACATCGTGCAAGGAAGAATCCTGGCCGAAGAGGACATCTGTTTTCCATCACTGATTGGAAACGGATTCCTGCCCCTGCCCCCTTGCTCTGGATTTAAGCCTGTGAGCATCAGCGAAGCCATTTTCCCAACACTGGCCAGCTGCCTGCCCTTGGCTATGGAGGAACCCTAAAGGAGCAAAGGATAGCCCTTGCTGGTGACCTTGACGGCCCCTCAGAGCCCGTGAGCCTCTGGTGGGGAGCTGGGCACCTGTCCGTGTAGACTAGGAACAGCTCCGTGCATCTGGGAGCGGGGACCCTGCCCCAGCCCTGGCTTCTGTGCCGAGGCCCACTAGGGAAGCCGCACGGGGAAGCGCACGGCGTAAGGCAGACCTGGTCCGGATTCCAATTCCACGAGTAAAAGCTGGGACAAGGCCCCGGATCCCTTGGAGGGTGTGGGAAGCCCCCAGGTCACCTTCCAGGGCACTTTGAGGTGCTGCTCAGCGCTGGGACCTTGGGAAGACCTCCTCTTCCACTTGGCATGTTCTGGGTTGCCTCATCCTTGCTTCCTAATTGAATTTTCTCATTCAAACCTGTAGCCCCTGAGCTCTCAGGCGGCACTACACTCCGGAAGGGGGGGAAGAGTGGCCGGCGCTTTGTTGCTGTTCTTTTCTCCCCCGGCTTTGCTGGGCTCTCACCAAAGCCCAGGGCGGCACATATTTCAAGGGTGCACAGCGTGATCCTTGTCTGTTTGTTTTACGATAACACGGAACATCTGCCTCCATGCGCCCACATCCTCCCCAGCCCGTCAGGACGTGGCGATCCAGCTGGCGGCGCTGGGGCAAGTGTGTCCATAAGCATTCCCACGATCCCTGAAGTGAGGAGCGTGACCTCGGAACTGTGTGCCCGGCCCCCTCCCCCAAACGGGGAGGAGGTGGGAGGTAAGAACAATACGTGGATGGATGGATCCCCGTCTGGGGCACTGTGGGGAAGCTGAGCGTTTGTAGGCCGTCCAAACACTGGCCCTCTCCTGGGATTCACGGGTTAGAGGGGAAAGTGAATTGATTTCTCCCTTCACGTTGGAGGCAGGAGCCTAGCAAAACAGCCCCCTCTGCTTTGTTAAGCTCTCCTGTGGCGCTTCCCATTTGTTTCGGTCTTGGAACTTAGGAGTGAAATGTAAGGAAATGGGCAGAGTGCAGCAAGCATGTCTTCTCTCTGTGTCCACGAAGCTGTCCCCCTGGTGAGTGGAGGCTGGCTTCGCTGAGGCCCCTGGTAAACAGTGTATTCAGTTTCCCTGGGCTGGTGGGAACCCGGGGAAAATGCCTTGCAAGCCGTGGAGACCTCGAAGACCGCCTTGCTGGGAGTTTCACTGCCCAGTGTGTCTGGTTCCTGATCGCTTTTCCAGTTGCACAGATTCTCCATTTCACATCAAGCCCTTTCAGACCATGCAGAAGGGCTCTGAGCGCCGTAGGCCAGCTGACTCTGCCGTCTCCATTCATTCCTGTGACCAAGAGACAGGAAGTCATTGATGTCACCATTTATTTCCTGTGTTGGAAATTTAGCAAGCATCCCACTCAGACGCTTGTGAAGGAAAGCGTCGTGCGAGGCTCCGCTGTCACTGCCTGGCTCTGAGTGTCAGCTTCCTCTGTGGATGAGCACTCTCCCAGCTGGAGGTGATAAGGGCGGTAACATCCTGGCCCTTGAGTCGTTCAGCACCTGGTCCTCAGATTGCTCCCCATGGTGCCCTCAGAAGCACGTCGAGAGGGCCTCTGCCCTGAGCCAGAGGGATGTTTCTTATTTTTGTGGAATACCCTTACTCACTGAAGGTCCCAAATTGCAAGACTGCTTTCAGTGAAAGTGATCAGTCAGTGGATATTTGTATCTGGATGAGATACGGTTTTATCTCCTGTGGAGCAGGAGAATGCTGTTCTGAGAAGTCGAGTGTTCAGAGTCGTAAAGCATTATAAGACAAGCCATCCTTGAACTTTGGCTCCGTAGAGGCGTATGTTGAAATAGCTCAGCCCACAGTACCGAGCCTCATCTGGCCCTTCTCTTATCAGACCGTCAGCCCAGGGGCTCTGCTGCCCTGAGGCCCCGCTGGTGCTGCGTTGGGACACATGCAAGCCCAGCCCTGTGTCCCAGTGCTTGGCAGAAAGCCAGCGAAGCCTTTATTCTGGAATTGGGGCATATCCATCTACCTTTTCTTCCTTGCTCACCTCTGTTGACTTCCATGTAAAATGCACGCGGTGACCGTGTCCCAGCTGTGTGCTGTGTGCTCTGTGAGGATGACCCCCGTTGACCCTTAAAATAACAGTGTATGACGTAGTGCTGTTTAATTAATTGCCTGTGGGATTTTTGCTGTCATTTGGGGGGATTTTTGGTTGTTTGTTGTTATTATTGGTGGTGGTTTTTTTCTTTCTTTCTTAACTGCAACATGCACCTTGTGGGATCTTAGTTCCTCTACCAGAGATGGAACCTTGAGGGCCTCTACCAGAAATGAGCCTTCAGCAGTGAGAGCATCGCGTCCTAACCACCAGACTGCCAGGGAGCGCCCTGGTCACGCCTGATCTGTAGGTGAGGAGACCTGAGTGAGGCACGGAAGAGCTTAGTCACTCTCCCGGGGCACGTGGCTGAGACCTGGCGGGGTCAGGGTTGACTCAGGCCTTTCTCTCCAGCCTGCGCTGTCAGCTGGAGTGCTGTCTCGCCTCCCTGCCAGGCTGCTCAGCTGTGCAAGGCTTTTTCCTTTTCTTTTGGAGCCTTGAAAACAAACTGGTGGCTGCCGTGGTCCTTAGGATGAGAAGGGAGCGCGGCGGCAGCAGGTGGCCCAGCTGCCAGACAGCACCGGGCAGGCCTTGGGGTCACAGGCAGGCTGAAGCCCCGCCCCAGCCGTTACCAGTGGGCCCTCCTGGAGTCACGCTTCCCACGTCTGGGAGATTAGGTGGGGCAGTGGCATTTCAAGCCCTTGCAGCAGTGTTTCAGTAAGCTTTAGCTGTCGTCTTTATTCGTGCATTCTGAGCCTGTAAGTCTGGTCGTGCTGTGGGGTCACTGCCCGGCGACAGGCATTGGCGGTGACAGTGGTGTTTGCTGGCGGGGCCTCCTCTGGACGGTAGAAGGGGAGGCGCTTCCCATGGTGCTTGCTGTGCAGCATTTGAGCTTAGTCTCTGGTTTTCCTTTTCTTTCTCTTTTATTTTTTTTTGCTTTGTGCCCCACGGGGTGTGCGAGACTAGTTCCCTGACCAGGGACTGAGCCCCCGCCCCCCACTGGACCACCAGCGTAGATGCAGTTTCCAGTTTTCAAAAAGCTGCCTTGACCTGAACATAGAAGGGGGGAAGGAGAGGATGGGGCAACGGAGAGGGTGGCCCTGCCATGTATGTGCTGTCCTGTGTAGCGCGGCTAGCTGCTGGGAAGCTGCTGCGTAGCAGGGGGAGCCCAGCCTGGTGCCCTGTGATGGCCTGGAGGATTGGTGGGAGTGGGGGCCGGGAGGTGCAAGAGAGGGCACAGATGCGTGCACGGTGGCAGCTGGCCTGCACTGCCGCACAGCAGAAGCCAGGGCACCCCTCTAAGGCATCTGCCCCCCAGTGACAGAAATATCTTGGGATTGGAACCTGGTGCTTCCTGCGTTTAATTATTTTTACTCACTGAAGGACTTTTAAGCTCCTCGATCAGCCAGCAACCTTCTTGAGACAGCACTCAGTGTTCAGTGAAGGATGGAAAGAAGGTTTGGAGCTCGTGAAAACGTCTTGTTGGTGAGCTGTTCTCGAGGGAAACCTGTCTTTTGAGAGAGGAAAAGACCAGTTTGCTCTGGCCCAGAAGAGGCGGCCACGTCCGGTTTGATTGTTCAGCCCCTACCCATGGCTGCCCACCTGGCGTGCCCTCAGGTAGTGTGAACCGCAGATGCGGGCAGGTGCGTGTGTTAATGCCATGTGGGAATGCTGAGTCCTGTGTCCTCCGAATCTAAATTCTGTGGAAGAGGTTGGCGATTGTATCTGTTGTTTAACTGAGCACTTAGTACGTTCCAGAAACTCTTGCTAGTTTCTTTACACACACTTTATAATATTCTCAAAACAAGGCTGCAGGGTTACTAGTTTTGTTTAACAGATGAGGGAATTGAGACTCTGGAAGGTGAAGGACTTTTCCAGATCTCCATTTCTAGGAGGTGGCATTGAAAGATTTGAACCCATGTCTGTCTGACTGCCGGGGTCTTCTGTGCCACTTGCAGCCTGGCAAGGGGATCTGTTTTAGGTCCTAGATACTGAAGCTGGAAGGACCTCGCCTTTAGGCATCTCCCCTTCTGGTGGGTCCTGACAGCTGGACGAGGAGAGCCTTGTAACAGATCTTGGGTTGGATTTGCAAATCCGTCACAGGTTGGGGAAATGTTTTATTGTCCTTCACCGTCACCAAAGGCGATGGAAACTTTGGGTTGTGTTTGGGAGCGCCAGAGGGCCTGGCGTTGTTGTGGGGTTCCCTGTACTGGGATGTGCTCTGCCTGTGGTTGGTAGTGGGGTGTGGCGCTGTGCAAAGGAGCTGCCCTTGACCTGGATTGGGCAGGCGGAGATGGGGCTTTCCGTGCTGACTCCCACTGGTGTCTGAAATGAGAGGTCAGGGACCCAGGGAAGAAGTGGGCCAGCTGTTTTGGTGGACGTGTTAGCCCCGTGTTCCTCTCTTCCTCACCCTGCCCTTTGGATGCAAGTCAGAAGGCAGCACTGCCCTCTTCTAGATGAAGTACTTGGAAGGAGGCTTCATCTCCCTCACATCCTCTAAATCTTCCAGCTTTCCCACCGCGACTTGTCCATCTGTGCTGGTGGCGCTTTGGGCCAGTCCTCTGGAAGCATGTGCAGTGTGTTACTGGCGGAAACCCGCGGCCTCTGCCATGAGAAAGGGAGTGTCCTTTCCTCAGCCTTCGTCAATGAACACGTGGATGAGGTTTCTCCCCCGCAGAATTCTTTTAACTCTTCTTTGGAATACAAGGATGCTCTCTTCCAGTCATCTTTGACTTTGGTGAACGGCGGCTTGAATTTCTTCTGCCATCAAGGTAGAAATGGATGGCACGCAAGACTCCTCGGGATTACCCTTACCTGTGTCTTTAACTACCAGTTGACAAAGTGGAGGGACCAGTCTCTTGCTACGTGAAACCCGCCAGGACCCTGCAGAGGCAGCAGCCGTAGACGCCTGTGAGGCATCCGCGATCAGACAGGAGGCCATGGCACCTTGCAGATCTGCTGAGAGTCTGGGAACCACCCACAAGAGAGACCGCCTATACCATCTTCGAGAAATGCACCCGTCACTGATAGTGTTTGTGAGAACACAGTCTGCAGTGTAGGGGGACAGGAGGTTTCAGATTTGTTAGGAGGTCGAGCTGTCCCTCGTTTGCCCAGCCCGGAATCAGATACTTGCTGCCCTCGTCTGATTTCTTGAGCTAGTAACTTGTTCTCCCAAGTTACTTGAAGTTAATTTTCTTCCAGTTTGGGTTGTTTAGCATTCTCTAGAGAGATGGTTAGATCACATCACTGACTCAATGGACATGAATTTGAGCGAACTCTGGGAGACAGTGAAGGACAGAAAACTCTGGCATCCTGAAGTCCATGGAGTAGCAAAGAGTCTGATGCGATTTAGCAATGGAACACACACACACACACACACAGAGTGTGTGTTCACAGGAGGCAGAACGTGGATTTCATTCTATGTCCTCCTTTGTCATGCGTTCTCAGGATCTGGACTTACACGCATGTGCACACACACACACAGCATGTGTTCACAGGAGGCAGAACGTGGATTTCATTCTGTGTCCTCTGTCATGCGTGCTCAGGATCCGGACCTTTCTGAGCCTTGGTTTACTGCCTGTAAAGCCAGGGTAACGGTGCCCATCTCACGAAGCTGCTGTGAGGCTTTCCCGAAAGCCGCACAGACAGTGCCCGGCCCTCGGGTGGCCCAGAATAGAAGCCCGAGAAAAGACTATGCCTTTAGGCTGAGTGCTGATTGGGACTGGAGTGCCCGCATGTAGGACGGTCGGCAAGCTCTGAGGCTGCGAGCCCGGCCAATAGAGGTGGAGGGTGCCAGAGGAGGGGCCCTTCTCTGCTTCCGGAGTACACCCTGTGCTGCACGTCTTGCCCCCAGCAGGGACTCTGCCTGAGCAGGTAGAGTGCGCTGGCACCCCGGTGCCTCCTTGCAGACCCCAGTTGCTGACTCTGGTTGGGGATTTTCACTCTTTCACCAAACTCACCATGTTAGCTTTGTCCCTGCAGAGAATCTGTCCCCCGGTCTGCAGTTAAGAGATTTGGGGAATGTAAACATTGGGTATCGGAAACCTTTTCTTTCCCCACCCCACAGCCGAGAGAGTGCTCCACCTCCTGAGTGACTCATTTTGGACCCTTCACTCCCTGAAGGATGTGTAAGGGAAAATCAGCTGATCGCTGTAGGAGTTGACATGGAGCCTGTATGGAGGTTGCTAGGTTTTGCTGCAGAGTAAACATCGGGGGGAGAGGCGCTTGGACATTCTCGTTGCTGGAGGGGAAGGTGAGGTAATTTGGGGTCTCTGCTAGGACCGTGCCGTCTGTGTGTTTCTGATGGCCTCAGCTGGCCTTGGGGAAAGTGTCAGAGGCTCAGCTGTGCCTCACTCGTTGCAGCCTCATGGACTGTAGTAGGCTGCAGCCCTCCAGGCTCCCGTCCACGGGAGTCTCCAGGCAAGGGTGCTGGAGTGGGCTGCCATTCCCTTCTCCAGGGGATCTTCCCCACCCAGGGATCGAACCTGGGTCTCCTGTATTACAGGCAGATTGTTTACCATCTGAGCCACCAGGGAAGCTGACCTTGGGGACTCCAGTAAACAGGGAGAAAAGCAAAATGGCAAGACCATGTCTTGGTGCCATTCTGGGCTGAAGAGATGGTCAGAGGACTGAGGAAAGAAAGCCGAACAGAACCCAGGAGGACAAAGGGCAGGAGGTCTGCTGTGGGTGAGCATGGACTGTGGCCAGCTCTCTCTATTGTTCCCTGCCCAGAAGGTCTGTCCCTTCTCCCCTTCTGGTTTCAGGGGAGCCATGCACTCCTTATAAACTGGGAGGAGGGTGTTGGTGGGGTGGGAGTTGGGAAGTCTGCCATTTTGTGTCGGTGCTTAATGACTTGGAAACTTGAAATAACACTCCACCTGCCTTTCTTGAGACTCCTGGCAGCCTAAACGGAAAACTTGTGTCAAGTGAGCAGAAAATGAGGGAGGAAAGGGCCTTGGAGCACCCAAAAGCTATTGTGTAGAAGTACTGGCAGATGAGCCGGGGAGAGCGCCAGCACTCACTGAGGCCGGCCTGCAGGGACGCCCTGGGGCCAGACTCGCCTGGCTCTGCGCTGAGGATGAAGGGCTGACCTGCTTCATCCCCCCACCCCCCCCAGGAAAAGGGGAAGAACCACAGCACACACATGCACCACACCACATTGTGCACACACACAGACCCCGCCACACACACCATACCACACCGCGCACACACACCATACCACACACACACACACCCCCACCACACCACACACACCACACTGCACACATGCACACACAGCACACACACACACACCGCACACATCCCACAACACACACACATACACCACACCACATTGTGCACACACACAGACCCCGCCACACACACCATACCACACACACACACCCCCACCACACCACACACACCACACCAGACACACACCACACTGCACACATGCACACACAGCACACACACCGCACACACCCCACAACACACACACATACACCACACCACATTGTGCACACACACAGACCCCGCCACACACACCATACCACACACACACACCCCCACCACACCACACACACCACACCAGACACACACCACACTGCACACATGCACACACAGCACACACACCGCACACACCCCACAACACACACACATACACCACACCACATTGTGCACACACACAGACCCCGCCACACACACCATACCACACACACACACCCCCACCACACCACACACACCACACCAGACACACACCACACTGCACACATGCACACACAGCACACACACCGCACACACCCCACAACACACACACATACACCACACCACATTGTGCACACACACAGACCCCGCCACACACACCATACCACACACACACACCCCCACCACACCACACACACCACACCAGACACACACCACACTGCACACATGCACACACAGCACACACACCGCACACACCCCACAACACACACACATACACCACACCACATTGTGCACACACACAGACCCCGCCACACACACCATACCACACACACACACCCCCACCACACCACACACACCACACCAGACACACACCACACTGCACACATGCACACACAGCACACACACCGCACACACCCCACAACACACACACATACACCACACCACATTGTGCACACACACAGACCCCGCCACACACACCATACCACACACACACACACCCCCACCACACCACACACACCACACCAGACACACACCACACTGCACACATGCACACACAGCACACACACCGCACACACCCCACAACACACACACATACACCACACCACATTGTGCACACACACAGACCCCGCCACACACACCATACCACACACCCACACACCCCCACCACACCACACACACCACACCAGACACACACCACACTGCACACATGCACACACAGCACACACACCGCACACACCCCACAACACACACACATACACCACACCACATTGTGCACACACACAGACCCTGCCACACACACCATACCACACCGCGCACACACACCCCCACCACACCACACACACCACACCAGACACACACACACCACACTGCACACATGCACACACCACACACACACACCGCACACACCCCACAACATACACACACATACACCACACCACATTGTGCACACACACAGACCCTGCCACACACACCATACCACACCGCGCACACACACCCCCACCACACCACACACACCACACCAGACACACACACACCACACTGCACACATGCACACACCGCACACACACACCGCACACACCCCACAACACACACACATACACCACACCACATTGTGCACACACACAGACCCCACCACACACACACCCCACACTGCACACACCCCACACCACACTGCACATACACACCCCCCCACCACACACACACCCCACACCCCACATACACCCCACACCACACACACCCCCCACCACACACACACACCATACACACACAGCTTCATGCAGTGTCAGGTGCTCACAGACTCTGGACCCAAGTTTTTGAATCTGCGACTTGCTCCTCCTCTCACGTTGGGTTTGTTTCCTGTTGTGTTTTGCTTGTTTACGGGCTTCTGATTTCCCAGCCATAGCGGATGAGGGCAGGAAATGTGGCTGGTGGCCTGACCGGAGCGGGAGAGAGAGGTGGGAAGCAGCCGAGCGCTCCGGGAGCGGCCCCCGCGTGCGCCTCTGCCGCGCTCCTGCGCTGCCCTCCGTGTGGCAGCGTTAGAGGCGGCCGCTCTCGGGGCTAATGGGAAGGTGGCCCGTTGGCGCCTCGGGGCTGGCCCCAGGAGCTGCTGCGGAGCTCGAGCTGCGCCTCGGGCGTCCGGACCGTCAGCTCTGTGGAGGGGCCGCGGCCCTTGCTCCCCGCGGCCCCGTCCATGTCCCCTGCGGGCAGGGGCCGCGTCTCAGCTGTTCAGCGCGGGTGCCTCCTCCCGCGGCGGCGGCGCGGCCAGAGTCGGGTGGAAGGAGGCCCGGTGTGGGAGCAAGCTCTCCCCACACCACCCGGGGCACACGCTGGTTCTGCCGTTGACCGTGGGGCCCTGCACAGCTTCCTCTGAGCCTCACTGTCTGTCTGTAAAATGGGGGATCGGGCCTTAGATGAACTTGGAAGGTCCATCTGGATCTAAATTCCTGTGATCCTGGCAGGACTTCTGTTGTTTTTTAATTTTAATTTAGTTTTGTTTTTTTTGGCATGTGGGATCTTAGTTCCCCGCCCAGGGATCGAACTCGCACACCCACCCACCCCTTCCCAACACGCTGGAAGTGCAGGCCCTTAACCACTAACTGGACTGCCAGGGAAGCCCCCTGGCAGAATTTTTTTCTTTAAAGGAGAGACTTGTGTTTATGTTTTCATGGTGATCAAAACAACATTGTCCCAAGGCACTGAATTGCTTTCACCTTGAAATGGTTAATTTTATGTTGAAGATGACCCAGCAGTGAAGCTTCTCAGTGGAGGCTTGGTCCGCCAGATGGGCTTCCACTGTGGCTTTGCGGGGCTTGGGGTAGGCTTTTGGAATTTCCCGTGGGAAGGCACGCCATCCACAGGGGCGGCCTGTGTGTGCCTGGTGGACTGCTGCCCTCCGGCTGCTGTCATCACCACGTCCCTTGCAGAGGATTCAACCAGAGGGCACTCAGTCAGGGCAAGGAAACACTTTTTCTTTTTGTTAATCCAAACTGCAATTTCCCAGTGGCCTGCAGATGAGCTGTTGGCCGGGCTGCCCTGCAAATCTTCCCCATTTAGCCCCCGGCACACATTGTTCCCGGGCCACATGGCAGAAAACAGATTCAGCTTTTAAACAAAGTTGCCTGTTGGGTCACAGACTATACAAGACAAAAACCACGGAGCCTTTAGACTCCATAAACTTGTGATAAATCAGCCTGGGCTCCAGCGAAGTTGGCCTTTGTGTTGTCTGTGAAGTATTTGCTAAGCCTCTTGAGAATGTAAACGAGGGAAGGACTTGATGAATTTAAGAACAAACTATAAAGGCCTTGAAGCTTTGGCTGGTTGTTTATGTATAGACAGATGCTGTTAATACAGTCCCTGGAGCAGGCCAGGCGGGGCTTCTGCTCAGAGAGCAGAGCAGTGTGAAGTTCCTGCCTGTCCTTGAAATTACAGACGCTGTTTTAAAAGGGTGCGCAGTCATACACACACCAGTGAGGCTGCGGCATCGTCTGGGGTTCGGGGCAGAGGGACCCCACTGGAAAGCTCAAGCATCTCAGACCCCTTGTCTCTAGCAGGTTCCCTTGACCTGCCTGTCCTGCCTCTTGAAGTCTTTGCCCTCCCATCCTCCCCAGCCCCACGCCTGGTCACACTGGCTCCCCCAGGTGCCACGGGCCTCCTCCTGCATCAGTTACTGTGGCCGTCCCACAGAGCCACTCCAGAACCTGGTGACCGCCAAGAGCTGCAGTTACGTGTTGTCTCCGTTGGTTCCAGGGGCTGGAAATTTAGGGGAGAGCCTCAGCCGGGCGGTTCTGGCTCAGGATCTCAGGCTATTGAAGCCGGCAGCACCTGTAGGCTGGCCAGGGTTCTCCCTGCACTGTCTAGGCGTCTTTTCAGGTGGCCTTTCTTCATTAGGTGGCTCTTCCTCACGGCATGGCTGTGCGGGGCCGCAGGCCTGAGTGTTGAGCAGGCAAGGGGGAGGATGAATGATCTTCTATGGCTCAGAAATGACCGAGGTCAGCCCTGCTGATTGTAGGAGTCGGAAAACTCCCCATTCCAAAGAGGGGTGGGGGACGGGGACTCCACCCCTCAGCGGGGCGATGGCCCAGTCACGCTGTAAGACGGGCGAGGGGTGGGAGAGCTTGTTTAGGTGGGTTTTTGGAAACTAGTCTGCTTCATTCTCTAGGGCACGACATAGTCCTCTCGGTCCTCTGTGGGGAAATCTTCGGGGCTCCTAACCCTCCTGGAGAAGCAGGTGTTAGAGTTTTGAAGGCCAAGCAGAGTGGCATAGAAGCTGTATACGAAGCCGACCAACGCGAAGCTGCTGGAAGCAGAGGCTTTGTCCCTTTCCCTGCAGCCTGCCGAGGAAACCGCTGCCCCCTGGGGTCTGGGCTGCAGCCCGCCTTGCTCTGTCCCCTCGCTCCTCCTGGAGCCAGGCCACAGCCTTTCCCAGCCACCCAAGGTCTCCATGTTGGCCTGGGGCACCCTTGCTCAACCAGTAATAACGGGTCATGGACACCCTCCCCCTTTTCTGAGGGGTCTTTGGTGGTTCCCGGCACCACTCACGTGCACATTTACTCCAAGGTTTCTCATTTTTGTGGATAGAGGTGTTTCTTGCATTATGCTTTGAGCTTATCCCCGCCTAGGACATGTCCTGTCCTCTGCACCCCCACCGGGAGATGGAGTTGCTGTTGTTGCTGATGATTTCCGAGCTAGCCTTTGCCCTTGCAGTTCCTGCGGCCGGCCAGGTTCCACTGTGCAAATGCTTGACAGCACCGCCCGGCCTCTGAAAATCCCATGGTAGATCTCTTCAGCTGTAGTGTTTTGTTTGACTTCCTGTCCTGAAAAAGTATTAGCAGTTGTTTTACTTGTCATCAGGTGATTTTAAGCAGTTCCTGTGTTTCTTCAAGCCGTGTGAGAAACCAGCAGAGTGAAAACGTTCCCTCGCTGTTGATGTCCTGAAAAACACAACCAGAGATCTAAACTGATGCCGTGAGCCTCACAGCGCAAAGCGGGCTGGCTCTCCCCTCTGTGTGCTGACACCCTAGCAAGGACTCCTCTGCCATCTTTCTCTGTGTGGATTTTGACTGCTCCGTGAGCTCCTGGAGACAGTGTTAGAACCAGTGCTGGTCACCTCAGGAACACTCAAACTATTCAACAGCTAATGGAAGGGGTAGAGAATTACAGAGTGATGCGAAACGGTCATTCTTGTCCTTTTTACCTTTCAGCCTGGAAAACGCCAGCAGTGGAAGGGGGAGCCAGGAAAGGTCCTTTGATGAAAGGGAAGTGTGTCTAGGACCAGATAGCATTTTGAAGGAACTGTCTCTTGGAGACCCCCGGTCATGGGGTGACGGTGCAGAAAATAAAGAGCCTGGAGAGCCTAGGGGAAGAACTGGCTCACGACGAGGCGCGCATGCAGTGCACCGGGAGCTGCCTCGTCTCTGCAGCTCCCGTGACCCCTTGTCTGGGACCTCACACTCGCCTCGTGACCCTGTGCTCTTCTGTGGCTGGTTCCTCAAGGACTGGGACTCGGGTTCCGTCCCTGCGCCCGGTTCAGGGCGCTCGCAGCTCGGCGGTGGAGCTGGCGCCTAGTTGCAGTCCTGCAGGGTCTGTTAAGGGCAGGGTGGGTGCGTCTGCTCTCACCCTGGGGACGGCGCGCAGCCCACCAGGGGGAATCTTAGCGTCCTCTCCCCAGATCCCAGGCCATGCGGCTCAGACCAAAGCAGAGTGCTCCTGACCCTACGCTAAGGGCTGGAGGTGAAAGCCCCAAGAGGCCTTGAGCTCCTGCCCTGGGGGAAGACCTTAAAGGGGTCACAGAGCCCCCTACCCGCCTCCTGCCAAGCTGCCGTGGTTACCCAGGTGGTGGTTGTGAAGGGGTCGCACTGGGGCAAAGGCGAGGCTCTCAACGCCGGATCCTGGCGTTGGAGTCAGACGCGGGTTAGGGGTAGGTTCCACGCAAGAACACCTTCCTTCCTCCCCTCCTCAGGCTTTAGACTCTGGGCTCCTTAATCCCAGTGCCTGTTCTTGCTTGCTCTTGTTTTTTTTTTTTCTTGTTACCTTTAAAAAATATTGAGTGAAGTGAAACAGTGACAATAAAAAAGAGAACTCAGAAATCAACCCGTGCATATATGGTCAGTCCACTTTGGATAGAGGAGTCAAGAGTGAGTGTCCAGTGGGGCAGTCTCTTCACTGATGGAGGTGGGGAAATTGGACAGCCACGTGCGAAAGTCTGGACCTGCACGCACAGTTTTACATGGTACACACGTCTTACACGGCACACACATCAGCTCAGAAATATTTAGATCCCTGACAGCTGTAAAGGACCATACTAGCGTGTGTGTTAAGTTTGAGCATCCTGATGTTATGGAAATCTCTGAGCCCACTATTTCATGCAGGACCTCGATGAATGTCAAGTTTTATTTTTCCCTTGTGGCTCCTTCTCCCTCTTCCGAACTTTGTATTTATTGTTCCCTTGCCTTGGCAAATGAGAAAGAAAGCCTTGCTGTATTAGTTTAAAGTGTGTGTGTGTGTGTGTGTGTGTGTGTGTGAATAAGAGAGAGTTCAGTGCTGCTGGGTTTTGAGCTTTTTGAAAGTGGCAGCAACTTCTGTAGTCCTCTGGGACTTGCTTCCCCAGCCCTACTCTCATTCTATTTCTGGGGCCACTCATGTTGCTTGTAGCTGTGGACCAGCCATGTTTTCTTCATCCTCTTGTGCTATTTCCTGTTTGGACCTCTAAGGATTTGGGATGACTCCTAAGCAAAGGGCTCCAGTTAACTATAATATAAAATTTTTTTGCAAACTGTCATTAAGTTTTCCCATGGTGCTTGGCTTTATGGGAAACTTTTTAGTCATTTACTAATTTAACGACAGTTAGACATCCTTACTCCTTTGAAGGAAAGTTATGACCAACCTAGACAGCATATTAAAAAGCAGAGACATCACTCTGTCAACAAAGGTCCGTCTAGTCAAGGCTCTGGTTTTTCCATTGGTCATGTATGGATGTGAGAGTTGGGCTATAAAGAAAGCTGAGCACCGAAGAATTGATGCTTTTGAACTGTGGTGTTCGAGAAGACTCTTGAGAGTCCCTTGGACTGCAAGGAGATCCAACCAGTCCATCCTAAAGGAAACCAGTCCTGAGTGTTCCAGGTGTTTAATATTTGGAAGGACTGATGTTGAAGCTGAAACTCCAGTGCTTTGGTGAAGAGCTGACTCATTTGAAAAGACCCTGATGCTGGGAAAGATTGAGGACAGGAGGAGAGGGGACAACAGAGGATGAGATGGCTGGATGGCATCACCAACTCAATGGACATGGGTTTGGGTGGACTCTGGGAGTTGATGATGGACAGGGAGGCCTGGTGTGCTGCGGTTCATGGGGTCACAAAGAGTTGGACGAGACCGAACTGAACTGAAGACATCCTTAGCCTTAGAGATTTGTAGTGGGTATTTCCTGTTGAGATTGTTGGGATTGATTGATGCACAATACAAGTTAGACCATTTGCAGTAATATTTTAATTCTTTCAAACTCAATACAGTCAGGACTGTCCAGAAGGAAAGCCTTCATGCTACCGGCACCTTGAGGGGTGAGGCTATGGCCAGTGCATTAGAATTGGGGACATGTGAACAGGCTCCTTGGAAGCTTGAAAACAGTGTCTTTTCATGTTGACCTTTTCTGGTCAAGTTATGTTCCTTTTTCTAAATACTCAGCTTCTGGTTAATCCCTTCTGAACTTCCCATTATGTCTGAATTAAAGATTCAGTGTAGCTAGGCTTTTATTTAAGAACTTTCCCTTGTTCTCAGGAATACTGTTAATATCTACTTGAGACTATTTCCAAAGACAGACGTTTTAGGGTTATGGGTAGCCTGTGAGTTAGAATTGTATGTAAAATGTTCTGTGCCCATGCAGTTTTCCGGATTCTTGGCTTTAACCAGAGTCTGGGAGTTTGTAATTCCCCAGAACAGTTCTTTGAAGCCGAGATTTCTCCAGCTGGGCTCTGCTGCCCTGTTGGGTCAGGTTGTTGGGGTCTGTCCTGCGCATCACAGGATGTTCGTTCAGAAGCATCTTGGGCGCTTTGCGGTTAGGTCCCCTCCTGCGCAGTGATGACAGCTGAAAATGTCTCCGTACGGTCCTCACGTCTCCTGGGGGGCTGTGGGGAGGGCAGAATCAATCCCAGGGGAGAAACGCCAGTTCATTTTTTTTTTAAGAGCGGTTTCAGGTGCGCGGCAAAGGTGAGCAGAAGCTGCAGAGATTTACCCTGTGCGCTGGGCCTCTCCTGCTGTGGGCATCCCCCGCGAGAGTCAGAGCTGACACCTGCCCTGTATCCTCATCACTTAGAATCCATGGTTTCCATTCAGTCTCACTCTTGTGGTTGTACATCCTGTGGGTTTGGACAGATTTGAAATGACATATCCCCCTGCTCTCTGCACACAGCACAGCCAGGTAGGCAGGCGGGTCAGCCTGTGTGTGTGTGCTTTCACTGAGTCGTGCCCGACTCTTTGTGGCCCCGTGGACTCTAGCCCTCCAGGCTCCTCTGTGCGTGGGATCTCCCGGGCAAGAATGCTGGAGTGGGTTGCCAGCTCCTCCTCCGGGGGATCTTCCCGCCCCGGGGATGGAACTCATGTCTGCTGTGCTGTAGGCAGACTCTTTGCCACGTGAGCCGCCGGGACGCCCCGAGTGACCGCTGCCTGCCGTCGTCGCTGCTGCGTGTCGAGGATGGTTCCACTGCCCTGAAGTCCTGTGCTGCGCTGTGCTCATCCCTCTCTCCCTTCAGCCCCTAGCAGCCATTGGTGTTTTTTTATTGTCTGTGTAGTTTTGTCTCTTCCAGAAGGTCATAGCTGGATTCATACAGTATGTGCCCTTCTCAGATTAGCTTCTCCCACTTAGTGGGCATGCAGAATTTGTCTGCTGCATGCCCTTCCGTGGTGTCATAACATCGCCTTGTCTGCGTTACCACTGTTTCCTTATCCACTCACCTACTGAAGCCGTCTTGGCTGCGTCCAAGTTCTGCCAGTTATGACTAAAGCTGCCATAGGCAGCTGAGGGCAGGCTTCCGGGAGAGCGTTCATTTCCAGCATGGTTGCTGGGTTGTGTGGTAAGAGTATGTTGAGTTTTGGAAGAAACTGCCAAGCTGTCTTTGGAAGTGGGTGCGCCGTTTTGCGTATCCTCTGACAGCGAATCCGAGTTACTGTGGTGCCACGTTCTTTTCAGCTTTTGGTGTTAACAGAATTCTGGATTTCATCCATTCTAATGGATGTGTAATAGTATCTCATTTTGCTTTGCATTTCTCTGGTGACATGGATCTTTTCAGATGGTGCTGTTTACCATCTGTGTCTTTGATGAAATATCTGTTAAGGCCTTTGGCCCATTAGTTTATACTTTTTAACTAGTTTGACTTGATTCATTTAGGGTGGCCAAGGGAGTACAGTGCTATTGACAGAGTTTTGAGCAGCTAGCTTCTGTTGAGAGCAATAGGGGAGACTTCCGGGTTGGCTTCACTGGGGCAAATGTTATAAAATATTTATATTTTATAATATTTTTAAAAACTGAAATATGTATTTGTGTGCATACACAGAAACACTCCCAATCAAATATATAATATACTAATATGTATTATGCATTTCACAAGTATTCTCTAAATCATCCTGACAACTCTGTGAAGTAGATGATATCATTTTATGGATTATCAACCTTTAAAAAAAAATTGCTGGTTATTTTACCAGCAAAATAGACTTATTTGGGAATTGCAAAGAATTACAGTTCAGGGGGAAAAAAGCAAAGTATAGCAAACAAAGGGGAGGAACCTTACTTTACAGAGGAAAAGGAGGAAGTTGAGAAGGGATGCTTAGAAGGAATGGCCGTTGGAAGAAGGGGAGAGTTCGGGGGTTCGAGGTGGTGATGTCTTCCCCTGGGCTGGGCTTGCTGCTGGACAAGGAGAAATCCTCTTTCCTCCTGGAATGCAGGGTCCTCTCTTCCTGCTGGAGTGTGTAACTGGTGTTGTGTGTTGGTGCTTGAGAGCTCCCCCTTCTGGCCGCCTGGTTCCATTTTAAATGTTTCCTTTCTTCCCCTTCACAGGATGAATACCTCCCTAGAGGTTAAGAAATTTGCCCAAGGTCCTAAGTTAATGAATGGCAGAACAGAGCACTGAATAGAAATCGGCAGCGTCAAATTAGTTTATGTGTGTGTTCTTGAGCCTAGAAGTACTGAAGTGTCTTCCACGTCGGTGGGCCAGATGCGCGTCCCGTGGGCTTCGCTGGCACGCGTGGGGGTACCTGGTTGCTGGGAAGTGTCACTAAGCAGAAGTGTATAAGGGTTCTGCAGTGTGCGCATGTCTCTTTGCAGAGTACAGCCTGTTTGTTGTGTCTCAGAATAAATTCTCTTTGATAGCCATCTTGAGCCAGGGGATAGGGATTTTGTTTTGGTTTTCTTTTTTACAAACAGCTTGCTGTATATGCTGTATCCATTACCTGGGAGGGAAGCTGCTCTAAGCTAGCATATGCATTATGTTTCTGTGTGTATATAAAGCAGGTCTTTGTCCCACAGCCTGCTTGTGGTTGATGTACATGGAAGTGCAGGTGGTCGGATTCAGAGTTTATATTTTTTTATTGTCAAATGTAGTGTTTCCAGGATTACCTCGTGTAGTTTATAAAGATTCTAGAGCTCGTTGGTTTAGGGCTTTCAGAACTCCTGAGGCGGGTCTGTGCAGAGCAGATTAAGGCTGCAGATCGGACGGCACCTCCGGTTGGTTGTGTTGGGCCCCCCGCCTTACTTGCACTTCCTAGCATCGCATGCGGTGGTCTTCACCATCCTCCCAGCCCCGCAGCCCTGGTTTCCTCCTGTGTGAGAGCCCACTGCGCACTGATTTAATGGCTTGCACTCTCCCGGTCTCGACCCGGCTCAGTTCCTGCCTCCCTCCCTCCGCAGTTCACTGCTCGTTTAGGGTACTGAGGTGGCTCTCAGTGCATACCGACAGCGTGAATGTCATAGTTCATTTCTTTTGACTGTGCTGGGCCTCCACTGCATGCGGGCTTTTCTCTCGCTGCCGAGAGCAGGGGCTGCTGCCCAGTTGTGGAACATGGGTTTCTCACTGAGGTGGCCTCTCTTGTGGCGGAGCACAGGCTCTGAGCACAAGGACTAAATAGTTACGGCTCGTGGGCTTGGTAGCTGTGGCTCAGGGCTGCGGAGCACAGGCCCGGTGGCTGTGGCTCCTGGGCTGCGGAGCACAGGCCCGGTGGCTGTGGCTCAGGGCTTTGTTGCTCTGAGGTAGGCGGGGTCTTCCCGGACCAGAAGTGGAACCTGAGTCTCCTGCGTTGACAGGGCCCGGTGGGCCCTCAGGGAAACCGTGCAGTACGAATACTAAATGAAGAGATGTGAGGGTGAGAGCGGTCTTTATCCTTCTGGCCCTGCAGAGCACTGACCCCAGCTTACGCCCTTGTCTACCTGGCCAGCAGGAGGGAGCTCTTGGTCTGTTTTGCAAGGGCCTGCCGCCTGGGAAGGTAGGCCCAGCCTCGGGTTTGTGACTGCAGCCCTTGCACGTCGGCACGCATCTTGTTCTTTGCCTTTTCTGTCCTTGGCTTGGAGTCCATGGGGCAGCCTCGCCGGGTGACATGTCCTGACCGTCACGGCCAGGTGACGGCAGAGAACAAAGCCTAGCCTGCTCCCTGAGCCTTCCCACGGCAGAGCCAGTTAGGAGCCCTGCATCTGCCGGCCTGTCGAGGTAGAGAAGGAAAGCGCGTGAGACTTTGAGACGTGTGTTGAGCAGGGCAGCTTTCCGAACTCCACAGCCCCCTTCCGCAAATGTAACTATCTTTTGAATCCTCCCACTTGAGACGGATGCTGCCGTCCTGGAGGGCCCGGCCGGTCTCCCCCCAGGAGCCGTGGCAGTGGGCCCGCTGCAGGCCTGTCTGCTCTCAGGATACCTGGGCAAGCTGCAGCTGTCGGAGCGCCTTTGAAACAGGGGGTTTTGGTGTTTGTATCGGCAGAATGACTCAGACACTCCTGTTTGTCTTTTGGCAGAGTGATCAGCAGCTGGACTGTGCCTTGGACTTGATGAGGCGCCTGCCTCCACAGCAGATCGAGAAAAACCTCAGTGACCTGATCGATCTGGTAGGTGCCTTGTTTGTGCGGTTTCATCTGGGGCTGGGGCCCTACTAGGCCGCCTTATACGCCTGTTCCACGTGGCATCCAGACCACACAAGACACCTGGCCGTTACCGCTGGCCTAGGAGGCTCCTCCAGAGAGGAGAGGGGCTTCCCCTGACTCTCACTCTTCCTGTGCTGGCTGTGCTCATAAAGCCAAGACGGGGCTCTGAAGCAAATGCTGTGCACCCCTTCCTCCAGCGGCCGCACTCCACGCGCTGGCCGCTTGCAGTTAGGCTCGGGGAGGAGGGGCCGCACACACTCCGGAGGACCTGGCTTCAGGCTGTGCTAGTCTCTCTGCTGCCGTGGGCGTTTCTCCAGCCAAAGCAGGACAAAAGCCCAGCCTCCCAAGTGCTCAGTGGCTTCACTTCCAGCTTGAAATGGCACAGAGCACGAAACTGGGCTTTTAAAGAGCTCATCACACCTATTTTTAAAATATTTATTTGTATGAGAACAAATGGTACAGAAGGGAACGCTTTTGGACAGACACTTTCTGTATTGAAAAATCTCTTACTCTTTAGCATAGGAGACAATGCGCTTTCAACACAAGATCGTCAAGGGTGTTTTCCCTGTGGTCCTCTGTGGGTTTTGTGACAGTATTGATTGGAATGGAATGTAATTCTATTTAGATTTCTTCTTTGATTAGTAAAACTATTTTAAAAATATTATATGTGTGCACTAACTGAGATATCACAAAATGATTATTTTGTAATGGGATTTCAAGGTAATTAAACACGTGTATCTTTTAAAATAGCATTTGTTTATTCATGTATATATACATACATGGAGTGACTGGTCTCAGAATGATGCCAGAGAGTCACTGGCACCATAATGTTATTTGAAAATGTTTAAAGTGTTAAAAAAAAACACCTATGAACCTGTGAGAAATCATGCAAAGAAGTCAAAAAAGATCAAGAGGCAGCTGAGGCACTAGGTCATTG
The DNA here is from genome assembly GCA_006410535.1 of Litocranius walleri. Taxonomy (NCBI): domain Eukaryota; kingdom Metazoa; phylum Chordata; class Mammalia; order Artiodactyla; family Bovidae; genus Litocranius; species Litocranius walleri. The sequence continues at coordinate 3,151,451 of SJYG01000042.1, read as the reverse complement.
GGCCAGGGGGTTCTGGCCCCGGGGCGCAACCTGAGCCCGCCCCGAGTAGCCCCTGTTCTTGCCACTGTGTCCCCTCAGCTTCTCAGAGGGATGATCGGTTGCCAGCTGTTGCTCATCAGTTAGATGTCTGTTAAAGATAGCGGCTTGAAAGCGTGTTCATATGCTGTAGTGACGTCTCCAGTTCCGTTGCATGCATTCAGAACAGCTCTACTAGGGAAGACTCAGGTCATCCACAGAAGAAGCTCTTGCCAGCAGTCCGCAAGGTACATGGTGCAGCTGTCAGTCTGTAGAGACACAGGCTCCAAGAGAGAGGCAGCTGTGTGGGCAGAGGTGAGCCGTGGGATGGAACTGTGAGCTTGCTGCCTTTTCTGCGTAATAGTTCTGGAAGGAAGGAAGGAGGCGGGTTCTCCAGGAAGAGAGCCGTGGTGAGAAAGCCCGCTCCTGGTGCTTGTGATAGAAACGGGGCGAAGGTGGCTAGAAACGGCAGCAGGTCCTGGCCGGGCAGCGAGTCACTTCAGGTGAGTGTGAGGGAACAGAGTGCTGAATCGAGATGCATGCAAACCCGCCATGTGCTCAGGGTCGGGCCCCACACCCGGCCCCCAGCAAGGCCGGCTTCAAGGCCCGAGTGGCCGTGGTGCGCCGACGAGGTCTGGCCAGTGCGCCCTTTGCCCCTGTTGCTTCTTGCCCTGTGAACTCTGATTCTCTGGGGCTTGTTTCCAGATTTCTCTGGGAGTGCCGTACACTGGGAGTTCTGTGTGAAAGATCCTGATTTTTAAACATTGGCTCAGACATCGCATAGGCCTGTGAAATGTGAGTCAGAGAAACGGTCTTTGTTGGGAAATGATGGAACATAAAGTTGGATGGGTGGAGGTGTCCTTAGAAGTCATCAAGAGGGCTTGGATTTGACATGGCATCGTCACCATCGCCCCGTCATCACCACAGCCTCCTGTTCCCTCACGCTCATCTGAAATGACTCCTGTCCCTCGTGGGCAATGCGTTCTACCGAGCGCTTTCTCTGGCGTGGCCTCGGTTACCTCTCAGCAGTCCCGTTGGGTCGCCGTGCGAGACGCAGGCTGGGCCGCACTGCGTGGCTTGTTTTCCTTGGAGAGCTCTAGCTGGCCAGCTGCGGCCTGGGATAGGCAGAAGCCATGGGCAGGATCAGGCCCCTCAGCTGCTCAGCTCAGAGGCCACGCTGCCGCTGCTGCTGAGCGTCACAGCGTGCCCGGCTGTGTGTTGATTCAGCCTGCCAGTTTGGTCACTACCGTGTTTTAGGAACAGAGCGAACACAGAGTCAGAGATGACGAGCAGAGCTTTTCTCGGTAGAGTCTTCTTGGTGTTTCGCAGGCTGTTTTGTTCTTATGGCAACTGGAGTGTTTTCCTACAGCTGCGTCCTGTCTCAGTGGCGCCCTCGTCCCTGCCGCAGAGATGTGTGTAGCTGCTTTGCTGGAAACCTGGTCACTGGGTTCCTGAGCTGCGTGGGCCAGTTCTCCTTGGGCTCAGCAGGGAAATCGCAGTGCTGATGGTGAATGCAGGAGTGAGTCACATGCCATCCTTCGCCTTGGCTGGATAACAGCCTGCCTCGGGGCTTAGTCTGCAGGACAGCAATGGCCCAGGTGGGGTCCCACGGGGAGGAAGCGGCACCCCAGAGGTCGCTGTCAGGGGGCTGCTCTCCCACCTGCAACGTTATCTGTAAAAAAGTGACTGGAGAAGGGACAGAGGCGGGTGGAGGTGGGGGGTCGGCAGCTAATGTTCGGTGAGCACGTGCTGTGTCCCCAGGACCAAGCTGCATACTAGTTATTACATCTAATTTTCCAAAAACAAAAGAGAAAAGGGGCAGTTTTAAAATTCAAACCCCTGGGAATGCTCCCTCAGCCAAACCTTACAGATCATAAGCCTCCGTCATCTGAGCAAGCGACTTGAGTGTATTCCAACTGTTTGTAAACTCATAAGTGCATGTCATAATACCTGGTTCATGACTAAGCTTTTAAGTCGAGTCGTGAGGTCTGTCGCTGGCCTCTGTATGTCTGCATACGCGTCATGCCTGGGCTCCCCTGGTGCCTCAGCAGGCACAGAATCTGCCTGCGATGCGGGAGGCCCTGCAGAGGCAGGCTCGCGTCCTTCGTCAGGAAGACGCCCTGGAGGAGGGAAACGGCAGCATAGTCCTGACTCTCGCCTGGGAAGCTCCGCGGATGGAGGGCCTGCAGGACCACAGCCTGCGGGCCTCAGAGAGCCAGACGCTACTGACGCACGCGCACGCTGATGTTCACAATACCCTCCAGTGTACGCGGGACCGCTTCTCCTTTACTGGATGACTTAAACTCTGGAAGAAGCAGGGTGGTGCTGAGTGCCTTTACTTCGTATTGCTGACACCCGCAGCCATGGATTAAATACGGTACCTCTTCCTTGTCTGTCTGTCTTACCTCTTTACAGGGGAAATGCTAAGTAATTAGTAATCTGCCACATTTAAAACATAGACTGTATTATGGGAAGTCATGTAAACTTCACATAATGAGAAGCAGCCAGAGGCTTGAAGCTGCCCCTTGCAGGCTGGCCCCTCGGGATGCATGGCTCGCTGTGGCCCGCTGCTCCGCTGGGCACTGGGCTGTGTGGGGCCAGCCTCTTATTAAAAAAAAAAAATTTTTTTTGAACGCGCACCATTTTTTAAGTTACCTATTTGTTACAACATTGCTTCTGCTTTGTGCTTTGGTCTTCTGGCTTCAAGGCATGTGGGATCCTAGCTCCCCCACCAGGGGTCAAACCCCCCCACCTCCTGCAGTGGAGGGTGAAGGCTCAACCACTGGACCTTAGGAAGCCCCTCGCTCCTTTTTAAATTTGAAGCATGAGGAGTGTCCAGATGGAAATGGAGCCTGACTTTGCACTGAATTAGGGTCTGATGAGGCATGCCTCGTTAAAACTCTACTGACATGCTTCAGAAACCCATCCGAGGCCCCTGCCTTGCACTGTGATGGATTCAGAGCACTTGGGCAGGTTTTGTAGGTCCTGGAAGTTACTTCTTTGATGGTTTGTCTTTCATCGGTGCTGTTTTTCTTCCATCTTCCCTGGGCGTGACAGGTCTGTCTGTGTTTCGCTCTGTTTCTTTGCTTTTGTTTCTTCTTCCTAACTGGCTGCGCGGAATCCCTTCGTCCTTACTAGTCAGCCTGTGCTGAGTGTAGCTCTGTGGCCCTGAAGCTCACTTGCAGTTTTAGTTCCTCTTGAAAGCGGTAATTGAGGAGACTCGCCCTGTCTTGAGCCCGTCTAGAAGCCGTGCGTCCAGGCCTTTGTTCCCTGTAATCTGGGATCAGGCAGACGTTCTCAGAGCCGCTATCGGCCCGGCCCGGCGTTCATCACAGCCATTCCTCCCCAGCTTACCTGCCCCCAGTAATGACGGGGAGGTGGTGCTGTTCTCAGGAAAATGTTGGTATTTGCCAGCATTGCTCCTGAAGGGAATGGCCTCACTTAGATGTCGGAGCCAGGGAAGTGCGGGGAATCCATCAGGTCCACCAGCGGCCTGATTCCCGAGGAGCATTAAAGAGACAGGTGGAGGGTGCCTGGCAGCTTTGGGCCGAGGCAGCCCCATTTAGCATGCCAGGTCGGTGTGCTTTTTTCTTTCCTCTGTCTGAGCTTTTGCTGCCTGGGATTATGATGCGTGCTCTGATTGGTGGAAAATGACCTTCCTTTGCAGATGGCCAAAGCATCATTTTATTACTTATTAATCCCATTGTGCTCGAGTGAAGCCAGCCAAAAGCCATGGTTAAGCTGTTTCAGAAATACCCACAGGTCCATGTGGGCCAAGAATCACATGACATTAAGATGCTCCCTTGGCTTCCTCAACTTTGACCTTCTATGGCTTTACTCTGCACGCTGGCAGCAAGCGCCGAAACTTCTCCACTGGGGTGTATTTTGAGCCCTGAGCTGAGGAAGGAGTTTGTTTCTGCAAATTGGCACCCAGCAGGCCAGCCGTCCTTTGCCTTTTTAAGAGCAAACCAAAAATAGACCTAAATCTGTTTAACTAAGCAGAAACATCTTTGCCTGCAAATGTCAGTCACTTCATTTTTTAATTCCTCCTCTTTCCTTTGCTTATCGTCACCCAAAGGTCCAGCTCTTGGGTGTCCCCAGAATTGATTTACTCCAGTGAGGGGTTAAAGCACTTAGGCCACCCCACTCGGTCTGTGAGTTAGAGGTGCAAGGGCCTGACGGTCTGACCCGGGAGTTGAGAACTCGATCGGTTTTCATTTCAGCATATTTCTTCTTAGCAGCCAGAATTGCCCTCCAGAAATAGAAGGGCAGCCTCAGCAGCACCTGCACTTCGAGCAGCTCACAGAAACGGGCCACGTGTAGATACGCAAGGTCCGCAGGGAGATCCCACTTGGCAGATTAGAAGGCCGGCATGCACAGGGCGCACCTCAACACGGGCTCTATGAGCCAGTGGGTGGAGACCTCCAGCTTGTGTTGGCCAGGATGCTGGAGCACGCTCTCACGCCTCTGTGATTAACATTGAGGCTGCTTTTATTATTTAACAGTCATTAATATCACTGATTATCTGTCTGACCTCTGCTACATGTTGTTAGTTTTCAGTCTTTAATAGCTGAACCCATGAAATCTGCAAATGGTTTTCTGAGTGGTATCTGTGTGTCGTGAGAGCATCAAACTCAAGTTCTGTCCCCAGGATGTGAAGCTGAGCCTTCCTTGGGACGCTTGAGTCCAGGCGTGATGCGCTCCATCTGTGGTCAAAACTGACCAGGCCTCCTGGGTTTTCTGCCTGCCTGGATTCCCCATGATTGTCGCTGTTTAAAACAGTCTCACACCAGCGTGCTTTCCTCCTTTATCTCAAAGATGGCATTTAAACACGTCTGCTTTCTGAAGTAGTCTTAGACTTAGCAGGGGAAGACGGAGTGGGTTCAGTCAGCGTTTCGTGAGCACTCCCTGCAAAGCTCACACGCGCGGCTCGGGAAGAAGTGTGCCGCCGTATTCCTCAGCTTCTCTGTCATGGGGGAGAAAAGACGCAGGGGTCCTAGAGCTGGATCCGAAAGAGGGGCAGTTTCTGATGGAGCTTCTCGCCCCTTTGGACTTGACCAGCTGATCAGCTCCGAGGACGCCTGTCCCGAGTTGCGGAACTGAGTTCTTCCTGTAAGCGTCTGGCATCCGGGTGCCAGATGCCGTTCTGGGTGCCGCGGGTGCAAGATGAAAGGCCTGGCTCTGCGGCTCCGACACTTGATGAGGAGGAATTCAGGCGAGGTCTTCTGGAAGGAGGGCGGCTTGGCCGCGCCAGCTCCGCTCCCTGTCTGTCACACACCCCGGCGGGCGCCGTCGTGGCTTCGCTTCTGAGTAACAGCGGTCCCGGCTCCCTGTCCACGCTCCCCTCTCCCTGGCTGTGGCCAGCGGCGCCCCCCCCCCCCCCCCCAGCCTCTCACCATCCCTTAGGTTCTTTTCCCAAAGTTTCCCGACAGAGGGTTCCTGAGGAGAGCAAATATTTGCATACCTCTGGAGTTGTGAGGGCAAAGCCAAAAGTGGCGGTCTCTAGCAAAGAATTTTGTTTTGTCTTTAAAAAAAAAATTGCATTCCAGTTCATAACTTGCCCACATGGAAGACATTTTAACATAAAAAAGAATGCTTTCTTCACCAAATCCTGAGTCCAGTTGGTGTTCCGGGAAGTAGGACACCCCGCCCCACCCTTACCCCCCCACTCCCCGTGCTCAGGAGCCTTGCTTGGAGATGCTCAGCGGGGCCTTGTGGCTTGGCCTCCCCACCAAGTGTAGCTTTCCCTGCTCTCGGGGTCCCCAGCCTGGAGCCAGGGCTCCGTAGCCCCGCAGGCGAGGAGGAGGCAGGGAGTCAGCCTGCACTCACGCCTTGGCGAGTGCCTGGTGGGTTTCTGTCGGAGGCAGGGGCACTGGGCTTCCACTCTTGCCTGTGCCATGGGGTCTGTAGGAAGCGTTCTCCCCCCAGCCGGCGCTGTCTCTGGAGCCAGCCCTGAGGAGAGCGGAAGCCTCGGTGCCCCTGCAGGGCCCCCCCGCGGCCTGATGTTCTGAGCTTACCCTGAGCTCTCCCACCGGCAGCGGGTGCTGCAGCTCCGCTTTACAAGGGGAAAAAGCGCTCCTGCCAAGGGCCGCCAGCAGGGTTTTAATGAACTCCATTCCTTGCAAAGTTGTGGTGAGCCTTTTCGTGCGAGTGTATTTTGCGTGTCGAATGACCTGCAGCTGTAGGGACGAAAGCCGGGCTGAGGGGGAAAGCGCACCCGGACTCCGGGCGCCAGGTCGGCCCTCTGTCCTCCCCTCCAGACTGGGGTGGAGGTGGCCCTTCATGGCTCCAGCCTGTCGCCGAGAGGAGGACCCCGCCACCTGATGGTGATTGACGTCAGGATGAAATGGCATGATTTGCTTAGAAAGAGGAAACAGGGCTTCCTGGGGGCGCTCCTCATTCCCCTATAGGGATGGCTGGAAGTGGCTTGGAATTCTGATGAGTTCTGTTATGTGCAGACTAACAGACTCTCATTTGAACCAGTGCAGGATGGCCTGGATTGCCTCCTGATCATGCAGTCCAGAGCCTTAGAACGTGAAACCAGTTAAAGGAGAAAAGCGCAAGGCCCCGTGCTGTGTTGTGGGTGTGCTCATAGGGAGCAGAGGGGTGTGCCAGGAGCCGACTCCAGGGATGTGTCCTGAGCATTCTGGAGCGGTTGAGGAGGTTGCCCACTGTGGCCATGGGCTTGAAATTCCCCAGAGCTCGGCGACCTGACAGTTAGTGACCCCATCCACTTTGGTGTCGGCCTCCGAGGAGCATGCTTCTGTTAGACTGTAAAAGGCAAGATGGAAGCTTTCTGGTTTGGTCTCAGATTGAGAATTGGACTCCCCTCTTTTCATTCATCATAAGATCATTTTCAGCGATGACAGAAGAAAATGAGTCGTCAAAGTGGAGGTCCGTCAAGTGTCAGGACCACTGGTGGAAGGGACTCGCTGTTATGGGTCTCCCCTGTTAGCGCGTTTCGTTTCCACAGCCGCTCTGTGAAGCAGGTGAGAGGGACTGCCTTTTACAGACGAAACCGAGGCTGTCCCAGCCCCCGCGAGCCCCGGGCCTGAGCCACGGCCGAGGGGAGGGCAGAGCCAGGCCCCGCGGTTGATTCTGGTGTGTTGTCCATTGAACTGCTGCCTTTAACAAGGAAAACGGATTGTTTCTGACACGTCCTGCTGAGGCCAGACCGTCTTCTACAGTGAAACCATAAAAGATACTTGAGATGGGGGCAGATGGCCACCATGGAACTTGTAAGGACCTCAGGAAAAAAAGACCCTTAGAATCTGTCTTCTGCTGTGAAGCCCCTTCAGACTTTGGGGCAGCAGTTTCTGCCTGGGCTGGCTGCGGGCCCACTGCACCAAGGTGGACGCTTCTTAGGAGATGCCTTCATCACAGCACACACACACAGATACACCCACACGCACAGCTGTGCCAAGGTGGACGCTTCTTAGGAGATGCCCCCATCCTGGCACACACACACACACACACAGATACACCCACACGCACAGCTGTGCCAAGGTGGACACTTCTTAGGAGATGCCCCCATCCTGGTACACGCACACAGATACACACACACAGACCCACACCCACAGCTGTGCCAAGGTGGACGCTTCTTAGGGGATGCCCCCATCCTGGCACACACACACAGATACACCTACACGCACACACACAGATACACACACACACAGACCCACACCCACAGCTGTGCCAAGGTGGACGCTTCTTAGGAGATGTCCCCATCCTGGCACACACACACAGATACACACACAGATACACCCACACGCACAGCTGCACCAAGGTGGACGCTTCTTAGGAGATGCCCCCATCCTGGCACACACACACAGATACACACACAGATAGACCCACACACACAGCTGTGCCAAGGTGGACACTTCTTAGGAGACACCCCCACTCCAACACACACACACACAGAGCTGTGCCAGGGTGAAGGCTTCTTAGGAGACGCCCCCACCTCAGCACACACACACATACACACGCGCACGCACAGCTGTGCCAGAGTGAACACGTTTATAGCAGATGCCCCCACCCTGGCACATGCACGCACACACACACACATACACAGCATTGTGTGCATTGCGGACAGAGCGCCCCTTAGAAAGGCGTCCTGAAACCCGAGTAGGGTGGCCCGGCTCTTTGAGTAACTAAGGCAAATGTAAAATTCTTAGGAGAAGCAATTCTTGCCCTGCAGGAGCTAAAGGGACAGGCCAGCAAAGCGACCGCCTTTAAATCAGAGGCGCCAGAGTCCACACTCGGCGCAAGCCGCTTAGAGTGTAAACGATGCCAGGGCGCGGGGGCGCAAGACCCCACTGGTGACAGCGGGACAGCATGGCACCCCGGAGCGGGCTGCCCTCGGGGCAGGTGGGCCGCGTGGACACGGCCTGGCAGCAAGGCCAGAGCAGAGGTGGCCCACCGCTCAGCACAGGCCCTGGGACGTACGAACTTAGGATGTGTTACCAGCGATAGTCACGCTTCACTGCTAGAAATGAGTTGATCATTCAATAAAATTGCTGAAGCAGCTAATAGTTTTGAAGGAAAACAACCCCGCGTCCTCACACTCCTGATGGACTAAGGAACAAGTGTTACATGAACACAAGAGAACCAGGGTGAAAACAGCAGTGATACTGATGTTCGGAGTTGGGGGGGGGGAAGGCCTTCACCAGGCATGGAAGCTCATGCCAGTGTGATGGGCTTGAAATATGCAAATTTAATTTTAAAGTTTCAGCAAAGTGAAGTTAAAAGGCGGTAAACAAAGTCAAAGATAGCTTGTAGCTTCTGGCAGGGAATGTATCTCCTTAACTCTTTAGAAAATCTCTTCTGAGGCTGTTGGTCATCCGTCCCCACCTGGGAGAAGCAGCAGCAGGGGCTTCGGAGCTTGTGGTAACGGAGGAGCCAGGCTGTGAGCCCAGGCAGCCCAGGGTCCTGCACTGCTGCGCCCCGTCGCCCCCAGCGATGAGAACGCAGGGACAACGAGGTGCACAGAGGAGGTGGAGCAGAGGCCTCACCTGCAGACAAGCCGAGGTGAGCTGGCTGGGAAGGCCCCTGCACCGCTGAGCCGCCTTCTGCTCAGGGCATGGTGAGCTTACGCCTGCCCCAGCTTTCGTGACATTGCTCAGCGCCCTTTGGTGTTGAGTCTCTTGAGGAAACAAAGACAACGAGCAGTTGGAGAAACGTGGCGTACTCTTAATTACCTTCTAGAAACTTCTCCATATTGCCACGTTTAAAGGTTCTGAGAAGTCCTACAGTTGAAAAAAGAAGAGCCCACTCTGCTTTAGCCCGCCATCTCTCTAACTTATGTCATGCACTCCAGTGTGGAGAACACGGGTCTCCTGGAGGGCCCGTGGCCTCCGTGTGAGGCGTGCACACAGTCGCTTGGCCGAGTCCGGCTCTTTGTGGCCCCATAGACTGTGGCCCAGCAGGCTCTTCTGTCCGTGGGATTCTCCAGGCAAGAACACTGGAGTGGGTTGCTGTGCGCTCCTCCAGCATGGGAGATGGCCTGGACTCTGGACCCTTTTGGGCAGTAGCCCTACGCATGGTGTTTGAAACTTGTGCAAAGGTGTGGTGCAGCGTCATGGCTCTCCTTGGTTGAATTCGTTCAGTGGGAGGGAGGCAGCACCGCGCCGGGGAGCAGCCCTGTTGGCAGTCAGGCCTGTGCTGTGCCTTCGGGGGCCGCCAGGTTGCGCTGTGACCTGCAGGGGTCTCCGGCTCCCCCTCTGAAGCAGCAGCTGGCTGGTCTCAGGCCGAGCACCTGGGCTCCGTTGCCCAGAACTAAAAGAGCATCCCCGTGGACACCCTTCAGCCACTGCCTTCAGGGCCCTCTCTGCTGGCAGAAGAGGCGCCGACTTCCCTCAGCTCTGCGAGACTGCAGCCTGCCCCACCCCGAAGGGTGGCTCTGTGGAGAGAGGCAGGCGACACCCGCTGGCCGCCCGCTGTCGGGCAGAGCCAGGCTGGCCAGACCTGGGGCCCGCCTTCCAACTCCAAGACCCCAGGCAGCTTCCTTCGCCCCCCAGAGCTGCTTCCAGGATCCTAGGTGGCAGTACGAGCCTGCATTCCTGGGGCCGTCGTGAAGACCTGGGGGTCTCCACGAAGCGCTGACGCGTGCAGGAAAGGCAGGTGCTTGAAAAGTGCTCACTGAAGCTTTTTCTTCCTTCACTGGCTTCCTCGGACCCGCTTGCTGACCCCCACGTTCCGCCTGCCTGGTGGCCGCGTGCTCACGTTCCAAGCGGCCTGTCTGGCTGTTTTCACAGGTGGAGACCGCCCGGGCCTTGACCTTCAGGGGGCGGGGGTTGGGGGGGTGTTAAGAGCCAGTGCCCAATCACAGACTTGGTTAGTCTCCCCTGGAAGGGTTGCCTTGGCCCCCGCGGAGGCACTGAGGGTGGACTCCCCCCGCCCCTGCCTTCCCCAGGCTCCCATGTTGGGGTCCCTGCACAGAAAGCTGGGAAACGCCGCTGCCCACACCCCCAAAGCCCATGGAGGAGGCCAGGGTCAGCCCGCGGCTGAGTGGTTTCATGACTGGTGATAGTGTTTGTTGTTCTGCAGAGATGGGGTAATCTGATAGCATGCTTGCTTCTCCATCTGCCCTGGTCGGGACTGGGGGGTTCCCTGGATGGTTGGGTTTCTTCCACCCCCCTTGCTCTTTGCTCTGGCAGCTGTTCTTCCCCCTGCTCCAGTTCCCAGGATGCATAACTGTTCCTGGTTGATCATCGTTTGGAGTCCTTTGGAAACCTAGGGGCAGGAACCCTAAATAGTCGTTGGATTGTCCAACAAGGCAGAGAGGGGTTTTAAGGTTGATCTCAGCATCCAGGGAGGATCCAGGTCGTTTGGGCCTATGACCTTTGCTCCGGGGAGCCACCCAGGAGCCTGCCTGTAACGGCATCTGACCCCCGGGACCGCCGGGACCAGGAGCCCGCCTGTGATGGCGTCTGACCCCCAGGGCCAGCTGCCCGGGAGCGCTGAGCCCTCGGGGTCCCTTGGTTTCCAGTGTCCTGCTTTCTCCCACCTGCACTTTTTCGTTCCCTTCGCTCTTGCAGCTCATCAAGGCTGCTTGTCTCTTGCTCCTGGCTTGAACCCCTGTCTGACCTTTCTCTGTACCGGCCATGTGGCCAGTGTGACCCCAGGCACCTGCTCTCCAGCCTGAGACCCAGTCCCACCCCTGAGGGTCTTTGGCAGTCAGCCGGTGGCAGCCGGCGGCGGTTCTCTGCTCCACGGCTGGTCGCCCCTTGGAGCCTCCCTGAAGCCGCTGCTCGTGCTGGGGTCTCTTCTAGCCCCTCACTGACTCCTGCCTGTTCTCGCCCCACATGTGCATCATCAGCCACGGAGTGGTGTTGGGGGGCGGGCTGGAAGCAACGCCATTTGCTTTGCGCTTCCCTTAGAGACGGGCTGTTTAGTGCTTCCCTTCTCCCTGTGCCCCACCCACACCCCCCATTCGTCAGGTTAAAGTACCCTTTTTTTTGCATATACTTGGAGGTCAGGGTTCTGTAAAATTCTTGGTTAGGTGTTTTTAGGGCACCTCCTAGTGTGAGCAGTGGGGTGTGAGTCCGTTGAGTGCCGTGCACTCTGAAGGCACAGCCACACTCGGCTCACACTCTGAAGGCCCAGCTTAGCAGCGTGTCCTCAGAGTCTTGTGTTCCCCGTCTAGGAGACGAGTCTGATGACACGGATCTCGAGAACTGGAGATGGCAGATGGAAAGCTTTAGTGTGGTACATGGCCTTGAGGGCCTGAGTGGGGTTCTAAGGTCCCTCCAGACTAGTATAATTGTGATGTGGTCAAGTGCAAGCAAATAAACACCATGCCGGTCTTCTGGCTTTACTTGATAACTGTCAGCTGCCAGAGGCAGCTCAAGATGCCTTTCCCATTGACTACAAGGTCAGTCTCATCTAGCCCCATTTTCAGTTCAGTTCAGTTGCTGAGTCATGTCCAGCTCTTTGCGACCCCATGAACTGCAGCACGCCAGGCCTCCCTGTTCATCACCAACTCCGGGAGTTTACCCAAACCCATGTCCATTGACTCGGCGATGCCACCCAACCATCTCATCCTCTGTCACCCCCTTCTCCTCCTGCCCTCAATCTTTCCCAGCATCAGGGTCTTTTCAGATGAGTCAGTTCTTCGCATCAGGTAGCCAAAGTATTGGAGTTTCAGCTTCAACATCAGTCCTTCCAATGAACACTCAGGACTGATTTCCTTTAAGATGGCCTGGTTGGATCTCCTTGCAGTCCAAGGGACTCTCAAGAATCTTCTCTAGCACCACAAAAAAGAAAGCTGAGCGCTGAAGAACTGATTCCTTTGAACTGTGGTGTTGGAGCGGACTCTTGAGAGCCCCATTTTACACATGACGAAACTGGAAGCTTTGCCGAGCTGGTCGGAGCCTCGAGGCTGATCAGTAGGCAGCAGGGTTAGACGCCCCTCCCTGTCTGCTCTGTGCCCCGCGGCTCCCCCGAGCAGCTCTCCTGTCAGCGTAGGTCACCAGCAGACGGCGGACTGGACGTCACAGTCGTTAGCACCAGCAGGATGCTGGTCAGTCTTCACAGAGTGTGGCTTTCGCCTTCCCGTATTGAAAGGGCATCCAGTTCGGGCTTCCGTAGTTCTAAGCCAAGATGCAGTCGGCAGCACAGGTGTCCGTGGTGACGCTCACATGGTCCCTGCGTCCAGGCCACGGCTGCACCCCCCAGGCACCACTGCCCCCGTTCTTCCTGTTGCAGGATGGCAGATGAGGGGCTTCCTTGCGCTTGCGTGAAGGAGTCAGAGCTGCAGAAACGGCGCAGGCTGAGCAGTGACGCCGCCCTCCTCTTTCTGTGGATCAGTGGCCCCCATCAGGCCAGACGCTTGCTATTCGTCAGCCGGATGGTTTGGGCTGCCCCTCTGCCACAGCTGTTGCTGGCTCTCCTGGGCCCTTCGTGCTCGCAATTAGGGTTCATCAGCGAGCCTGTCAGTCACAGATGCACAGAGCCTGCCCATGAGAGGCCTCACGAGGGTCCGCGCGGGCCATGCCCACCCCGCCCACGGCGGGCAGGAGGGCAGGTGTGAGTGGCTCCTCTGAGACTCCAGACTCAGGGCTCCCGTGGGCCTCTTCCCTTTTGTGTAACTGAGTCCTTCAAGCTAAGGGCAGACTGGATGTTACAGATGGTGGCATAGGAGTTAACGTCAGATGGAGGCTTTGGAGTAGGTGTCTGACAGCAGGCCGCTCAAGAGGTTCGAAGCACAGAAGAGATTGAATTAGCGTTAGTCTCGCGTCTGCTCCTTTTGGAATGTACAGGCACCCTTAGTTACTGGTGACTGGGGGCTAAAGTAACACTCTGGGTTTGAAACAGAACCCTTTAGGAGATCGGCCCCGGGCTGGAAACGCTCATCCTTCACACGAGTGGGTCTTTCTTCACACTTCACACGAGTGTCTTTCTGAGTGTGTGTGGACGGCGGCTGGGAGCAGGGGTGTGGCCCAGGCCCCCAGCGGTGCCCACCTGCCATGGTCCCCGCAACGTCTTCCTGCCTGATCGTTGACGCCTCGTCCTCTCAGCCTCGCCTGTCAGGGAAGCCGTGTCTCACACAGGAGGGCCTGGCTGAGAGCTCTCGTGGTCAATGGTGTGCTGTGAATTTGTGGTATTGGCGCCCGGGACCCTCTGGCTTAGAAGCGCCTGTGGGATGGAGCTGTGTTCACCTGTGTCCCCAGATCCTACGCCGTGCCTGGCCACCCCTTCGGAGCTCAGCAGATAGCTAGTCAATGCATGTGTGCACGCGTGCGCGAAATCGCTTCCGTCGAGTCCGACTCTTTGTGACCCCATGGACTGTAGCCCGCTAGGCTCTTCTGTCCCTGGGATTCTCCCGGCGAGAATGCTGAGTGGGTTGCCATGCTGTTCTCCAGTGGGTCTTCCTGACCCAGGGAGCCAACCCGTGGTTCTTGCATCTCCTGCGTCGGCACACGGGCTCTTTCGTGCTGGACCCCCCGGGGAAGCCCTGAGGTTGTGATCTCACCCACCCCCAAGCTCTGCGAGGGGCAGGGGCGTGTGAGGCTGTTTCAGTGCCGCATCGTCCGAAGCCAAGACTCGCAGGGACACCAAGGTGCCTCGTGAAACTGGCATAACTCGGGAGACTGCAGCCCCTCATCCTCAGGGCTGGTGCCCCCAGGCAGGGGCAGCCTGTGGAAAGGTGGGAGTCACTGCGAGTGGCGAAGCCTCTCGGGCCCCAACTCAGCGGCCTCCAGGTGTGCCCTGCACGTCTGGGTGACCTCAGGGAGGTGGCTTGAGTTCTCTGTGCCTCGGCTTCCCCATGTGTGCTGGCCCCAGTCTCGGCAGGGGCGAGCAGCGAGCCACGCCGGGTCAGTGTCAGCCCGGGCTGCCGTGACCACAGGGCAGACCTCGCGGCCCCGAGGACAGCGGGCGGTGAGTGGAGGGGCGGGCAGTCCACCCCTTGAGCTGTTGGCCCTGCTCGGGACTGTCCAGCATCCTTCTAAGGAGGGGGAGGCCTGCGTCATCAAGTTCTGGGAGACGGCGCTTTCTCCCGGTAGGAGGCGAGGAGGCTTGCTCAGGACAGCGGAGTAAGCAGACGTGTGACCGCTGGGCACCCAGGGGCGGGGCAGGCCTCAGAGGCCAGTGAAGACACAATCCACGAGCCCAGAGCGGTCACTTTGAGAGAGCACTGCCGCCGCCAGCCGGCCGGCTGGCCAAAGGGGTGTCTGTCCCCGTGTGGAGTGGTCCAGGGAGTCTCTCTTGTGCTGCTCCTCTGAGATCAGCGGTGACTCTGCCAGCCCCAGGCCCTTGTGGCCGTGGTCCCCCACCTGCAGCCGGAGGAGCCCTTGCACGTGCGGTGCTGACCATGTGTGGCCCTTCCTGACTCCTGCCTGTCAGCAGGGTTGAGCCCAGATGGCAGTCTTGGTCTGAGTACACGTGACCTGGCCTCCTGCCCACCCCAAGGCCCCCTGCTCCAGGGTCTCCTGCAGGCCCCACGCCCTGCCTTGCTGGGTCTGAGCTGTCCCCTCACTGGGAGCACACCTCCACGCCTCGCCTGGTGTTCTTGCCGCCCTCCACGTGGGCCTCACGCCCCCCCATACCTCCCCCAGCCACGAGGCCCGCCTGTGCTCTCAGCCCTCTGATGACGGGGAGCGTGTCTGCTCTGTCCACCTTCATGGGGCGCGTGACGGGCACTCAAGGAAGGCTTGTGTGAGCCCCTCCTGAGGGCTGGAGCCGAAGCCGAAGGCCTGGGGTTAGCGTGGCGCAGTGAGTTCTGTGTCCTTAAAGAAGGGGAGCAGATGGCCAGGAGGCTCTGCTTCAGGGCTCCCTGGAGAGCAAGGCAGAGTTCTATGCAAGCGCTGCCCGGGGCACCAAGCCCTCCCTGGGTGAGTGGGTTTCAGGGAAAGCCCCTCAGAATAGGTGGCACCAGGGACACCATTCAGCAGGGCAGCAGGAAGGGAGCTGGCCGGGCAGGGCAGGGGCCATGCGTTTCTGCCCCAGGTCCCGCCCGTGAGCGTGGGCCCTGGCTTGGGCCTCACGGCTCCCTGCCAGCACACGAGTGATGGCTGCACATGCCAGCTTCACTGAGGGCCCGCTGCTGGTCACTGCTCAGACTTTCTCGGCAGACGAGGGAAGGGCCAGCGATCAGTTGGCACTGTGTAATTTTTTTAAATTGGAGCCGGGAAATGGGCCCTTTCCTAAGGTAACTCCACGTGCCTCTGCCCACATCATGCCTTTCTGGGAGGCATGGCCTTGCTGGCCCTTCTGAGACCACGTGCTTTTCGGAGCTTCCATCGCCCCCTGCCTCTGTCCTGTCTGACCCACAGCAACCCGCGACGTCCTGAATCCTGCCAGTCTGGTGCCCTGTTGAGGGCCGCCTTTGCAGCTCTGCTCAGTAACAGCTGCTGCCTCCGAGGGACCCCAGAGTCAACTTTTGACTTTCCATCTTTTCCTGAGCTCTTGGCTTTTTGTGGAGGAGGGGGGTGCAGAGCCTGCCTTTGGGGGCCCTTATTGAGGTTTGGTGACTCTTCTCATACCTGCTGGGCGCCCTCACACAGGGTGCCTTCCGCAGCAGAGTCGAATTCCTGATGGCCCAGTGCCACCTGCATTAAGTGTCCTCACGTCCCGGAAGGAGAGGACCAGTGAGCCATCACTTCCGATCTGGCCCCCCGGGAGTCCCGGTCTCCCTGTGAACAGAGCAAGGGGTCCCATGCCCCCACGCAGCTGCAGATCATCTGCCCACGCGCAGGATGCTGCGTCCATTGGAAGCAGCTGGGAGTGCTGTGTCGCGCACACAGAGGGAACGGCGGTTCCTAGGTCTCCGGCGGGGCAGGGGGCTGGGTAGTTTCCCCTTGACTTCTGTTTCTGTCTCAAATCTCCCCGACAGAAAAGCTTTCCTGCGGCTGTCTGTGGGAGGCACCCCTAGGAAGGAGAGGGTCCTGCCTGTCTCGTCTGAGACCTGGCAGTCCCCTTTGGGGGCTTTAAGGACTCCCGGGGCCCCTGAAAGGCGGCCAGGGACTGGGTCATGGGCCTCCTTCTCGGCGACAGTGTCCCGCAGATGCAAACTGGTTGACTGCCCCACCGCTTCACACATTCTTCCCATACCGGAGACCAGGGGGAGCTGCCCGATGCCCCGCAGGCTTTGCGAATCTTTCCCTAATTAGAGGGCCTCCCGGCGGCGTGCATAGCCCTTCTGCCTCAAATCTCTGCCCTTTGGTGTTTGTGCTTAAATTCCATCTTTCCAGAATGTTCGCCCCGCTCAGCAAGTCTCCTTGAGTCAGCAGGTCTCCTTGAAAGCCCCCACTGTTGTTTGGGGGAGGGTGTTTTTTCTTTTTGGCGTTTATTCTGCCTCCGTACAGGAGGTTTGCGTCTCTTTGGAATTGCGTGTGCAGATGCTGTGGGCTGGCTTTGCTGTGGTCGTTACGTCTGTGTGTCAGCACGGCACTGGCAGTGGCCGCTCCTGCTGGCGGCCACGCTCCTGTAACCTCTGGGTGAGGGACTGCAGGATCGTGCTGGTCTCACTCTGGGTAAAATCAACGCGAGAGCCGTGTCCTCGGTGCTTCTGTTCAGCGCAAGTGCCATGCAGGTTCAGGGATGGACTTCGGAAGGGTCTGGCCTCGGTAGGGGCCGGGGTGTCAGCAGGAGGCTGCACTCTCCCCCCACCGCTCCCCCCCCCCCACTCCGTTCTCATCAGCTGGTCCCAGAGACCCCTGCCGTGGCCTTGCCCTGGTGGTTTCTAGTCGGAGTCTGTCTGGCTCTCAGAGCATCTCAGGAGCTGTGTGGCAGGCACCCTGTTGCTGGCGGCCCTGACAGAGCAGGGCTTTGTGACATGCTCAGAGCACTTTGTGAAGAGGGATGAGGAGTCTGGGTTGGACCCCACCCTCTGGTTGACGGTGCAGGTGAGTTGGAGAGAGGTGCCAGGCCCGCAGAAGCAGAGAGCATCTCCTTTCTGCAGCCTTCAGGAGGCCCGCGGGCACTGGCCTGGAGCAGGAGAGCTTGCATCGCTCCTTTAGGGCGCGTCTGCCTGGGGAGGCTGATTCACACCCTTGGCGTCCCCGCCTTTGAAGCTGGCTGGGGACTGGGTCCTGCAGGACCTCAGATGAGTGAGGGGGCTGTCCTTCACGTCCTGGATGCCGGCCTGACTGTGGGAAGCAGCAAGGGCGGGCATCCGGTTAGGGAGTAGCTGGGGTGGGAGATCTGGGGAAACTGCTCCTTGGAGAGGGAACGGGGGCGATTTGGGTTTTACAATAGAGAACTTTGCTGAGAACTTTAAGTTCAAGCCAGAGTTCAGAGGACGGGCTTTTTCTTCCTTCCCCTGTTGTGGGTCATTCCTGTGTGGGCGCCTCAGAGATGGGCCTGGAGCTTAGTTTTGGTACTTTGGGGTCTCACCCAGGACCTTCCTCAGTAGACATTTTGTTTTGAGGAAGAATGTTAAACTTTTTTTTTTTTAATTCTTGGCTTTTTGTGGAGGAGGGGGGTGCAGAGCCTGCCTTTGGGGGCCCTTATTGAGGTTTGGTGACTCTTCTCATACCTGCTGGGCGCCCTCACACAGGGTGCCTTCCGCAGCAGAGTCGAATTCCTGATGGCCCAGTGCCACCTGCATTAAGTGTCCTCACGTCCCGGAAGGAGAGGACCAGTGAGCCATCACTTCCGATCTGGCCCCCCGGGAGTCCCGGTCTCCCTGTGAACAGAGCAAGGGGTCCCATGCCCCCACGCAGCTGCAGATCATCTGCCCACGCGCAGGATGCTGCGTCCATTGGAAGCAGCTGGGAGTGCTGTGTCGCGCACACAGAGGGAACGGCGGTTCCTAGGTCTCCGGCGGGGCAGGGGGCTGGGTAGTTTCCCCTTGACTTCTGTTTCTGTCTCAAATCTCCCCGACAGAAAAGCTTTCCTGCGGCTGTCTGTGGGAGGCACCCCTAGGAAGGAGAGGGTCCTGCCTGTCTCGTCTGAGACCTGGCAGTCCCCTTTGGGGGCTTTAAGGACTCCCGGGGCCCCTGAAAGGCGGCCAGGGACTGGGTCATGGGCCTCCTTCTCGGCGACAGTGTCCCGCAGATGCAAACTGGTTGACTGCCCCACCGCTTCACACATTCTTCCCATACCGGAGACCAGGGGGAGCTGCCCGATGCCCCGCAGGCTTTGCGAATCTTTCCCTAATTAGAGGGCCTCCCGGCGGCGTGCATAGCCCTTCTGCCTCAAATCTCTGCCCTTTGGTGTTTGTGCTTAAATTCCATCTTTCCAGAATGTTCGCCCCGCTCAGCAAGTCTCCTTGAGTCAGCAGGTCTCCTTGAAAGCCCCCACTGTTGTTTGGGGGAGGGTGTTTTTTCTTTTTGGCGTTTATTCTGCCTCCGTACAGGAGGTTTGCGTCTCTTTGGAATTGCGTGTGCAGATGCTGTGGGCTGGCTTTGCTGTGGTCGTTACGTCTGTGTGTCAGCACGGCACTGGCAGTGGCCGCTCCTGCTGGCGGCCACGCTCCTGTAACCTCTGGGTGAGGGACTGCAGGATCGTGCTGGTCTCACTCTGGGTAAAATCAACGCGAGAGCCGTGTCCTCGGTGCTTCTGTTCAGCGCAAGTGCCATGCAGGTTCAGGGATGGACTTCGGAAGGGTCTGGCCTCGGTAGGGGCCGGGGTGTCAGCAGGAGGCTGCACTCTCCCCCCACCGCTCCCCCCCCCCCACTCCGTTCTCATCAGCTGGTCCCAGAGACCCCTGCCGTGGCCTTGCCCTGGTGGTTTCTAGTCGGAGTCTGTCTGGCTCTCAGAGCATCTCAGGAGCTGTGTGGCAGGCACCCTGTTGCTGGCGGCCCTGACAGAGCAGGGCTTTGTGACATGCTCAGAGCACTTTGTGAAGAGGGATGAGGAGTCTGGGTTGGACCCCACCCTCTGGTTGACGGTGCAGGTGAGTTGGAGAGAGGTGCCAGGCCCGCAGAAGCAGAGAGCATCTCCTTTCTGCAGCCTTCAGGAGGCCCGCGGGCACTGGCCTGGAGCAGGAGAGCTTGCATCGCTCCTTTAGGGCGCGTCTGCCTGGGGAGGCTGATTCACACCCTTGGCGTCCCCGCCTTTGAAGCTGGCTGGGGACTGGGTCCTGCAGGACCTCAGATGAGTGAGGGGGCTGTCCTTCACGTCCTGGATGCCGGCCTGACTGTGGGAAGCAGCAAGGGCGGGCATCCGGTTAGGGAGTAGCTGGGGTGGGAGATCTGGGGAAACTGCTCCTTGGAGAGGGAACGGGGGCGATTTGGGTTTTACAATAGAGAACTTTGCTGAGAACTTTAAGTTCAAGCCAGAGTTCAGAGGACGGGCTTTTTCTTCCTTCCCCTGTTGTGGGTCATTCCTGTGTGGGCGCCTCAGAGATGGGCCTGGAGCTTAGTTTTGGTACTTTGGGGTCTCACCCAGGACCTTCCTCAGTAGACATTTTGTTTTGAGGAAGAATGTTAAACTTTTTTTTTTTTAATAACGTCACAATTTTTTTTCTTATAAAGTGAAAGTGACATTGCTCAGCTGTGTTTGCGACCCCATGGACTGTACCCTACCAGGTTCCTCAGTCCATGGGATTTTTCCAGGCAAGAGGACTGGAGTGGGGTGCCACTGCCTTCTCCTGATCTTCCCGACCCGGGGATGGAACCCCGGTCTCCCCCACTGTAGGCAGGCGCTTTACCATCTGAGCCACCGCATCCTGAATGGCCTTAGAGATAGTAAGCTGAAGTCTCGTCCTGTGAAATTTCATAGGATCTTAACATGAAGTGGCGCTTATTCGTCATCTAGTTGAGTGTTTTTTTCCTTTTAAAAGCTAGTGGAACACTCCTTTCAAACTCAGTCTTTTGCCAAACTGGAACAAAACAGACAGAGGTGGGCCCAGACTTCCTCTCTTCCTATTAACCACTCGGAGCCCCTTGGTCTCCCCCGGCACCCACCCCCCACCAACTGCCTCTTCTCTGCCTTGGAGAATCACAGCCCCCACCTTTGGGTCCATTATCAAGACAGGAGACTGAGGCCCAGGGCAGCTGCGGCTCATCTGGTGATCCAGCCCCACTTCTCTGAGACCCGCCCCAGCCTCCAGGTGGTGGTGCGTTCCTGTCCCGTGTTGTGTTGATCTGTTGTGATGTAGGAGAGCACAAGGTTGTAAGCAGCTGGGAAGATTCAGCTGAGAAGGGTTGACCCTGCTCCGGATGCCTCATGCTTGGGGGTCACTTTTACACTGGAACTTAGGTCACGTAGCATCCCGTTACCTGCTGGAAACCCCAAATGGTGTTTTTGTATTTTCACTGAACTTACAGTAGTTCCCTGGGTATTCCTATATGCTGTCTGCCTGGAATGTTCTCTCCACTGATTCTTTAAACAAAGAGGTATAATTGTGATAATGTAGATATAACCCACGTACTATCACCCCCCCACCCTTAAAGTATTCAGGGGTCTTTCTGTGTCTTCACAGAGTCGTGTGACCCTCTGTGCTCGACACTCCACGCCTCACTTCTCCAACCAGGGAGAGTCCCGCCGGCTTCTCCGTGACCCACTCCCCACCTGCGGGCTTCAGTCTTTACGGCCGAGTGGAGGCATCAGCCCCTTGAGACCTGTTCCCCAGCCTCACCCGCGCCTCCGCCTCCCCAGAGGCGCTCCGGGTGGCACACCTCGTGTCTGCAGCATCCAGTCTTCCCCCTCCAGGGCCCAGAGCACCTCCCCTGTGCCCTACTTTCTACCCTTGGAGACTTTCAGCCTGGGGACGCTGATTTCACCTCTCACACTTTGGCAGACTGTATCTGGCGGATTTGAGTTTTACTTCCTAATGATCCAAAGTGGAAACACAGAGGCGCTCTTGATCTGGGCAGACACGGCCAGCACAGGGCACACATCTGCTGCTCCTGAGTGGAGCTGTTTCCCCAGTAGGAAGAGGTACAGCTTCACTTGGTGTGCGGTCATTTTCTCTGAGTGACTCAGTGAAATGAAAACAAAGCCTTGCTGAGACATCCGTCCAGTGGAAGGAATCCGGTATGAAACATTGTGGTCAGCCAGCCCAGATGATTTCTGTGCTAAGGGAGGGGAAAGGAAAAAAAAAGAGCCACTAGCTTTTCCGAGTCTATCTCCTATAACGTGCGCCCCGGTGCTGCCGTCCCTCCCTCTCAGAAACGCACGCACGCATGATGTCAGTGGCGTCGCCGGGTCTTGATGGGCTGGTGCGCTGTCCAGGTGGTTCACAAGGTGGTGGTCAGAGAGCTTGGCGTGTGTGGTGGGCGGAACCAGGACTGCGGCATGTAACTCGGTGGTTGCGTGGCTTGGAGGCTCATGGGCTCCCTGGCCGCCCTGCAAGGGCTCTGAGGGGCCCGGGGTGGGAGTGGATGGGTTTCCTTCAGTTCTAACTGCCACCTCAAAACTGTGCAAGCCCGGCCTCTCTGTGCCTGTGTTCTCCTCTGTAAGTTAGTAAGAAATTTGGCATAAATTGGTTCGTACAGCGTTGCCATGATTTTAAAATGAGGATATGTATTCCGTGCTTAGAAGTGTTTCATGCATAGCAGGCACTTAAAAAGAAAAGTTTGCAGTCCTTAGGATCTTCGCTTTAATACTGATGATGTTAAAATAGTAAAGTAAAACAGAGGGATCCTCTGTCCTGCCCATGAAATTGCTCTGTCTTTTCAAAAATGAATTGTTTTCATGTATTTTTACCTGGTATTTTCCCCAGAAAGGTGGGAGATGATTTGTAAGACTGCAGCCAGCGCCTTAATAATGCTTTTTCACCCTCAGCCTGAGAAAGCAGGGCCACAGGCCGCCTGGGAGGAGGTTTCCGCTCTGTCTCAGGAGCCTTCCTCACTAAGGGAGGCTGTGGGTGCAGCTCCTGCGGGCACCTGCGTGGAGTGAGGGGCCAGAGCGGTTGGCAACCCCCGAGGAGAGGGTGCGGAAGCTTGAGTCTGCGCCCTGCTCGGGAGGTCACGGTGACATGGCACCTCCCAGCCCTGGCCCTCCGTGTCCACCCTGCCTACCCAGCCAGGCCCTGGTCCAGCCCGGGACGTTTGGGGGAGCTTCAGGAGGCCAGAACCTGGAGGCTTCCCTGGTGGTCCGAGCTCGCTGTGCAGGGCGCCAGGGTTTGATCCCTGGTCAGGAGACTGGAAGCCACATGCCGCCACTGAAGATCCCGCGCGTCGCAAAACAGAAAGGGTCTTGCGGGCCACGGCCAAGACCCAGCGCGGCCAGGAGGAGATAAAAGAGGGATCAGAGCTCCCCCCGAGTGGCCCTGGTTTTCCACAGTTCAGAACAGTCCCACTGACTGGATGTTTAGGAAGCCCTACCAGTATCCCACTTGGCCCGAGACTGTGCAGACCTCCCTGCCCTGAGGAAAGAGCGCCCCACCCTGAGTCTTGGGCCCCAGGCTGGGTCTGGTCCAGGGTGTCGGGCACGGCCCGCAGACTGTGGATGATGGGATCGCTGTGGCTGAGGAAGCCTTGGGAGTATGTGGAAGGGGACCTTGGAGGAGAAGTGGGGCTCTCCAGGTGGCACTGGGGGGACAGGTGATCCAGGCTGAGAGACGGGCTGGGGGACAGCAATAGGGTGGGGGGGACTCGTGGGCAGGGCTGCAGCAGGAGGCTGGGCCCGGGCTGGGGGGTGGCGCCTCTGCCTGCTGCCCGCTGAGGCGGTGGCCACCCTGTGTGCCACAGCCCCTGACCGCGGCTTGGTGGCTGCATGCAGCCCTCTGGACTCAGTCTGGGTAACATGGGACACAGTGAGTCTCCGCCTCTGACTTCTCGAAGGTGCTTGTGTAGTGTGCCCAATCTCTGGGGTCCAGCTCTTCCTTAGAGAGGCAGGCAGCTTAGGAAAACCCTGGCCCCTCTGTGCGCACAGGTGATGAGGTCACTGCTGGCCAGGGAACGGCAAATTTTAATTAGGCCCCGAGCACCTGGTCCGCCCCCTTCGGGAAGCATAGGGTTACATGTGGAAAACAGGAAGCTTGTGTGCCCCCGGGTGACCCACGTGTCCTGATTTTAATTGCTCCTTTCAGCCTGTCTTCTCTTTGTTCCGACTCTCCCTTAGAAAAAGCTTTCTGGCCTCTTACTCCAGGCTGTGAGCTTCCAGGGGGCCGAGCCCTGGGGGATGAGTGGCTGAAACCTAGCCCAGGAAGTCTGCATTTGTTTATTATTTGGGGAGTTTTTATTACCCCCGTCTGGGGGTGGTTTGAGGCACCTGCCTGAGAGAAGAAGCACGGGCTTACTGTTTCCTGAGAAGGCTCTCTTGTTAATGGCATGTGAAAAGTGCATCTCCGAGCAGAGTGAAATGTGCTGATTGGAACCGATTCCTGAGCGCGCTGGCTGCCGCACGTGTGTTAGGCCCTCAGCGCCAGAACCCGGTGGGCAGTGCGTGCTGGTATGGAGCTCTAGCCAGGGCCTGGATCCAAGAGGCACAGCTCACGCACGTTATAATGTTGCTGAAATCTGGAAGTTGCTTCTTCACTCTCATCCTGTGCAATTCACGTTTTCCTTCAAAGTGGTGGTGGTGTTTAATCAGTAAGTCGTGTCCGACTCCTTTGTGACTCCGTGGACTGTGGCCCACCAGACTCCTCTGTCCATGAGATTTCTCAGACAGAGGCACTGGAGTTGGTCGCCATTTCCTCCTCCAGAGGACCTTCCCGACACACAGACTGATCCTGCGTCTCCTGCGCTGCAGGCACATTCTTCAGCTCTGAGCCTCCTGGGAAGCCCTCCTTCCAAGTGTACTCTCAGAGCGTTCAGTCTTCAGATGAAGAACAGTCTGAACTTGCACTGAAAGGGCACTGCCCTGCGAGGCCTTCGATAGTCTCGCTGGGAGACGGTCAGGACCTGAGACATGAGGGTGTGAGGGTCCCGGCCCGCGGTGCAGCAGGGGTGGAGGGGGCCAGTCAGGGGCCGTGCAGACCCCAGGTCCTCCCCAGCTCTCCTCCCTCCGGAGCCTTCCGGAGGGGCGGTGGGAGCGGCAGCCCCTCGTCGTGTCCGCCTGTTGGTGCCTGGGCCTGCCTTCACAGATGGGTCCTCCAGCGCGTGCTTAAACCTGGGAGGTTGGCAGGGGTGGCGCTTTATAAAACAGTGCAAGGCCTGGAGTCACACTGAGAGGGGCCCGCAGGCTCCGCTCCCCCAGCCGAGGCCCCTCCCCATTCCCCAGACTCGGTCTCCTCTGGGTCCTCCCCACCCCCTTTACTCCTGGTCTTCTCAGTCTGCCTCCCGGGTCACTGGCCCCTGTGGTCCCCATCCTGTCACGGCCCTCAGCCCTCGGGGAGGCTCCTCCTGCCTTGCCTGTTTCCAGTGATTGGAGTACGCTTCGCAAGAGCAGGGCTGCACCCGTCCGCCTCGTCTGCCTCTGAATGCACAGCACCTCACACGCACCTGGTACTCAGGGTCATAGCGGCAGGCCCTGCAGCCCCCAGCCGCAAGGTTCAGGAAGGGCGCACTCTGCCAGGAAGTAGCAGACCAAGGATTTGAACCTGACTTTGATTTGGGGATTGGTATTTTTCAGCATGCCACCCCATAGGTTGGATTTCTGATACGGGCGTGTGTGTCACTAGAAACACTCTCATTTTTAAATTTTTATTAGGGAGAATTGGGGGAAGTTTGAGGCCCTGGAAAAAATAAAAGGAACAGGTTGTAAGCAGAGACCTCTGCTGGCTGCGGGCAGGGAGCTCCGGCATCTTGACTCGCCACGCTCTGCCCAACCGTGATTGCGGCCACGTTCCCCATCTGAGCGTGCGACCCAGCGAGCAGGGTCTGTTTTCGATTCTTATCTCTCTGGTGGTGGGCTCTCAGCCAGCGGGCAGATCAAAAGACAGAATGTGTTCATTTGGCCCTATTTAAAAAAAACAACAACAAAAAGCTGAGGTACGGGGCGCCATGAATTAGGTTATCCATGGAGTTGAACTGGCCTGGCTTTTGTGCTTTTTTTTTTTTAAAGGTTCATCTCGAGTTTCTCTTTCTGGTTGAGCAGTTTTTTTCAACATTAATAACTATTGGAGAAGGGAAGAGACAAAGTAGAACCATATGGCGGCCCGAACACAAGCCTCGCTCGTGGCCGGAAGCTTCTGATTTGTCTCTCTTCATGTGATCAGCTGTTGGGCTCGATAGTGGGAAAGTATGCCGTCTGGGGCAACAGCAAGAGGGGATATAATTCCTGTTGTGTTTTTTTTTAACCCAGCTGCATCTCGCATGTCTTCTCTTAGACACTGGCTGGGAGCTGTGTGACTTGGGGCAAGTGACTTCTCTAAGGCCCTTCTTTGGAAGAGACCATGAGTCTGCATGCAGGGCTGTTGGGAGGGTTTAAGGAGGCGTCACAGGCAGAGCTGACAGCGCCCGGCGGGCCCCACCACGCGCCGGGGGTGCCATCCTCCTCTTCTCTTTTCTTGTCTTGCTTACGGTGTCCCCTGCGGCCGTGGATCGAGGCCTGCGGCCTCTCTCCTGCCTTCCACCTTCTGGGCTTATCACTGCCGCCCCTGCCCCCAACCCCCACCCCCGTAGCCCTGTCTTGCCTGTGGGCTCCCGTGAGCCAGGTCGGGGTGGGTACCAGTGGTGGAGGGCTGAACTTGACCACCAGGAGGAGGGCAGGACAGCTGTCTTGGCCCAGGCAGCGTTGTTTATTATTCCACATCACTTGGAATTAGGCTTAAATCCCCCCCAACAGCTTGGATTGGTCTGACAACATTTGTGTTTTCTGAACATGGCTTGCAAAGGCCGTTAAGCAGATTGGATGGGCAGCAGGGACAGAAACCATCCACCCTCGAGTGGTCGACAGGCCTCCCTTGGGCTACAAGGCCGAAGTGGAAAAGCACATCGAAGGGATCTCCCGGCTTTGTCTGGACCTGTCCTTTTTAAATTGCTTGCAAGCTCGTGATCCCTGAGACAATGTGATTTCTTCCCTGTTGTAAGCATTTGACAAGAGGAGGGGGCACAGGGTAGGGTTGGGATGAGTGCAGGGAGAGAGTCATTAACTGATTGACTGGATTTCAGAGATAAACCGCTTTATTCTGCATCTGCCCTGTGGCTTCAGATCACAGGATTGACACCCACTTTCACAAGCACGCGGGGCACCCGCCAGTGTGTACATTGCTGGCTCGGGTCTGGGAACCAGCCTCTGGGAGAACCGGCTCGGGGCTCGGTGAAGAATGCTAAGCGAAGAGGAGGGGTGACCTGGCAGCCCAGGCCAGTGTCAGGACAGCCATCCCCAGAGCACACGGGGCTCAGTCCACACCCCTGGCACTGCAGGAGTCCAGAGAGTTTGGCATCTTGGTAAAGAAGTTGGTAGTGTGGGCTGATCCCTGCAGGGTGGTAGGGTCAGCATCGTAGGACCAGTATAATTAGACATACTTATGATGAAGTGAAGTTGCTTAGTCGTGTCCAACTCCTCGCAACCCCATGAATGTAGCCCACCAGGCTCCTCTGTCTGTGGGATTTTCCAGGCAAGAGTATGGGAGTGGGTTGCCATTCCCTTCTCCAGGAGATCTTCCCCACCCAGGGATCAAACCCGGGTCTCCCGCATTGCAGGCAGACGCTTTTCCCTCTGAGCCACCAGGGCAGCCAGGCATTCTTATACTAAAATATCATTCATTATGTATCTGAAATGAGGATGTAGATGACCAGTGCATTCCCTTATCCAGAAGCAGGGCGGGTTTTTTAGTGGAAGAACGCATGCATGCTCAGACTTCTGTGTCCCGGAACAGTGCATGGGACAGCCTGGTGGTTTCCGAGGGCGCAGGCGGAAGTGGAGGGGTGGGGAGAGGCTCACCGTGAAGTCCACACTCCCCCTTCCCCATGTAAGGTTATTCTTACAGTGCATCTTGTCTTTGATCAGAGAAACAGGACTGGTGGAGCGAAGGCGTATACAAGGATGTGGCCCAAGTTTAGAGTTTATCCGGGAGGCAGAAATTCTTTGTGCCAGTTGGGGTGGAGAATCATCGGGGCGAATCACCGCCCCGTGCTTCTTACCGTTGGGCGAGGCAGCCGTCACTCACGAGTGCCCTGAGTGTGCCTGTGTGCCGCTGCGGCTTTGTGAGTCGCAACTGAGATGTGGGTTTTCCTGAGGCGAGCTAGTTCCCGGCCATAGATTCTGCGGAGTCCAGGCGGGCTGGATCCGGGCACTAAGGTACAGTTTCCACGGCTCTGCTGTGCCCAGGACGCAGGGAGGGGTTCTCCGGATGCCTGCTGCACCCCTGGCCCGGCTGCCCTGGCAGAGAGAAGGTGAGCCGTCCACCGCCTTCCACGGCCCAGAAACACTCTTCCCCGCATATAGCAGCGGCTGAGGCCCTCTGGTCGCCCGTGGCGGGTGCTGGCAGCGTGGAGGTCAGCCCTGGCTGACCATGTGGACGGAGGAGCAGGATGGGAGGCCGAGCGGGCGGCAGAAACGGCTGTTGCTGACGGCCGGTCCCACAGATCAACCCCCTGCTCTGTTGCTTTAATCTGCTCTGTTCTTCGAAGGACTTGAGTTACAAAGTGAGGTGCCGGGGGGCCGCTTCTACGCCTTTCTGCCGACCTAGAAAGTACCCAGTCTGCTGGGGCAGCAGGAAGGACTGGGTCCCACTTTGCGGAAAACTGGCTGTCTCCTTTTTTCACTTGAACCAGGCCAGAAACATTTAAAGAAGAGGAAGAGGAGGCTGTTGGGTTGTGAACCTTTAAAACAAAACCCATCCTCTCATAGAATTTCAGACATTTCAGTACCCCCTGCCCCCCCCCAAAAGAATAAGGGGTGAATACGTTTACCCATAGGAACAACTTGATGTCGTTTTGATGAGAGTCTGTCTTTACCCGATTGTCTGCACTGAAGCCGTGATGCCCCTCCCGCAGTGCCGGCCATCTGTGTCTGATGCGGCTCCCCTGCTGTTTGCCAGACAGACCACCTCGGGCCCAGCCCCCACCCGCGTGGCGAGTCCGCAGCAGGCAGGGGCCGAACCCAGGTCTCTCAGTTCTCAGCCTGTACTGTGGCTGTGCTCCTTGGGGTCATGTGATAACAAACACACCCACACACCCAGGACTTCCACTAAGACTCTCGCATATGCACACACCCAGGACACACAACTATAGACACACACCTATAGACACGTATAGACATACACCTATAGACACGTATAGACACACACCCAGAACTTCTGCTAAGACTCCCGCATACGTACACACCCAGGACTTACACTAAGACTCCTGCATACACACACACACACATCCCCAGGACTTCCGCTAAGACTCCTGCTGTCTCTGCTGCTCTGGAACCGCATCACCGGCTCGTGTTTGAGATGTCTGGTTGGAGCCACACTGTCACTGTCGTTGGTAGCCATCAGAGTTGAGTTCTTGAGCGGCAACTCTGGGTGAAGAGTCTTGCCGCGCATCAAGTTATTAAAGCAAAGCTGCTTGGCCTCGGGGACCCCATGTTGTAAGAGAGGCCTCTAGATGGTGCCAGCAGTGGAGAAGCCACCTGCCAGCGCAGGAGATGTGGGCTCAATCTCTGGGTCGGGAAGATCCCCTGGAGGAGGGCATGGCATCCCACGGATAGAGGGGCCCGGCAGGCTGTGGTCCATGGGGTTGCAGAGAGCTGGCCACGCCTGAAACTAGTTGGCACGCACACACACACATGCTGTAAACGTCCTCCCTTACACACACACACACACACGTGCTGTAAAAGTCCTCCCTTACACACACACACGTGCTGTAAACGTACTCCCTTACACACACACACACACATACGTGCTGTAAACGTCCTCCCTTACACACACACACACACGTGCTGTAAACGTCCTCCCTTACACACACACGTGCTGTAAACGTCCTCCCTTACACACACACACGTGCTGTAAACGTCCTCCCTTACACACACACACACGTGCTGTAAAAGTCCTCCCTTACACACACACACATGCTGTAAACGTACTCCCTTACACACACACACACACATACGTGCTGTAAACGTCCTCCCTTACACACACACACACACGTGCTGTAAACGTCCTCCCTTACACACACACACGCTCTGTAAACGTCCTCCCTTACACACACACACACACGTGCTGTAAACGTCCTCCCTTACACACACACACACACGTGCTGTAAACGTCCTCCCTTACACACACACACACACGTGCTGTAAACGTCCTCCCTTACACACACACACACACGTGCTGTAAACGTCCTCCCTTACACACACACACACACGTGCTGTAAACGTCCTCCCTTACACACACACACACACGTGCTGTAAACGTCCTCCCTTACACACACACACACACGTGCTGTAAACGTCCTCCCTTACACACACACACACACGTGCTGTAAACGTCCTCCCTTACACACACACACACACGTGCTGTAAACGTCCTCCCTTACACACACACACACACGTGCTGTAAACGTCCTCCCTTACACACACACACACACGTGCTGTAAACGTCCTCCCTTACACACACACACACACGTGCTGTAAACGTCCTCCCTTACACACACACACACACGTGCTGTAAACGTCCTCCCTTACACACACACACACACGTGCTGTAAACGTCCTCCCTTACACACACACACACACGTGCTGTAAACGTCCTCCCTTACACACACACACACACGTGCTGTAAACGTCCTCCCTTACACACACACACACACGTGCTGTAAACGTCCTCCCTTACACACACACACACGCGTGCTGTAAACGTCCTCCCTTACACACACACACACACGTGCTGTAAACGTCCTCCCTTACACACACACACACGCGTGCTGTAAACGTCCTCCCTTACACACACACACACACGTGCTGTAAACGTCCTCCCTTACACACACACACACACGTGCTGTAAACGTCCTCCCTTACACACACACACACACGTGCTGTAAACGTCCTCCCTTACACACACACACACACGTGCTGTAAACGTCCTCCCTTACACACACACACACACGTGCTGTAAACGTCCTCCCTTACACACACACACACACGTGCTGTAAACGTCCTCCCTTACACACACACACACACGTGCTGTAAACGTCCTCCCTTACACACACACACACACGTGCTGTAAACGTCCTCCCTTACACACACACACACACGTGCTGTAAACGTCCTCCCTTACACACACACACACGCGTGCTGTAAACGTCCTCCCTTACACACACACACACACGTGCTGTAAACGTCCTCCCTTACACACACACACACACGTGCTGTAAACGTCCTCCCTTACACACACACACACGTGCTGTAAACGTCCTCCCTTACATACACACACACACGTGCTATAAACGTCCTCCCTTACACACACACACACACGTGCTGTAAAAGTCCTCCCTTACACACACACACGTGCTGTAAAAGTCCTCCCTTACACACACGTGCTGTAAAAGTCCTCCCTTACACACACACACACACATGCTGTAAACGTCCTCCCTTACACACACACACACACATGCTGTAAACGTCCTCCCTTACACACATACACACACGTGCTGTAAAAGTCCTCCCCTTCTCCACCCCCTGCCGTGTTTCAAGAGCTTGCTGTGTGTCATTCACTGTCCGGGGACCAAGGATTCTGTGGTGAATAGGATCAAAGTCCTTGCTCTGGAAAAACTTATATTCTGGGGAGAGAGTGAAAAATCAGTGTTTAAAAAAAAAACACACACACAAAAAACTGGTTTCAGTGTTAGTAAAAGTGCTTGGAAG
The DNA here is from genome assembly GCA_006410535.1 of Litocranius walleri. Classification (NCBI taxonomy): domain Eukaryota; kingdom Metazoa; phylum Chordata; class Mammalia; order Artiodactyla; family Bovidae; genus Litocranius; species Litocranius walleri. The sequence goes on along the minus strand of SJYG01000042.1, from coordinate 3,120,365 downwards.
AAATTGCTGAAATACCTTTGTTCCACACATTAACCTCTTGGATGGGAGTGAAGTCAAGCCTGTTTTATGCCAAGTCCCATCATCTCGGGAGCGTCCTGTGTTGGAGACTCAGCTGCCCATGCAGGGCTGGGGGAGAGGGCAGTGTGGCTCTGGGCAGAGCTGGCTCTCGGCGGCGCATCCCCTCCCGCGCCTGGGGCAGCGTGGCGCGCTCAGGTGTGACCTAGGCTGGTGCTTCGGCTGCCCAGGCTGTAACTGCTGGCTGGCAGCAGCAGGCAGGGACAGTGTAGGTCGGGGCAGGGACATCATTGTGTCGGCTCCTGGCAGCACACTTACTCTCCACTGGGCGCTGTGCTGAGTCCCAAGTGGAGGCATCACCCTCAGCTGGGTTGGTTCTTCTTTTTTCCACTCTGCAGGTGATAAAGAAGTCCAGTAAGCTGCCCCAGGCCAAGAGTTCAGTGAGGAGTAGAATGAGGAAGTGTGACTTCAGAGCCTGTTTGCGTGGTCTTTACTGTAATCCAGGGTAAATCAGGCCAGTCGTGTCAGGGCCCAACAGGTGAGCCAAGGTTCCGGCCCAGGGGAGCAGTGGTGCCAGGGAGAGGCTGTCACCTGCTGGGCAGGCGCATAGGTGCCTGGGGCTGTTTCACGTGGCCACTGACCGGAAAGCAAGGCCCCTGCACATCCCAGCTGCCCTAGGCGGAGGCTACTGAAAGCTTCCTTGCCTTGGTTTGGACTTTTCTAGGTGAAAGACCGTGGCCTTCCACAGCCGAGCCGTGGTGGGGCCATTTCCCAGCGGGCGTGCCGTGGGCGTGCATGCTCCTTCCTCTTGTTCAGTCTTGAAGTCGTGTCCTGCTCTTTGCAACCCCATAGGCTGCAGCACACCAGGCTCTCCTGTCCTCCACCGTCTCCTGGAGTTTTCTCAGATTCATATCCGTTGAGTAGTTGATGCTGTCTAACCATCTCATCCTCTGTCGTCCCCTTCTCCTGTCCTCAATCTTTCCCAGCATCGGGGTCTTTTCCAGTGAGTCGGCTCTTTCCACTGGAAAGTGGAAAGTATTAGAGCTTCAGCATCAGTCCTTCCAATGAATATTTAGGGTTAGTTTCCTTTAGGGTGGACTGGCTTGATCTCCTTGCAGTCCAAGGGACTCTCAAGAGTCTTCTTCAACGCCACAGTTCAAAAGCATCAATTCTTTAACACTCAGCCTTCTTTATAGTCCAGCTTTCAGATCTGTGGGCTCCCTAGTAGCACAGCTGGTAAAGAATCCGCCTGCAACGCAGGAGACCTCTGTTCGATTCCTGGGTCAGGAAGACCCCCTGGAGAAGGGAGAGGCTACCCACTCCAGTTTTCTTGGGCTTCCCTGGTGGCTCAGCTGGTAAAGAATCCACCTGCATGTGGGAGACCTGGGTTCAATCCCTGGGTTGGGAAAAGCCCCTGGAGAAGGAAACGGCTACCCACTACAGTCTTCTGGCCTGGAGAATCCCATGGACTGTATAGTCCTTTGGGTCACAAAGAGTCAGACATGACTGTGTGACTTTTACTTCACACCTGTACCTGACTACTGAGAAGTCCACAGCTTTGACTATATGGACCTTGGTTGACAAAGTAATGTCTCTGTTTTCAATACACTATTTGGGTTTGTCATAGTTCCCTTCCAAGGCGCAAGCATCTTTTAATTTCATCACTGCAGTCCCTGTCTTCAGTAATTTTAGGCCCCAAAATAAAATCTGCCCCTGCTTCCACTTTTCCCCTTCTGTTTGCCGTAAAATGGTGGGGCTGGATGCCACGATCTTCGTTTCTTTAGTGTTGACGTCCTCCTTCCTCGTCGCTGTCTGTTAAACCAGGGCTCCAGTCGGAGGGGAGACTTCTGCCTCTGCTGCCTTCTCTTTGTGTGGGCCTTGGGTGAACTAGTGACTGTGGGGTGGGAATAGTGTGTCGCGGCTTCACAACGCGTGTGAGCTTCCAGTAGGCAGCACACCATCTGTGACGGGCCCGGCGTAGGGCGCGACACGTGACCGCCGCCCGGTGTTCTGAGCACCAGAACTAACTGAAAACAGCCCCGTTTTTGTGTGTGTGTCTTTTTCAGGGAGGGAGTCGAGCACACAGGTCAGGTGGGTTTTGCATCCAGAAGGAATTCTGAAATAAGCGCAGCGTGTAAGGGGGCTAATGGTGCGCGCGCGCGCGTGTGTGTATGTGCGTGCGTGTGTGTGTGTGTGTGTGTCTAGGGTGCTGCCCAGTGTTTTGCTCACATGAAACAGCTGTGAGTCACGGGGCACGGTCGCCACCTCCCGGGGGTGCCAGACAGCGCCTTCCGGGCTGAGCTTGGAAGCGACCCCCAGTCAGCAGAGGCGCCTCGGGAAGCCCGTGGAGGCGGGTGGTCTCCGAGGTGGCAGCGACCCCTCTCTGCGTGTCTGGTCACACAAGGGTCTTCCAGGGCGCCCAGGGACTGCCGTGGGTGTCTGCCACGTGATCTAACTTTTCCACATGGAAGGGTTGTTGGTGCCGTTGCGGCCCACTCATCTGGTAAACGATACGGTGGGGCCTCTGTTAACCCAGGCCCATGAAGCAAGTAAGGCAGCATGTTGAAAAGAGAGCATAGAAGTGACTCAAGCCTGGAGGAATCCATTCCTGAGGACGCAGCCCTCCCTGCCTGGAATGTTTTGGTGAAGTTGATGTTTGAGTTGGGAGGAAGAGGCCAGAGGCCTGGCTCCAAGCAGAGCTCTGCGTCCAGTTTAGCAGCGTTTGCCCTGGGATTCCAGGCCCCTCTCCCCAGTGAGGGGTCCCAGGAGGGTCAGCCTGAGCACAGCAGCTGGAGCTCGGCACGGGGGACACTGGCGGGAAGCTACCTTTGCCACAGGTAGGGCTGATGCTACGCGCCGACCTGGTAATGCTTGCCCGGGGGCTTGGAAAGAGCTGGAAACTCCACCCGGTGTGGGAGCCTGTGGAGCGCCCGGCTCGGACAGGCTCTTCTTCCCCCGAGTTCTCTGGGTTCCTGTGTTTGTGAAGTGTTTCCCTTCTTCTCAGGACTCCAGCTCGTGCTCTGCCCCCAGAGACCAGGTCCCGGCACACACGTACTTAGATGTGCTGGACCACCCTGGCGGCCCCATCATTCAAGCTGCACACAGGTTGGAGGGAAGGCCGTGTGGGAACTCACGCTCCACTGTAATCCAAGAACAGGTTTCTTTATAGCGGGACGCAGTCAATGTCAGACACATCTGGAAAAGAAAGGAACGGGCCCCTGATTCTGGCAGGGCACCAAGGGCCAGATGCTCAACATGCTGCCCACGGGCCAGCCGCGGCGCCACTAGCCCGCCGGGGCGCGCCGTGCGGTCCTGACCTGGCTCTGCCTCTTCCTCTGTCCCCCCAGGTGCCCAGCCTGTGCGAAGACCTCCTGTCCTCGGTCGACCAGCCACTGAAAATCGCCAGAGACAAGGTGGTGGGGAAGGACTACCTCTTGTGTGACTACAACAGGGACGGGGACTCCTACAGGTGAGTCCGCATCCCGGTGGCCGCTGCCGCAGGCAGCCAGCCTTCCTCTCCTGTTCTGCCCAGCCTTCCATCCTTCCGCCCACCCAGTCTCGAGCGGTGGAGTATTGTGGAGCGCCTCCAGCGCGCATGGGAGGTGCAGCAGTGAAGGAGGCCTCTGCCCTGGGGGCCCACAATCTAAACGGGAGAGATGTTGCTGAAAAACAGCTAGCTGCCTCATCAAAACTCTCATCCAACCCTGCAGAGGAGAAGGTCCAGGGTGTGCCCGTGACAGGGACCCCAAGTGCGGGAGGGCCTGTGTGCTTAAGGACATGTGCGTGAAGCTTGTCAGACAGACATGCAGCTCCCCTGTTTCACCGTCACCCTTGCCAGAGCCGTGAGTTACTGCGTCAGTGTTCATCCCTGCCCCCGGAGATCACTAGGCTCGAGCAGGACACACACCGGGGGCTGGCCACTTTGTGACTTGATTGCTGCAGCCGTGGCCAGGCTTATTTGAGGGCAGCATATAGAAGGCCGAGGTTGACTCCAGGAAGGCTTCCTGAGGGAGGTGATGTCTGAGCTGGGTTTTTAAAGGTGCATAGAAGTTCTTAAATATTAAAAAAGATGAAAGTGAAAGTTGCTCGGTCATGTCTGCCTCTTTGTGACCCCATCGACTATACAGTCCATGGAATTCTCCAGGCCAGAAGACTGGAGTGGGTAGCCTTCCTCTCTTCCAAGGGATCTTCCCCACCCAGGGGTTGAACCCAGGTATCTCACGTTGCAGGTGGATTCTTTACCAGCTGAGCCACCAGGGAGGCCCAAGAATACTGGAGTGGGCAGCCTCTCCCTTCTCCAGGGGGTCTCCCTGACCCAGGAATGAACCGGGGTCTCCTGCCTTGCAGGAGGATTCTTTACCAGCTGAGCCACCAGGGAAGCCTGATAAAGATGCGGTCAGGGGTGGGGAGGATGAGGAATCCTTAAACCTGTCTGGTGCTCCTGGGATGGGTGGAGGTAATCGGTGCCTTGGAGGATGGTGGAGGAGCGCCGTGTGCCTTAGGTTTATGTGGAGGCTGCAGAACCTGAGCTAAGTCTTGATGCCTTGGCCTTGTGCCCTTTGGGGGCGGGATGGGCCCTAAGAAGTAAAAGCAGGAGAAAATCACTGGCGGGAGCCGGCGCATCTCCAGGGCAGCACCACCTGCTGGAGTAGCTGGAGCTCTGACGATCAATCTCTGGGCTCTCGAGCGTCAGGTGGACGTGACCCGGCTCGCTCTTATCACAGCATGCTCAGCTGCGTGTCTGTGTAAGCAGGCACTCGTCCGCCAGGCCCTTCGGCGCTCTTCTGCGCGGCTTGTGTGTCCTGTTGAGGACTCCAGAGAGCAGACAGACGTGGGAACCGTGGAGATGGCTGAAGAGCGGACGGAGATAGGGAGAAGACAGGGAGAGGCGGGAGGGGCGGCGACAGGGGGGTGGCGGGACGGTCAGGGCTGATGTGAGCCCTCAGGGCGAGAAGGCTCCCTCCCGCACAGGTTGGGGTCAGAGCATCCCGCTGAAGGCCCTGGGTGGGAGGCAGTGAGCCCTGCAGGGAGGGGAGCTTAGGTGGAGGGGGCCTTGCAGGCAGGGCGAGGGTGATGCAGGCTCGGTGCCGGCACGTGGGGGTTAAGGGAAGTCACATCCCTGAAGTGCTGCGCAGCACAGAAAGTGAAGTGACGTGAAAGTGTCAGTCGCTCGGTCGTGTCCGACCCCACGGGCTGTAGCCACCCAGCTGCTCTGTCTGGGGATTCTCCAGGCAAGAATTTTGGGATGGGTAGCCATTCTCTAGAACTTGGGGCGGAAATTACAAAGAACTAATGCTGCTTAAGGGAGACTGGACAGCTGTCCTAGAATGGTGTCTTTCCTAGCTTCAGATGGAAGGTGGGTAAAGAATGTCCTTCAGCCTGATCCAGACTGGAGCCTAGAGCGCAGACGGCGAGAGGCGGTCAGGTTTGAGGTCGGTTTTAGATGTAGAACCAGTGGGGTTTGCTGATGGAGGAGGTCAGGGAGGAGCAGCTGGAGAGGTGATGGGGTCCCCGAGTGTGGAGGTGAGGAAGGCTCTGGCGTCATCTTAAGCTCCAGATGCCCCGCGGATGGAAGTCAGACAGCCTGTATGTATTCTTGACTCCAGGGAGGTCTGGGTGGGGATGGACGTACAGAGGTGGTCGTCCGGCTCCAAGGTGGTGAGACTGCCTGAGGCAGGTCCGGCTCAGCCTGAGGGGGCTGGCCACAGCCCGGGTCGTGGGCAGAGGGCCGTGTCCCATCCTCAGTGGGGGCGAGGCCCCAAGGGCGCTAAGTGGGCTGGCAGGCCAGGGAGCCCGTGATGAAAGGATGCCGTGGAGTGCGTCATCAGACACGGGGTTCAGGGGGCCGTCCTGGAAGAGGGGCCCCAGGGCTGAGGCTTGCTAAGTCAGCATCATTGTTACATTTCTTGTTTCCTCCTGAAAATTCGGGCTTGCTGTATGAGACAGCTGTTACCCAGCGGATGGTGGAAGGCTGGGGTCGTTTCCCACTCCAGGCCAGATTGCCGGGTCTCCTGGGGACTTGGGACCCACAGCCCCACCGGGTCACCCTGACAGCTCCCACCCACATTCCTGGGGGCTCCTGGGGGGCTGGGGCTCTTCAGCCAGAGAGGAGCCCGGGCACAGGGCTTTCATTTTTTCTCTTCTTGGTATACAACTTCAAGGTCTTCTGATTTTCTCCACACATTTCTGTCCTAACTGTGTTTGATCGTTTGCTTAAATAAGATCCTTATGGTGTGACGGTTTGCCAGGAGCGCTGTTTGAAACCTGTTAGCTGAAACAAAAAGCATTCTCTGAGGGAAATGAAAGGCCTGACTTTTGAAATCTAAGCATTCCTGTCCATCTGTCTTTTTTCAAATGGCTTCCATTTAAGCTCTTTAATGTGTTCTGAGTGCCCCTTCCACTCAGAATATTCTGGGTAATGTTATGATTTTTTTCCCCTAGCTGCAATTACCCCGGCTCCAGGACTAACGGCTAGAAATGCCGTCGTCTGAGCCAGGGGAGATGTGAGTTACAGGCTTCTCGAAGATTCCAGACTCCCAGTCAGCAAGAGAGATGGGCTCCTGTGTCTCAGTTGGGTTGCCTCTAAACAAAAACCGGCTGGGGCGGGTCTTACAGCCCCCCCCCCCCCCGGACGGCGGGGGACACGTAACCACGGCCGGCCGCGAAGGGCAGACCTCTGAGGGTGCCAGCCGGGCAGGCGAGGGGTGAGGGGTCTCAAACTCGGCTTCTTTTCCACCCGCCTTGGCAAGCGGAGATACGAAGCCTCCTGGTTTACGTATAAATACTGGCGGTGACAGCCCTCTTCATCTTTGGGCCTGGTAAGAGGTCTCCGTTGAATTTTTTTTTTTCTAATTCTTAGGCGTCCCCAAGCAGAAAGAGCAGAGAGTTGCTTCATCTCTGTCAGTTCGGAGGAGCACTTGCCAGGGGTCCTTTCCTCCCCACCCCGTGCTGGCAGGCTTCGGCTCGCAAGCTCCACGCTGAGCCCCGGGCCACGAGGGCAGCGCGCTGCAGGCTCCTGCGCAGAGCCCCCTTGCTGCCCCGGGCAAGGTTGGGGGCCGCGCTGTGGCCGCGGCCAGGGGCTGAGGGGGCAGGCACAGAAACGGCCCTCCTGCTGCGAGTCAGGGTGGAGACGGGCATGCAGTGATGGTGCACTCTCCTACTTTGCCGTTGTTCTCGAGCCCGTGGAGGAGTGCCAGGCCCTCTTCCAGGTGGGGAGCAAACGGTGGGAAGCAGGACAGACACGACCCCTGTCCTCTAGGAGCTCAGCTTCTCGAGATGGCCGTCTAAACTAGTTTCCAGTTCAGTAAAGTTTTAGGATTCAGTTCCGCAGCCACACCAGTGCCCAGGAGCCACCTGAAGCTCCCAGCTACCATTCTGGATGCACAGACGCAGAACACTGCTGCTGTCGGGGAAGTTGTGCCAGGCAGTGCCATTCTGAGGGGTACACACGGTGAAAATGGCCCTGCCCGGGGAGGGAGAGTGGGGAGAGGCCCAGGGTGGGCCTCCAAGCCAGGCGAGGCCCTGGCGGGTCCTGGCACCCTTGCCAGTGGCCTGGGCATGGCCCAGTGTAACCCGCAGGCTGCCTGCTGGTCACGGGGCAGCAGGGGCATCTCAGGCCACTGTTCCAAGTTCTCCTGACGCGGGTGAGTGAGGTGGGGGCCTCTCGTGGAAAGAAGGGTGCCCGAGCACCTCCTGCTCTGGGGGCAGCTGGTGCAGGGAGACCCTCGGGCACAGCGACTCTGCCCTCACTTACCTGTGTGGACCCGCAGCCTCGAAAGGGGGGGCCTCTGCCCGAGGGCAGCGTGGAGGCTGCCCGGCTGGGGTGACAGGTCTGCTGAAGTGGGAGCCAGGCGTCAGGCATCAGGAAGAAAGGTGTTTGTGCACAGGACTCGCTAACGGGACGGGGATGCCGTTTGCCCCTTACCATGAATCCCAAATCAGTCGGCCCTGAGTCCTTCGTGACGTGAAGTGGTGTGGGCAGGCAGGGAAACGGGAAAGGCAGTGGGGTTTCTGACCACGGGCGCGTCTCGGTCTTTACAGCCCAGGCTGTGAAGGACTTTGTCCGGATTCTGTGTTGCCCTGCCCTCCTCTCTTTTTCCCTCTCACCTTTGTAATTCTCTCTCTGCGCCCCCAGCCCTGTGAAGTCCACCTGCGGGAATTAACGAGTGACTTCCCCTTACAGCCGCCTTCCCAGCACTCTCTGTGGTTAAATGCTTTCCTGATGTGGCAAAATACATTTTTAAAAGCACAGCGAGTCTTTGGGCTGGAAAAAGCGAGGCTGGTTCTCATTACTTTGCAGTGTTCTGTGTGCACACAGCCCGTGGAGGCTGGAGGGCCCTCCTCTGCTGCGGGGAGGGCTCCGTCCCTGGGGTGTCCTTACGTGTGATCTGCGGCCTCTTGCTGCCCTAACTGACAGCTCTCATTTTAATCCTTAATTGTCTGAGACGATCTGTGAGGAGAGTCACATTTTCTCCAGAATGGCTGGCAAGTCAGGAAGAACTGAGGGGTCTTTCTTCATCAATACAGTGGTGAGAACAAAGAAAGATCTTTAAAAGACGAGAAGGAAGTGGCGTTTGTTGCACATTTAACTGTATGTGGGTCTCTGGGCAGTTGGTGTACCTTCCTCCTCTGCTCCTCAAAGCAGACCTGTGGGTAAAGAGTGGCCTCCGTCTACACACGAGGAAGAGGGGGCTCAGCAGTTAGGGAGAGCTGGGGCCTCGGTCACACCCAGGTCTGGCAGCCTGAGCCCTTGCTCCCCGACCTCGAGAAAGAAGGCTACGTCTGTGGCCAGGGCCTGTGGGTTGCGGCCGCCCCTCTGAAATCTCAGAAGCTGGGGCTTACGGGCTCGACGGCCCCGTCTGCCTGGAACGAGTCGTGTGACCTTCTCGCTCTGCCCTGCAGGTCACCGTGGAGTAACAAGTATGACCCGCCCCTGGAAGACGGGGCCATGCCCTCTGCTCGCCTGAGGAAGCTGGAGGTGGAGGCCAACAACGCCTTTGACCAGTACCGAGACCTGTGAGTTGAGGGGCTCCCCTGGCGCGCAGGTCACAGAGGAGACACGACCGGCCTCCTGGCGGGCCTGGCCAGGGACAGCTCTGAGTGCCTGCAGGACGCCGGGCGGGAGTGTGGTCCTCGGCCCGTCCTGAGAGGTGGCTGGCGCGTCCGGGCGCCGCCCTGCGTCGTAGCCACCGCCGGCATGCAGGGCTCCAGGCCCGGTGCCCTCACCCACCGTCTCAGAGCCTCCCCAGCGTGGGCACTGCTGTAGGCCACATGTTTGCCGAGGAAGCGATCAGCTCAGAGCAGCTCACTGAACCGTGCCGGAGGCCAGAGGCAGAGCGAGGAGTCAGACCCGGGCCTGCCTGTCCGCAGAGGCCCCTCTGGGTTTCACGGCACTGCCTGCCCTGACGGTTCTCGCCTGGGGCCCAGGGCCCTGCTCCCAGACCAGTCTCCAAGGCCGCGGGGGATGTGGGGGAGTTGGGTTCCTCGGTGTCTGTCGCTCCCGCCGAGCCGGTGTTGGTGCCTCCGGGGTCGCTGGGGGCCTCGGCCTGCACCGTGCCGCTGCAGTTTAGTCACGGAAGCGCGTCTGACTCTTTTGCGACCCCATGCACTTGGGAAAGTGTTTTTTCTGCATCTGCTTAGATTTCTGCCTCCTGCTGCACCCCTAGAAAGGGCAGCCACTCTCTCCATCCACCGCGCACGGAAAGGCTCCAGAGAAGGTTATCTCCAAAGCATTTTTTTCTTAATAGAATCTCATTTTTAATTAAGCTCTGTATTGAAAATACAGCAAACCTATAATATACGCAGTGCTACCTCAGTACGGACCCAGTGATTCAGGGGAGGACTTGACATACATATGTCTGTAAAGGGCTAGATGGTGAAGACTTTAGGCTTTGCAGGCCACATAAGTCCTGTCACTTCTTTATTCTTGCTTTTTTATGTATAATTATCCTTCCCTTGTAGCTCAGTTGGTAAAGACTGTGCCTGCAATGCAGGAGACCCGGGTTCAGTTCCTGATCTGGGAAGATCCCCTGGAGGAGGAAATGGCAACCCACTCCAGTATTCTTGCCTGGAGAATCCCATGAACACAGGGGCCTGGTGGGCTGCAGTCCATGGGGTCACAAGAGTCGGACACAACTGAGCAGCTAAGCACACATCCCACATCCTTTAAAAACATAAAGCCTCTCTTGAGCCTGGAGGTAGGTGGCACTTGGCCTTCAGTCTAGAGTATGCCCACCCTGACCCAGGATGCAGGCGGGAGAAAGGCGATGAGATAACAAAGCGCCCGGACCGCTGCAGTGTCCTCCGGACGCAGTGGCGTCGCCCTTGGAGAAGGAGTTCAGGCTCCATCTTGCAGACAGCTGGCGTGGTGGTCCAGCTTTTAGCAGATTTGATATATATAATACACCATACAGAATTATATGTATGACATCTGACACATCTTACACGTGTGTCGACAAAAAGACCCACAACACAGAAGAAAAAGCACGGCTCCGAGGAAGCTGGAGCCGAGGCCTGTGACATCTGAGCCGCCGCAGCTGCGTCGCGCGCGAGTTGGCTTTGTCCTCGCTGTCGGTCATGTGCCGATATGCCACATGCAACACCTTCAATCCTTTCAGGAGCCTCTGGGGCAGTTGATGTCCCCATTTTTACTGATAAGACTGGGGTTCCCAGAGGCTGAATGAGCACCCCCCCACACACACACACACAGGACCTCGAGGTGAAGAGCTAGCATTTGAGTCTATATTTGCCTGATGTTTCCACAAATTAGAGTCTCACCATTAGAGTAAATTTCAGTGATTGAAGAGTCATTACATCTAGAACGCTGCCCTGTAGTAGAACAGCTTCTTCTCCAGTGAAGCCAAGAAGTGGTCTTGTTGCTGGCATTTCTGGCTTATTTGTAGTTGTTGTGGCAAGAAGCCTGTCCCACTGCTGAGCGGGAATTCCCACGTGGAGTCAGCTTTGTGGGTCAGTGATAATGCTGACAGTGAAACAGCGGTGCTGATAGCAGTAGTGACAGCCAGAGCCTGGGCGAGCCTGGCGTCCACGGCCTCTCTCGGTCTTACTGAATCTTCACATCGTCCCGTGCAAGAGGGTTATCCCCGTTTTACAGATGAAATGACAGATTCAGAGAGGTGAAGTGTCTTACCCAGGTATTTCACATGTTCTATTCCAGTTTAAAACCATCCTTATCCAACTCCAGAGTCCAAAACTCACTCACTTGCCCAGCATTGGCGTGTTTGACACAAGCCAGATGCTAGCCGAGTCCTAGGGCTCCAGCCTCGAGTCCAGATGGCCCCGTCCTTGCCCGTGTGGCGCGTCTGCTGTGGACACACAGACGATAGAGCGACTGTTGGTCGGTGCTGTGAAGGGTGACGGGACAGAGAGAGACCGGGCTTTGCGTGGCGGAGCTGACCTGGGCTCTGGTACCCGGGCCGGAAAGGGCAGCCAGGCAGGGTGGCTTTTGGGTCCTTCAGGGATCAGAACAAAGCTGGTTCCGACTGCTTGTAGGTGTAAGCGTTCGAGCGGCGACTTGCTGGGCACGGTGGCCACCTCTGCTGTCCCTCTTGTGCTGCCGTGGAGTGGGGGAGGGGTCAGGCCTGGGAAGAGGCGCATGTCCTCTCTGGCTGCCCCCTCCCGCCTGCCGGCTTGCTGCTTCACGTCTGTGGTGGCGTGCAGTCTGTTGGGCGTGTGCCTTCTGTGAGGCCTCTGTAGAGCATTTGCCCGTCCCCCTTCACGAGGCTTCCCTGTGGGAACAGTGGCTCTGTAAAGTACCTGGGGGTTGCCTACCAGGCCATGAGGGTCCTGCTCAGGGAGGTCCTCCAGGCTGTTAGCTAATCCCATGAACACAGGGGCCTGGTGGGCTGCAGTCCATGGGGTCACAAGAGTCGGACACAACTGAGCAGCTAAGCACACATCCCACATCCTTTAAAAACATAAAGCCTCTCTTGAGCCTGGAGGTAGGTGGCACTTGGCCTTCAGTCTAGAGTATGCCCACCCTGACCCAGGATGCAGGCGGGAGAAAGGCGATGAGATAACAAAGCGCCCGGACCGCTGCAGTGTCCTCCGGACGCAGTGGCGTCGCCCTTGGAGAAGGAGTTCAGGCTCCATCTTGCAGACAGCTGGCGTGGTGGTCCAGCTTTTAGCAGATTTGATATATATAATACACCATACAGAATTATATGTATGACATCTGACACATCTTACACGTGTGTCGACAAAAAGACCCACAACACAGAAGAAAAAGCACGGCTCCGAGGAAGCTGGAGCCGAGGCCTGTGACATCTGAGCCGCCGCAGCTGCGTCGCGCGCGAGTTGGCTTTGTCCTCGCTGTCGGTCATGTGCCGATATGCCACATGCAACACCTTCAATCCTTTCAGGAGCCTCTGGGGCAGTTGATGTCCCCATTTTTACTGATAAGACTGGGGTTCCCAGAGGCTGAATGAGCACCCCCCCACACACACACACACAGGACCTCGAGGTGAAGAGCTAGCATTTGAGTCTATATTTGCCTGATGTTTCCACAAATTAGAGTCTCACCATTAGAGTAAATTTCAGTGATTGAAGAGTCATTACATCTAGAACGCTGCCCTGTAGTAGAACAGCTTCTTCTCCAGTGAAGCCAAGAAGTGGTCTTGTTGCTGGCATTTCTGGCTTATTTGTAGTTGTTGTGGCAAGAAGCCTGTCCCACTGCTGAGCGGGAATTCCCACGTGGAGTCAGCTTTGTGGGTCAGTGATAATGCTGACAGTGAAACAGCGGTGCTGATAGCAGTAGTGACAGCCAGAGCCTGGGCGAGCCTGGCGTCCACGGCCTCTCTCGGTCTTACTGAATCTTCACATCGTCCCGTGCAAGAGGGTTATCCCCGTTTTACAGATGAAATGACAGATTCAGAGAGGTGAAGTGTCTTACCCAGGTATTTCACATGTTCTATTCCAGTTTAAAACCATCCTTATCCAACTCCAGAGTCCAAAACTCACTCACTTGCCCAGCATTGGCGTGTTTGACACAAGCCAGATGCTAGCCGAGTCCTAGGGCTCCAGCCTCGAGTCCAGATGGCCCCGTCCTTGCCCGTGTGGCGCGTCTGCTGTGGACACACAGACGATAGAGCGACTGTTGGTCGGTGCTGTGAAGGGTGACGGGACAGAGAGAGACCGGGCTTTGCGTGGCGGAGCTGACCTGGGCTCTGGTACCCGGGCCGGAAAGGGCAGCCAGGCAGGGTGGCTTTTGGGTCCTTCAGGGATCAGAACAAAGCTGGTTCCGACTGCTTGTAGGTGTAAGCGTTCGAGCGGCGACTTGCTGGGCACGGTGGCCACCTCTGCTGTCCCTCTTGTGCTGCCGTGGAGTGGGGGAGGGGTCAGGCCTGGGAAGAGGCGCATGTCCTCTCTGGCTGCCCCCTCCCGCCTGCCGGCTTGCTGCTTCACGTCTGTGGTGGCGTGCAGTCTGTTGGGCGTGTGCCTTCTGTGAGGCCTCTGTAGAGCATTTGCCCGTCCCCCTTCACGAGGCTTCCCTGTGGGAACAGTGGCTCTGTAAAGTACCTGGGGGTTGCCTACCAGGCCATGAGGGTCCTGCTCAGGGAGGTCCTCCAGGCTGTTAGCCCACTAGGAATCGGCAGGAGGCTGGGTTCATCCCCCGGTCTAACTCCGCATCACCTCCTGAGAAGGTTCCCCCGCTGGGCAGAGTCCCCTTCAGAGGGGCTTTCCGCCCTGATGACCCATATCTCTGTGGGCCTGTGCGTGTCGCCTGTGCTCCCCTCTGAAGATGAGCTGACCTGCGGGGAAGTGGGGAGGGGTGACGGGGCAGCTCCCTGCACCCAGGGTGGGAATCTCATAGGACAAGCCAGCCCTGAGTTTCTGGAACGGTCTGGAGAGTTGGAATCTGGGCCCAGAGCCGCCCCTGAGGTCCTGGGAGGGTCTGTGGAGCTGGGGTCTGGGCCCAGAGGATGCTGTTCTGCCCCTGAGGTCCTGGGAGGGCCTGTGGAGCTGGGGTCTGGGCCCAGAGGATGCCGTTCTGCCCCTGAGGTCCTGGGAGGGCCTGTGGAGCTGGGGTCCGGCCCTGGAGGATGCTGTTCTGCCCCCAGCTGGATCAGTGTGCTCTTCTAGACGGTCTGTGGCCTCCAGGCGGCACCCGCAGGCGAGGGCAGGGGCCTTTCACTCCCTCGTATGTGGGGGCGGCCTGGTCATGCCCTGTCACAGCAGTCCCAGGCCCCCAGAGGGACCGTGGTAGGAGTTGTTGTTGGGTGGCCAGAGTCGTCAGTGCGCTGAGACGCCCTCTCCTGAGGCCCACGTCAGGAGCATTTCCCCAGTTGCTGAGCCAACCCATTTCTCATTTAATAACGATGAACCCGTTTTCTTTTTCGTTCTTTCCTTCCTTTCCCCTCCTTCCCCCGACCCCCGAGTATCTTGCCCACTTCCTGTTGTCGGAGTGCCCTGTGGGTTGTCAGAGGTCACGTTAGTGACCTTGAACTCTCCCCACTGTGGTTCTGGGGCAGACAGAGATCAGCCCAGGGCTCGGAGGCCTCGCCCCTGCCTTGGCCAGCACAGGCCAGTGGCCACCGCAGCTTTCCTGGGGCCAGGGCCTCACCTTTCACCCTGTCCTTTGTTCCTGCCCCTCCCTAGTCTAGGCCTGTCCCCACAGCAAGGAAGACTCCTCTGCCGTCACGTGGCGCTCTCGATAAACGATCTACCTGCCATCGCAGGAGACACAGTAGACGTGTTTTCAGTCTTCAGTCCCTGGGTCGGGAAGATCCCTTGGAGGAGGAAATGGCAACCACTCCAGCATTCTTACCTGGAGAATCCCACGGACAGAGGAACCTGGCCGGCTACAGTCCATGGGGCTGCAAAGAGTCAGACACGACTGAGTGTGCACACGCACACACAGTGGAGGGAGCCACGGCGCTCCCCCGCGGAGCCGCCCCCAGCTGCTCCCGTGGCGCTCAGGCGCGTCTGGCTCTGCGACCCCGTGAACCGCAGCGCGCCAGGCCTCCCTGTCCATCACCAACTCCCGGAGTCCACCCAAACCCATGTCCATTGACTTGGCGATGCCATTCAGCCTTCTCATCCTCTGTCGTCCCCTTCTCCTGCCTTCTATCTTTCCCGGCGTCAGGGTCTTTTCTAATGAGTCAGCTCTTCGCACGAGGTGCCCAAAGTATTGGAGTTTCAGCCTCAATGTTAGTCCTTCCAATGAACACCCAGGACTGATCTCCTTTAGGATGGCCTGGTTGGATCTCCTTGCAGTCCAAGGGACTCTCAAGAGTCTTCTCCAACACTTGCCTTCCTTACATGGCAGCAGATGGGCTCAGGCAGAAAGCTGACACTGCCTCGCGTCCGCTGGCTCTGTGGCTGAGCCGCTGCCTGAGAGGCTGAGGAGATAGCCCATATCCTGGGCTTGCGGACAGGCGCCCAGAGCCTTGGGCAGACCCAGAGGGAAGCGAGTGATTGCAGGGCCTCCGCAGGAGAGGCGGGTGCCTGTGACTCCGGGGGCAGACTTCAGGCCTGTGCCCTGGTGACCGAGGACAGTGGCAGGGGGTCCTCCCCTATGCTCACCCAGCCTTTAATCCCTGAATTCTGGGATCCTGGTGGGTCGCAAAACGAGGACTGGGTTTGCCTTGTGCTCTGGCCTCTCAACCACCCCCTCCCCGCAAGGGACTGGACGCTGCCCTCAGGCTTGGAACCCTTGTGCTGTGAGGCGCCTCCAGGGGCTCCTTGTTCTGTAGCACCCAGCAGGAAGGACCCTCATCTACACCAGGAAGGTGCATTGAACTCTTCTCACGGAGGTGGGTCATGGTCTGAAGGGCTGGGGTGTCAGCCAAAGAAAAACAAAAATGGGCCAAAGGCGCCCTTTCCTGCCGTTTCGCGCCCTGGGGCCCTCCTCTGGCTTTTGTCTTCTGCGTGAACCTGAGGGCGTGGGAGTGGAGACAGCTCCTGGTTCCTGGCCCTGTTCCCCCAGCCTTCTGCTTCCTGGGATTCTCCTAACAAGACGCGGGAAAGGAGACTGCGGTGAGCGTGGAGGTGGAGCTTTGCCATGGCCCGGCGAGGTGTCCTGGGCGGCAGCAGGCCGGCCTGCCTGCCTGGAGAGTGGGGCTCGCCAGCCGCCAGAGGCGTCTCTCTGCCAGGGGGCTGGAGGCTCCGTCACCATCTTCCCAGAGGAAGGCCTTGGCTTCTGTGCTTGGGCTCTGGGCTTGGATCGCCCAAGTTCTGACTCTGTAGGGATTAGGATGAGTCATTGGCACGTTGAATTGATACAATCTGAGTGAGAGGCCAGGCCAGGACCAGACTGACGAGCAGGCTCCACCGGTTGCACCTCTGGGTGCCCCCTCTCCTGCCTGTGCACAGGGTTTCTGCAGCGTGGCTTAGAAGTGCCAGCAGCTGGGAGTGTGCCTGCTTTTCCACAGCAGGCACGAGGTGCCTGGGGGCCCAGAGAGCTGAGTCAGGGTCCTGCCTGGTTCCTGTGAAGCCCCGTTCCTCCCGGCTCCCTGCCGCCTTCTTTCCCTCCCATCCCTTCCACAATTACTGCTTTCCTGCTTTGCCATCACTAGTGACAGAGAGGGATCCTGGTGGGAAACTTTCCCCGGAGAATAACTGTTAAGCAGCTGTTGATTGCACAGCTCTGATTTTAGATTGGAACAGTCCATTTGCTGAAAATCCTCAGGAGATGACAGGCGGGTTTCGCTGGAGTGCTTGCGCTGGGGGAGGCCATGGTCTGCTCACCAGTCTGGAATGTCATCACTCCCCTTCCCAGGCCCTCCCACCCTGGCCGCCAACATCTCAGCGGCTCCCAGTCTTCCCCGCCATGCCCCGAGGTGGCCCCCAACCCCAGTAGCCCCTGGGCGCTGGGAGCGGGAGCAGGAGGGGCCACCTCTCAGGCGGCTGGCTCACCGGGACGCTGCTTTCCTGGCAGAGCCTCGGCTTTCTCAGGTCCAGGCCTGGCCGGCCCAGTGAGCCATCTCCCTGGGGGAGGCCTAGCAGAGGTTGGCGCGTGCCGCTGCCACAGCAGCATCTCGTTTGCGGTGTGAGCCACCAGCAGGCTGCTGCGCACCCCGTGGTCAGCACTTTGCATTCCCAGGTTCCCAGGGAAGAGGGGAAGCCTTCCTCGCTCTGGCTTCCACATTGGGCCCTCGGTCAGCCCGGGTTCTCCCGAGCCCAGATGTTCTAACCCAGGGGCCTGGCACTGCTTTCTCTCAGACATGATTGCTCCCATCTGTGCCAGACAGCTTGCCCCATGCTCTGCGATCCTCGACTCTTGGCTCACAACAGATAATACCTTCAAACATGCGGTTGCAATTTATTGGCCTTATAAGTTAATTTTAGTGGGTGTGCAATTGATTGAAATCAAAGCTTAATGAAGGCCAGAGTTGGGGCGGGGGCGGAGGTGCGGCGCGGGAAGGCACTTTGTGTTCCTCCTTGCTTTGGGTCTGAGATAATGTTCAAGTGCTTTAATTAGGTTTTCTAATCAGCCCCTCTGGTCTGGAAGAAGTTTACAGAGTGAAACGAGGCTGGCGCCCCTGTGGCAGGCGCGGGGCCTGTGAGCCTCTCCCCGCAGCGGCCACGGTCCTCTGCCTCCTCTCCCTGCCCTGGGGCCCACGTTACAGCTGTGGCTGTTTCCGCCCCTTCCTGCCTCCCTTCCATCCCCTGTGCCTCCGTCAGATGGTGCTTGAGCAACACCAACTGGCAAGTGCAGGACGTCCAGGGGCCTGTAAGGAAAAACTTTGTTGCCCAGGTTTTTTGTGTCTTCAAAACTGAGACCTCGCACCCTGGGCCCTGAGGGGCCACCTCTTCCTGGGACGTGAGTGTTGGGCCCAGGAGTTTGTGTCTGTCCCGATGGGCCTCTTAGGCGGCAGCGGGAGGCTTGCTGCTGGAGTGGAAGTAGCAGGAGTGTGCCTGCGTGCGCTCACTCAGTGGTGTCCGACTCTGTGGCCTTGGGCTGCAGCCCGCCAGGCTCCTCTGGCCGTGGGGTTCTCCGGGCAAGAACAATGGGGTGGGTGGCCGTGCCCTCCTCCAGGGGGTCTCCCCGACCTGGGGTCAACCTGCATCTCTTGTGTCTCCTGCGCTGGCAGGCAGCCTCTTGGCACTCGCGCCAGCAGGGAAGCCAAGCAGAAGTCTGGGAAGCAGGTAACAGGGTGAGGGGGCCCAGATGCCTCCCAGGAGCTGGCTCTGACCCCAGCCTGTGTCCGGGTCAGGCTGCAGAGCGGGCAGGAGCTGTGCGGTGGAGGAGGCCGGGCCTCGGTCCTCTGCTGTGTCCTTGCTCGCGGACGGTGGGCCAGGGGCCCACTTGCTGAGCCTCTGTCTCCTTGTCTCTCGGTGAGCCGTGGCCTTCTTAGTGGGGGGTGCTGTTCCCCTCCCAAGGCTCCCTGTGACCACCTGGCCCCTCGAGGGTAACGGAGCCGTCCTCACTGGGCGGCAGTCCCGTGTGTGCGGTCGTGGCCGGGGGTGGTGCGGCTGCAGACGCGGGACAGCAGACCGTGCTCAGGATGCTACAGGCTCCGGTGGGGCCGCGAGGAGCTCTGCCACGCGCGGTAACAGAAGGCAGTCCTTGTGGCCGAGCCTCCGGTGTTTCCCGAGACCCTGCGGTGCTCTCAGCGGCACGGGTGCCACCCGGGCGAGGGGTCCCCAGGGGACGAAGTGGACTGAGACACAAAGGACTCGCCTGGGAAGCGCTAAGGAAGACCAGAATGTGGGCGCTGCGCTGGGGAGGCACCTACAGCAGGGCCGTCCCAGCATCACGCCAGAGGCCACGCTCCCCTCAGAGTGGCCCTGGGCTGCCTCCGGCAACTCGGACTTGGGGGCTTCCTATTCTCCCTGATAAGAATGGCCCCGGTGCAGACACTGTCACGCAGACACCGTGGTTTCTGCTGAGCTGCAGCCTCCCTCCCAGAGCCTGTGTACAAGGCAGAGGGCTCACCAGGAAGAGCCGTGGGTGCTGAGACCCTGGGGGGCTCCGCTGCCCATCGCTGGGAACTGAGGGCACTCCACGCGGCTTGGTGCCGGGAGCCCACCCCTGGTTTCCTCGACAGCCTCTGCTGTCTCCTTTCCCTGGAGTGACTCGGGGCCATGAGCACGGCTCTTCTGAGTCCAGTGAGTCCTCTTGGCGAATCATGGAGCCTCAGGTGGTCGTGGGTAGACAGGCCAGGCTGTGTAACCAGGCCAGGAGGAGCAGGTGGGCTTCTGAGCCGAGGTGCTTGCTGGTGAGGCGGGAGAGCGCAGGGCGCCAGGACTGGAGGGTGGAGACGGCTGCAGAGGCCCGTGTGCAGCGTGGCCGAGGCGTCCTCCGCGCCTCGGGAAGGGGCTGCGGGTCCTGGAGCACACTGGGCAGTGCTCACTGTGCGGCCTCCGCTGTCCCTCAAGGCTCTGCAGGCTGGGGAGGCAGGCCCTGGCCCGGGCTCCTCCTGGTCTTACCGTGTGGCACCTGTGGCCTGAGGTTACCCTGTGTCCACCCCAGAGATGGCCGGCCCAAGCTCCCTGGGTCTCCAGAATGAGAACCCAGGTGGGAGATGGGTGGGAGCAGTGAGCAGCGTGAGCTGAGGTCACGGAAGTGTTCAGGAAAGTTCTCGGGAAGGCGAGGCCTGGACCGCCTGCTTTGGCCCTCACCCTCGCCTCGCCGTCTGCCCCTTTGGATTCGTCTGGGGGGGTGGGGGGTCCTTGCCCAGAGGTGCAGGGCCTCTCTGTGTGTGGAGGCCCTTCCACGGCTGCCCCTGCTGCGAATCCTGTCCTGCGGGGACAGAGGGCTGGCGGGGAGGGGGGGT
>SJYG01000042.1:3071068-3099931 GCA_006410535.1 Litocranius walleri | reverse complement strand
GCCAGCGTAGTTAGTGTTTGCGTTTCCACATACGTTTTTTTGTGTCTTCAGCCACGCGTCCATCGGAGGGCCTCTCAGAGCCCGCCCTGCCTGCGGACCTGGGCTGGGGTGAGGCGCAGGAAGCAGCTAAGGGAGAAGGTCAGGGTCGCCTCAGCTGCAATGCTCTGATCGTGTGGGAGGCAAATGGGGAGAAGCCTGTCCACCCTGGGGGGAGCTGAGTGCTTCCTGTTCTCGTGGTGTAAGTTTCTGAGGTGGGGGCGTCAGTGGAGGTGCCCGGAGCCCCTGCAGGCGGGGTCCAGACGGCCACCCACTGCTCCCAGCCTGGAGCCCAGTGACAGCCCAGCCACTCGGTCCCCTTTGCCTGGTCCTGAGGCTGTGCCCAGGGCCTTCGTGCCTTGGCACTCATTGATTGTCATCTGCTGGAAGAAAGTTAAATGGAAAACAGGAGTGCACAGAGAACAACTCTGTCTATAGACAGCTCCCCAGTCAGCGTCAGGGACCGGCTCCTCCAGGGCCACGCGTCGGGCTTTGTGGCTGCACGCAATGGGGTTAGGTGAGGCTCCGCTCCCGCTGGCGGTGAAGCTCCCTGGGAAGCAGTTCTGTGCAGGTGCCCAGGGCGGTGGTCTCGCAGAGGCTCAGCCAGCAGCCCCTGCCACCCCCTGCAAGTGGAAGGCCCTCCTTTCCAGAGCTCCCTGTGTGGGGTGCTCAGCGCCACCTGACTCCTGGAGACCCCTTCCTCCCTGCCCTGACTTTGCTCCTCCACCTTGAGGCAGCTGCATGGGGGTGGTGAGCTTACTTGAGTCCAGCCTCACAGGCTGAACCCAGGCCAGCGGAACAGGGCACGGCTCTGGGGCCCCGCCAGCTCCCCTCCTCTGCCATGTCACCCGGCTGCGTTCCTTTCTCTCCCTGGGTGCCCGTGATCTTAGCTCTTAGATAACGTACGCAAACCCTGTGACACAGCTGGCAGCCTTTGGGCAGCGGCTCCGAAACTCCGGAAGACCTTGACTGTCCACGTCTCCCGGGGGCGCGTTCAGATCCGAGGGCCGTTGTTCCGGCGAGGCCTTCATCATCCCTCTTCCTGGACAGAAGCACAAGCCTTGTTAAGAGGCTGTGGAGCGCCACAGCCTCCGTCCCGCTGTGCCTGCTGAGCGCCTGGCGGCACTCACCGTGAGCCCGAGCCCGGCGGCCCGCCCGCGCCTGTGTGCGCTGCAGGCGTCTCTGCCACATACCTGTCCCGAGGCCGCGGGCAGGGGTTCTGAAAACCCTGGCAGAACCGACCATCCCTGGAGGTGTGTGAGCCAGTGCATGACGAGGGGTTAGGAGGCTGCACCACGGCTCTCGGAGCCGCCCTCACACCAGCCCTCCCGCAGCCTCCAGACCCTGGAGCGCCTTCAGGGCCAGCGTTCCTGTCTGAGGCATGAGCGCGCCACAGGGGCGCCCCTCGCGTCCCCCTCGTGTTCCTCCGCTTCACTTAAGAAAGCCTGCTTGTGCCGCGCTCAGCCCAGCACCTGGGGGTGGGGCCTGGTGCTGGCCCCTCCCCCGACCAGTCTGGGTCTGGAGGTGGCCCGCGTCCTCCGCCTCCGGGGTGGGGGGTGATCGTCGCCCTGCCAGAGACCCACAGCCATGCCCGCCACTCGCCCACTCCCGGCTGAAGGCCCGCACGTCGGAGTGAAGCCGCGAAGGGCCTGTGCCCGCAGAGCTGTGCCGGCCGTGGCTCCTGCGTGCGGGTCGTCGTGGTGTGTGGTCCTTCCTCGCTGGGGCCTCTGCGTTAGAGCGGAGTCCAGCCCGGCTCCCAGGAGGCGATTTGACGGGAGGGCGGGAGGCCGGCCTCGAAGCCCGTCCCGTCCTGCCTTTCCTGCGAGGCGCGCGGCCCCACGTTGGCCAAGGCGAGTCACAGCCCGGGCTCCTGAGCCGTCCCATCCCTGTCTCCGTGCACACCCCAGCCTCAAGCACCCCATGAAGCTCAGGGAGCCAGAGCAGGCGGTTGCTTCTTGCTCCTTTCTTTGGTGAAGTAGGTCATTTTGAAAGTGAAGTGTTACGTTTTACCCTGTCTCTCTTCTCCTCCCCAGAAGTCCTGAGGTTGGAGACTTCCGGTCATAGAGTCTGTGTGTGTGACCCTGACCCCGGCCCAGTAGAGGAGGGCGTTTCAGGGGGAGGAATGGCTCTCTGGGGAGAACGGAGTCACGGACGCCCGGGCGCCTCACTGACCCGGGTGCAGGGCTCACCGATGAAGAGGCCACCCGCCCAGGCGCACCACCGCGGCTGGCTGTGCAGGTCAGCGGCCCACACCCGCGCGCTTGCCCGCGACTCCTGGCTCCTGGGGTCTTGGCCTTTTTGAAGTTTATAAGACGTGGTTGTAGTCAGCATGGTGTTTTTCAGACGGTGGGACTTACAGAGCGAGCCCAGGCGCCCCCTGACTGTAGTCCCTGCTGTCTGAGCTCCTCATGGCTACATTTGCCTTAAGAAATGTTCATCGTTGCTTGGGCGGTCTTGAAAGCCACCGAGACTGGGAGCCTATGGTTGACGGAGCTCCCTCTTGAGTGGACTACAAAGCTCTCGTTACTGGGCCGGTCTGGGCTGCTCTCCCATCCCCTACTCCTGATGATCCTAGGATCTGAAGGGCCCAGGGTTTCCTGGCTCATCTTTCCACGGCGGCTTCTTCGTGTCCCCACTGACTGACTGAGCCTTACCACGGTGTGTGGGTTTCAGCCCTTGCTCCCTGAAGACCTGAGAGAAGCCCAGGGGGTTTAGTTTGGGGCATCCACGTTTTAACAGTGCTCCCCAGGCGGCCCACTTGACTGGGGACCATTTTCGTCGAGCCCAGCTCAGCAGGGCTGTGGCCGCGATCCCAGGCCTGTCCGCCCTCCCTGGTGACGGGGTCCCCAGTGTCCCTGACGGAGCCAGGTCAGAGCACAGGCCGCCGGGCGAACCCCATTCACGTCCCCGGCAATGGCGGAGCTGCCTTGTTGAAATGGCATGCTAGCATTTAAACAATATCAATACTGTTTGACTCATTAAATATACAAAGGCCGGTTAAAGTACTCCCATGTGCGCGCTGTTAGTTCTGGCGGGCGGCTCCTCAGATGGCTTTATGTGGTTTCAGACAACATTTTAGCACATTCTTAAAATACCCACAAAAGCCTTTATGTAAAAACTCATAAATGTGAACCACATAAAAATTATTCCCCCTCCACCCCGTTTCATGTCATTATGATCAAAGTAAGGTAGGTAGGAATAAGTTTCCAAAAACCTGTTGAGGTCCTTTCTTTAATTAATGCTTCGCGCTCAGAGCTGGGCCATAAACCACGGGGCACGGGCTGTCTGTGCCCCGCAGGCGCCTTCCCCCAGCGCACCTTCCCCCAGCGCACCTTCCCCCAGCGGCTGGCGTTCTGGGTGGTGCTGAGCCAGCCCTGCCTGCTCTCTCATCCCTGCGCCTTCTGCCTTGGAGCGTCAGGTCGAGACTTGCAGCCACGCAAGTCCTCGGAGGTCCCTTTAGGCAGAGTGGAATGTGAGTCCGAGCTTGAGCACATGAGGAACCGTGGCCCCTGGGGTGCAGCTGCTGTCATTGCTTTATCAGAGGTCAGATGGACTGTAAATTCGGACACCACCCACCATAATACCGTCCCCGCCCGCTGTTAAAACCAGTTCTGGCGGTCTCGTGGCCCCCGAAGATGCGCGTGACTCCTGCCAAGTGGGGAAAAGCCACGCCCAGCCCAGTCCCCTTGCTGTGCTGCTTCCAATTACATGCAAGCAAGCGTCTGGACGTAGACCGGAGCGGGGTTTGGAAAAATGAGGTTTATGGGAAACGTTGATTTATGGTGTTGAGGGCTAGATGTTAAATTTCTCTTTCATAGAACAATGTTGTAAGGGCTATTGTTTTTTTTTCAATTTGGAGGAAAGAATAGTAACCCCCATGAGACCAGACTCGAGCTTGCCCTGCTCTCCTGTGTGCGCAGGTCGGTAACATATAGGGTGGCCAGGGTGGCGCAGTGGAGATGCCAGGGAGACGCCGCCCCCGGGGGGAGCCGGGAGCAGGAGTGGCCGGTTTCGCCTTCTGTGTCAGACGCCGCTGGAGGAAAACAGGGATCCCAGGGAGGGGACTGAGGGCTCAACCACAGACCGCCTGGTGCTTCTGAACTGCTCGCTGGGTGATGTGGGTGGAGGGCTATCAATCCGCCAGGCCCTCAGCCGGCTCCCTCCCAGCATGGCCTGCCCTGCCCTCCCCCGAGCGCCAGCACGGAGAACAGCACTCTGGTCTGGGGGACAGGTGAGGCCAGAGGCTATGCGCCGGAAAAGCCACATTTTAAAAGGTGCCGTTTTTTCCCCTTTTGATGTGGGGCTGCTTTCCCAACATGCAGACAAGAAGGGAAAACCATGTTGGAAGCCAGCCACCGGCCCCGCCAGGACGGGTGTCGGTAGGTCGGCTGCGGGCTGCCCACTCCTCCCCAGTGGCACTGCTCGGCTTCCTGGGGAATGCGGTGGGGGGAAGGGTAAAACCCAGGAGAGCGAGCGGGCAGGGCCCTGGAAAGACGTGCCTTCTGCTCACCTGCATGAGGGCCCAGGTACAATCCACGGGGGGCCCTGCGTGCGCCCAGTCTGCTGCAGGCCGGGCCGGATCCAGGTGGCCCTGTGGGCGGAGGAGGCATCTCGGGCTCTGAGCCAGAAGCCTTACCCTCTTGGGGTTCAGAGAGAGATCTAGAACAGGGCAGAGAGCTGTCCTGAGAGGGGTCCCCGAGTGCCCGGTGCCAGCTGTTTCCTGGAGGTCACTGGGCCCCCCAGGCAGCTCTCTTCCTTCTCCCGCACTTTCCTCGCACCGCCGCCCTGGGCTGGAGCCGGAGTCCGCCCCAGCCTCGGTCTTCTGACTGACATTCAGCCCAGGAGCCGGCACCCCAAACGTCGTCCTGCCGCCAGTCCCCTCCTCGCGGTCGGCTCGCCAGGGGACACGAAGCTGTGGGTCTCAGCTGACAGTTACATGGTTGGGTAGCGTGAGATGAGCGGCAGGGTCAGCCTGCCTGAGGGGCCCTGGCAGGGCGGGCTCTGGGGAGCTGCAGGCGCCCAGCCCAGGGGGCCACGCTGGGCCCGAGTGGGGGGACCCGGCCACCCCGGGCCCTGCAGCATGGGAGCGCCTGCCTGGGGGGCCCTGGCAGGGCGGGCTCTAGGAGCAGACCAAGTGTGGAGCCACGGGCAACCAGCCCAAGGGGCTGCGCTGGGTGCGAGCGGTGGTGGGGGGCTGGGGGAACCCGGCAGCTCAGCAGCACGGGGGCGCCTGCCTCCTCGGTCTGCTGGTCTCCTGGTTTCACCCTGGCGTGGATCACACGCTGGGGCCTTTGTGCAAAAACTTTTAGTCTGAAAGAGTTTCAGACTTCTAGCAAAGTTATCCAAGTTTATCGAAGTTATCCAAAGTTTCCAAAGTCATCCAAGCAAGAATACAGAGTTCTTGCACACCCGTCCCGTGCATTCTCTAAAGAGTACTGATAGCCATTTATATTGTTGTTATGTAACACCGTCATCGAGGTGCAATTCACATAGATGTTTGTTTTTCTCACTTGTTATTGAGATGTCTTTGGTCCGGTGTCTCCTCCTTTTACGCTTATTTTTGGCTGAGCTGGGTATTGGTGCTGCCCCTGGGCTTTCTCTAGCTGCAGCACGCGGAGGCTTCTCTCTGGTGGGCTGCTTCTCACTGCGGTGGCTTCTCCGGCCCACAGGCCCCAGGGCCCCTGGGCTTGGCAGTTGGAGTGCTCGGGCTTAGTTCCCCTGCGGCTTGTGGGAGGAGCCAGGCTGTCTTCCTGGACCAGGCATTGAGCCCGTGTCTCCTGTGTTGGCAGGTGGGCTCTCACCCACGGGACCACCAGGGAAGCCCTCACGTATTGTCTTTATCTCTGAACAGTCCTGTAGAGCAGCTGGTGTCCCTGTGTCAGAAGGAGACCAAGGCCGTTGCTGTGGATGAGTCGTTGGGCGGGTAGGCGCACGGCGCAGCTGGTGACTGGCGGGCCGGGATGGGGTCCCTGACACCCCGCCCACGTGTTTTGGTGCCTGCCCTGCTGTTGCGTCTGAGGCTGTGCGTGGCCCAGACCCTGCTGGAGGGACCTGAAACATGCCTGCCGCACCATCCACACAGGGTTAATTGGGGTCAGAGAGGCCGCAGACTTCCCGGGAGAGGATGCCTGAGCCGCCAGAGCTGAGCTCTTCCTGGATCTTAGTTGGGAGGCGCTGCACGCAGCCTTTGCTTCCCACGTCCCTCAGACCTGCGCGCACAGCCGCTGCCTTGTGCCCTTGGACTTGGGATCCTCTCCTGATTTTCTTGGCTCTTCCTGCCTTTTCTTAGCCTCTTGCATTTGAGCTGAATTAGGAGCTCTGATCGGAGAAGGCAGTGGCACCCCAACTCCAGTACTCTTGCCTGGAAAATCCCATGGACAGAGGAGCCTGGTGCGCTGCAGTCCATGGGGTCGCTAAGGGTTGAATACAACTGAGCGACTTCACTTTCGCTTTTCACTTTCATGCATTGGAGACGGAAATGGCAGCCCACTCCAGTGTTCTTGCCTGGAGAATCCCAGGGATGGGGGAGCCTGGTGGGCTGCCGTCTATAGGGTCGCACAGAGTCAGACACGACTGAAGCGACTCAGCAGCAGGAGCAGGAGCTCTGACTCAGTATTGCCGCAGACCTGCAGAGGAGGCTGAGTTCCAACCTCATTGTCGCAGCTGGTACTCTGAAAGCCCCATAGACCCAGGGGTGTGCAGGCCCGGGAGCATCCCGGAGGGAGGAGAGCCCTACCTGCTCTTAGTGGGAAGAGTCTGGGCCATTGTTGCTGTGGGTTTTTTTTTTTCCCTCTTCTTTTTCACCTGTAAAGTAACCATCCCCAAAGATAGGAATATCAGACTGTAACGATGACTCAATAGTAATGAGCCCCGTTAAGTGTCTGTTACACGTCACACACGTTAGCGGATCCTTCCTCTGAAAGTGATGTGAAACCTGGAGACGTTGAGCCAGCTTGGCAGAGGCCGCAGAGCTAGCGCCGGGCGCAGCACAAGCTCAGAGTCAGCTCAGGACTCCTTGATCTGTGCTCCTTCTTGTGACCCGCCCCCCAGCCCCAGAGGGCACAGCACCCTGCCCTGCCCATCGGACGCACAGGACACAGCCGCGAACCACCCATGGCGCCCCCATAGGGAGGGCCTGTAAACCCAGACGGACGTCCAGACGACTCTGGGCCAACGCGCCCCCTCTGGGACCTAGGGCAGTGATCTGCAGTTTGATGGGCTTAACATTTAACCGGATGTGGGCCTGTTTCCCGCAGGTATTTTGAAGGTGGTGTCTCCTCTGTCTACCTCTGGGATCTGGATCATGGTTTTGCTGGAGTGATCCTCATTAAGAAGGCTGGAGATGGATCAAAGAAGATCAAAGGCTGCTGGGACTCCATCCACGTGGTGGAAGTGCAGGTGAGGCTCCCCCGCGGCTGCCCTGGGGATGCTGAGTGATGAGGGGTGCTGTGGTGTGTAAGCCTGCTGCTTCCTGCGAGTGCCCACGGCCACGTGGACAGAGGCAAGTCGGGAGTGCAGTCGTCGCTGATGAAAAAGATCCCCAGAGGACTGGGGTACACACGACTGCAGACTCAGCCCTAAATTTAAAAACCGTTTGGGATTTTTACAAGGTCACGTCATGGTGAGGTCTTGGGAATGCTCGAGTGACCTGAACTCAGGGGCCCCTTGGGGCTCGGCTCAGGGCCGCGCGTGAGCCTCTGGTCTCTGTCTCGCCCTGCAGGAGAAGTCGAGCGGCCGCACCGCCCACTACAAGCTGACCTCCACGGTGATGCTGTGGCTGCAGACCAACAAGTCTGGCTCTGGCACTATGAACCTCGGAGGCAGCCTCACCAGACAGGTAGAGTGAGTGAGCAGTGCACAGGCCAGCCCAGCACTGGCCGTGTGTGGGGATGTGTGGGCACCGCCCCCACAGGCTCTAGGGGCGGCCTCTGACTAATGGGGTCCCCCCGCAGGCCTGTGGGTGATGCTGAGACTCAGTCATGGGAGATTTTTTTCCCTTGGGTCAAGGTATTTATGATAAGATGCTCCTGTGATGTTTGGGACATGCTGCTGGTTACATTTTCGATTGGATTCATTTCTTAATTGTGACTCCTGCCCACAGGTGGCAGAAGTAAAAACCAGCTTAAGCAAAAACAGAAGCAAGTCAGCTCAGGCACTTGTGCAGTCCCATCGTCTCCCAACCCAGCGAGGTCTAGCATGATGTGCGGGACCCCGAACCTCTGCGTGGGGGCGCCTGGCAACCTCTGGTCATCCTGGGGGAGAGCGTCTCCCTGCTGGCTCGCTGCTTGTCCAGAACAGAATCACTTCTGGGGGCCAGAGTCACGTGACTGCCTGTGGGTGGAGTTAGACGAACAGGGGGTGTCAGTTTCCTGAAGTGAAATCGGGCAGCTTTTCATAGTTTTAGGGGGTCAGTGTGGGCAACGTGAGCAGTGATGGCGGCCAGGGGGTCTGAGCACCAGGCCCCTGGGGGGTAGCCGTCAGAGTCCCCAGAAGGAGAGGAGCGGCTGAGCTGGAAGCTGCAGGGCTTCAGAAGGAGGAGGAGAGCCTGCTTCAGTCTCTGAGCCAGTCACCAGCCTCCCCAGCAGCTGCCTGGTAGCCACGTCTACTCTCCGCTCCGGCCCCCCACCCCCAGCAGTGTCCCAGGGACACGGGGTTGCAGCATCCTCCACTCTGCACCCAAGCAGGGCGCTCTCCAGACCCCTGAGTGTCTGTTCATCTCATTCAGAAAAAAAAACGAGCGTGTCTGGCTAAAGCGGTGCACAGCCTGCATGAGGCACAGCGTCTGCACGTGGGAGGAGTTCAGAGGGCATCTCCCAACCTGACGGGACACCCTGTGCCTCCCTCCTTGGTGGCACCCCTGGGCACGCGGCCCTGAGGATGGCCCACTTCCTTCATGCCAGCCTCCGCAGGAAGTGGCATCAGGAGAGAACCTGCTTTCCAGGGCGGGTCCCCTGCTGCTTGGCGGGCGCCCCGCAGGCATGCGGTTGGCTGGGCTGGCGCCCCTGCCCCCGCCTCTTTGCCGTGAACTATTGATGGTCCAGGGATTTCCCGTTCTGTTGCTGTGTGGTTGATCTTGCTTAAAACCAGGTTTTCCCTGTGGACCCGCGTTCTGGGCTCTGTCCCTTCTGCCCGTGACAGATACGTTGAGTCTCGGTTCCCATCATCCCTGGGTTCGTTGTTCCTTCCGGCTTTGTTCCCGCACATTAACTCAGACGAATGTGTCTGTCTCCATAGTCAGTCATTCGCAGCCAAGCTCAGAGCTCTCCAGGATGGCTGTCAGAGATTTCGTAGAGGAGGCTGTGGGGCGCGGGTCTTCAGGGTGAGCTGGTTCAGTTCTCACTCACCACCTAAGCAGACTTCACATTTCCAAACAGAGGCTGTTGGAGCTGCCTGTGGCTGAATGTCGCCTGCCATTTCCAGGCAGCCCCTGCCGTGCTGGGGCCAGGTGGCTGCAGGCTTGGCCTCGCCCTCCCCGTCCTCAGGGCTCCGCGTGTCTCTGCGCCTCAGGCTCCTTCAGTCTGGCGGGAAGCCTTGCTTGGCTCTGTTCCTGTCGCTGTGGCCCTGCAGGCCTGGCGGGGCAGGCGGGCTTGCCCCCTGCGGCTCCGTGGCACCTTCCTGCCCTCAGCCTTGTGCGGGCGGGCACTGCCTCAGCACCGCAGGCTGCAGAGCTGGCCGCAGATCCAGAGAGTGGGCGCCCTGCCCTGACCCACCAAATTGAGACCCCAGTCTCATAAAAGCCTCCAAGCAATTCATGTGCCCGTTAACATCAGACAGACGCTACTCTTCTGGGTTCCACACCCAGTGCCATCTTGGCGGGGGTGGAGGTGACGCCCCATGCCACCAACAACAGTTGTGTGACCCCGGGAGAGTGTCCTGCGCGCCACTCTACCTGGAGACGGTGTCAGGCTGCGCATCCAGGCCTCAGTCCCAAACGGCTGCCTGCCCGCCTCCCCTGAGACACGCCCTCAGACTCCAGTGGCGAGTCCAGGTTGTCACCTGCGCTTCTGACCTACACATCAGAGGTTCCCACGACCCTTCCTTGGGGTCCATTAATTTACTAGAGCTGCTCTCTGAACCCAGAGAAACCCATTTACTCATTAGCCTGCAGGTTTATTGCAGCAGACGTTTAAACATTACAGATCAACAGCCAGATGAAGAGATCGGCAGGGTGAGGTCTCAAGCAAGGCCTGCTGTCCGGGTGGAGTTTGGGGCCCTGCATGGTGGCACCTGGAAGCCGGTTGGTTTCTCAGCCTGGAAGCTCTCTGATTCCCACCTTTTGTGGGGTTTCACGGAGACTTCCTTGGGCTTCCCTGGTGGCTAGATGGTAAAGAATCTGCCTGCAATGCGGGAGACCAGGGTTTGAGCCCTGGGTCGGGAAGATCCTAGAGAAGGGAACGACAGTCCACGCCAGTATTCTTGCCAGGAGGCTTCCACAGACAGAGGGAGCCTGAGGACTACAGTCCACGGCGTCACAGAGAGTGACGACTGAGCAGCTAATTCACACAGAGACTTCTGACAGAGGCGCGATTGGTTAACTCATGGGTGATTGGTTTGACCTCCAGCCCTTCTCCTGACCGCCTGGAAACCAGGGGTGGAGTCCCACCCCTCCATTTGTGATTGGTGCCCCTGGCGACCAGGCCCCATCCGGAAGTGGTTTCCAAAACTCCCTGTGTTCACAGAAACCTAGTCGTGGTGGAAAGAGCTTGTTATGAGTGACAAGGCTCTTGTTTCCCCTCTGTGTCCCCGAAGAGATTGATACCAGAAACCGCAGGCGAACCCGAATATCGTAAAAGATGCTGCCGTTGCTGCTGTCACTCAGAAAACTCCAGGGTTTGGGGATCTGTGAGCCCGCAGCCATGGATGAAGGCCAGAGGCACATGAGGAATGGGTTTGGGGCATCCCAGTGACCGAGTGCGTGTCCCTTGCGAGTCACAGTTCCACAGCTGCTGCGTGCCTCTCTCTCACCTGTCTTTGGCTTAGGTTATCACAAGCAGCTCGTCTCCAAGACGTCCCTTCCAGGCGTGTGTTGGGTGAGCTGGGGGCTTGGACCATGAGGTGCCCCCTCCCCTGGAGCAGCCTTCATGTGCTACCTTAAGCTTCTAAGCAAGTTCAAGACCCTCGCTAAAGAGTCCACATTTAGGACTCATAACAGGCCATCCCTTGGGGAGGCCTTGGCTCCGGGCCAGTGGTGCCTCTGTGTGACAGGAGAGGATGCTCAGCCCTCGGGGAAGCCGGGCTGGCGGCCCTGCAGCAGCCCTGAGAACATCTCTTCGCGTCTTCAGCCTGGAACTCCATGAGGATCCCTTTTAATATCAAGATTTTTTTTTTTTTTTTTTCCAGGCAGCCCCTGCCGTGCTGGGGCCAGGTGGCTGCAGGCTTGGCCTCGCCCTCCCCGTCCTCAGGGCTCCGCGTGTCTCTGCGCCTCAGGCTCCTTCAGTCTGGCGGGAAGCCTTGCTTGGCTCTGTTCCTGTCGCTGTGGCCCTGCAGGCCTGGCGGGGCAGGCGGGCTTGCCCCCTGCGGCTCCGTGGCACCTTCCTGCCCTCAGCCTTGTGCGGGCGGGCACTGCCTCAGCACCGCAGGCTGCAGAGCTGGCCGCAGATCCAGAGAGTGGGCGCCCTGCCCTGACCCACCAAATTGAGACCCCAGTCTCATAAAAGCCTCCAAGCAATTCATGTGCCCGTTAACATCAGACAGACGCTACTCTTCTGGGTTCCACACCCAGTGCCATCTTGGCGGGGGTGGAGGTGACGCCCCATGCCACCAACAACAGTTGTGTGACCCCGGGAGAGTGTCCTGCGCGCCACTCTACCTGGAGACGGTGTCAGGCTGCGCATCCAGGCCTCAGTCCCAAACGGCTGCCTGCCCGCCTCCCCTGAGACACGCCCTCAGACTCCAGTGGCGAGTCCAGGTTGTCACCTGCGCTTCTGACCTACACATCAGAGGTTCCCACGACCCTTCCTTGGGGTCCATTAATTTACTAGAGCTGCTCTCTGAACCCAGAGAAACCCATTTACTCATTAGCCTGCAGGTTTATTGCAGCAGACGTTTAAACATTACAGATCAACAGCCAGATGAAGAGATCGGCAGGGTGAGGTCTCAAGCAAGGCCTGCTGTCCGGGTGGAGTTTGGGGCCCTGCATGGTGGCACCTGGAAGCCGGTTGGTTTCTCAGCCTGGAAGCTCTCTGATTCCCACCTTTTGTGGGGTTTCACGGAGACTTCCTTGGGCTTCCCTGGTGGCTAGATGGTAAAGAATCTGCCTGCAATGCGGGAGACCAGGGTTTGAGCCCTGGGTCGGGAAGATCCTAGAGAAGGGAACGACAGTCCACGCCAGTATTCTTGCCAGGAGGCTTCCACAGACAGAGGGAGCCTGAGGACTACAGTCCACGGCGTCACAGAGAGTGACGACTGAGCAGCTAATTCACACAGAGACTTCTGACAGAGGCGCGATTGGTTAACTCATGGGTGATTGGTTTGACCTCCAGCCCTTCTCCTGACCGCCTGGAAACCAGGGGTGGAGTCCCACCCCTCCATTTGTGATTGGTGCCCCTGGCGACCAGGCCCCATCCGGAAGTGGTTTCCAAAACTCCCTGTGTTCACAGAAACCTAGTCGTGGTGGAAAGAGCTTGTTATGAGTGACAAGGCTCTTGTTTCCCCTCTGTGTCCCCGAAGAGATTGATACCAGAAACCGCAGGCGAACCCGAATATCGTAAAAGATGCTGCCGTTGCTGCTGTCACTCAGAAAACTCCAGGGTTTGGGGATCTGTGAGCCCGCAGCCATGGATGAAGGCCAGAGGCACATGAGGAATGGGTTTGGGGCATCCCAGTGACCGAGTGCGTGTCCCTTGCGAGTCACAGTTCCACAGCTGCTGCGTGCCTCTCTCTCACCTGTCTTTGGCTTAGGTTATCACAAGCAGCTCGTCTCCAAGACGTCCCTTCCAGGCGTGTGTTGGGTGAGCTGGGGGCTTGGACCATGAGGTGCCCCCTCCCCTGGAGCAGCCTTCATGTGCTACCTTAAGCTTCTAAGCAAGTTCAAGACCCTCGCTAAAGAGTCCACATTTAGGACTCATAACAGGCCATCCCTTGGGGAGGCCTTGGCTCCGGGCCAGTGGTGCCTCTGTGTGACAGGAGAGGATGCTCAGCCCTCGGGGAAGCCGGGCTGGCGGCCCTGCAGCAGCCCTGAGAACATCTCTTCGCGTCTTCAGCCTGGAACTCCATGAGGATCCCTTTTAATATCAAGATTTTTTTTTTTTTTCAGTAAGATAACCAGTAGCCATTGAATGTTTTTTAATGTGGCGGAAATTATCAGTTTGGAGCTTGGTTAGTTTTGGGGGCTTCGTTGCTGCACATGGGCTTTTTCTAGCTGCGGCGAGCCGGGGTGCCTGCTCTCGGGTGCACGGGCGTCCCACGCGCTGGCCCCTCTCGCTGTGGTGCCCGCGTTCTGGGCGCCCCAGCTCCAGTCATTGCAGCCCGCGGGCTTAATAGCTCAGGCGCGTGGAACCTCCCTGGGCCAGGGATAGAGCCTGTGCACCCTACGCCAGCAGGTGGATCCTTGTGCTCTGTGCCACCAGGAACATCCCTTAGTAACTTTTGTCTTTTTAACTTATTGAGTATATTTTAAATTAGAGGATAATTGCCTAACAACATCACAATGGTTTCTTCCGTGTATTTCTGTGTTAGTTGCTCAGTCGTGTCCAACGGTTTACAACCCCTTGAACTGTAGCCGCCAGGCTCCTCTGTCCATGGGATTCTCCAGGCAGGAATACTGGAGCGGGCTGCCAGTTCCTCCTCCAGGTTTCCTCCATACCTCACCATGAATCAGCCATAGGTATACGTATGTCCTGTCACTCTTGACCTCCAGTTCAGCGCGTTCGCGTCCGACTCTTTGCGGCCCCGTGAATCGCAGCACACCAGGCCTCCCTGTCCATCACCAGCTCCTGGAGTTCACTCGGACTCACACCCATCGAGCCGGGGATGCCGCCCAGCCGTCCCGTCCCCTGTCGCTCCCTCCTCCCCCAGTCCCTCCCAGCTCCGGTCCCCCAGCGAGCCGGCTCCTCGCCCTGGCGACGCTCGGCTGCACTCGTGTGCAGTCGCAGAGCGTCTCCTGCTCTTGGACAGAAGCCGGGCAAGGCGCGTGCGTGCACTGAGGGTTGGAGCCTCAGCCACCCACAGAGAACCTGCCTGGAGCCACAGGAGGTCTCAGCGGTCCCCTTCTCTGGCCTTGGGGCAGGGCTATCTCCAAACCCTCCCAGAACCAAGGCGAGTGCTTGCTGGGCAGAGCCCATCCTTCTGCAAGGAAATAGACCCTTGTTTTCCAGGAGGCACTGATGAGGCGGGGCAGTGGAACCCCCAGGCAGCTGGCTCCCCCCACCCCGCCACCCGAGGAGTGCTGGAAAATCCTAAATCCGTATCCGGAGACGGCTTCCTGCATCACTTACCGCTCTGAACTATTTATAATTCCACCCAGTTTACAGTGACCTGGACAAATATTTAATCCCCAGCCTTCCTAATAGTTTAAATCAGAGCTGTCAGCCCACAGCCAGGGCCTGGTTCCGGCTTGCCGTGCATGGCGCCTGCTGCCAAGCCAAACGCTGGCCCGATGAGAGGCTGTCCTCAGCGTGCCGGGCCGGGCCGCAGGCCTGTGTGGATTGCCCTGTGCTCTCGGCTCTAACGAGGAAACTCGGCCTTCTGTCATCCTCGCGGCCGGCCATATAACTCATCCGAGGCACGTTAAAGCCGGGGCTGGTTTCCAATGTAAGTAACTGCCGGAGGCGGGCCCAGGAAGCCACGAGGGCAGCAGATTAGATCTAAGTTAATGATGCACAGCTTCTGCGCAAACGGGGCAATGAGAGCTGTGGGTCTAGCTGTCTGTCCCGGGTGACCCTTGGGGGAAACGCCTCTGGTCCTCTTGGACGGGAAGCCAGGGGGTTCCAGGAAAGCCGAGTGGATCAGCGGTAGGGTGGACACGTGGGGCGGCGTGGCTGTCTCCACGGGTCGGGCTGTGGACAGCATAGCGTCACTCAGCAGGTGAGGAAACAGGTTCTGGCTCTTCAGTAGCTTGCCCTCGTGTCGGCTTTCCGCAGTGGCGGGCAGAGCTGGGCGTGAGCCCAGATTGGCCCCTTGGGAAAACGGAAAAGGCTCCGTTCTGCCACACCGCACTTTTGGTCTTAGTCTGTCCCCTGTGCCTGGTATTCGTGAGATGCTCATAAGCATTTGCACACGCGTGCGCTGAGCAGTCAGCTCAGTGTGGATAGGACGCTGCCCCGTGGGCGCCCAGGCACTGTCCGTGGGCAGCGGCCGTGGGCGAGTGGGCCACACCTGCAGAGGCCCGTGGAGGGGCCAGGCCTCCCTGGGCCGTGCTCAGCCGTGCTGCCCTTTGGGTGTCTGCTGTAGGAATCGGGTTGACCACAGTAGATGCCTTCACCGCTGGAAGCAGTGAGGAGGGCTTTAAAATTTTTAAGTAGTCGACCAGTCAGATGTATGTCTTCAAAATGTGGCTCTGTGCATGTATTGGAGGCCGAGTTGGCAGGAGGGGACCGTTAGACCCACCCGGGAGAGGGGTGGCCAGGGCCCAGTGGGGCAGCCCCAAGGGCCAGGGTGTCTGGCCTGTGGCCAGGAGGTCAGTGAAGGGGCCCCACAGCAGGAAATACAAGGAAGGGCAGAGGCAGGAGGAGGAGAGGAGGGGTGGGTTAGAGAATCTTGGGGTGACCCCCCCGCAGGTGTGTGCCCTGGGCTCAGAGGGCTCTTTCCTGGCATGAGTGCCTCCGTGAGGCTGCAGTTGCTGACCCTGGGTGTGCGGAGGGAGGTCCCCATCTCACCGGGGCCTCGATGCTGAGCCCACGCCGCCCTGGCCCCCGGGCTGAGGAGCCGCCGGCTGGTTCGAGGGCTCCCAGCACATCCTGGCCGCGCCACAGCCACACCGGCCTGGGCCACCTTTCCTGGGGTGACCCCAGGCTCCCCAGCGTTCCCACTTCCCTCGCCCGTCTTGATTGACAGGCCACGATCTGTAGCAGTGGCATATGGAGTCTGGCTCCTTGACTGGGGATCGAGCCCGGGCCCCTTTGCTGGGAGATGAGGGTCTGAGTCTCCTGGTGCCTGGCCCTGGCTCGAGCCTGGCGGCATTTGCTGCCCCCTGCCCCCGAGGGCCCCTTTCCTTGCCTCCTTGGGCTTTGCCTCCGTGCCCTCTCCGTGCCCTCCTTGCCCAGTGTGGACAGTAGGAGCCGCTTGCACTGCCTGTCTTTCCCTCTCGGTGAGCGTGCCCACCTGGCTGACCTACCAGCATTGGGGGTGCTCAGACGACGGCGCCTTCCCCCACCGCCTGCAGCCCCGCCTTTGTTCCCCCCTCACCGAAGGGCATCCCTTAGGGACACACATCCGTGGAAGACAGAGTGGACACGATGTTTTGGCAAGTCCCTGCAGCCATGGGGCCGTGGGAGGCAAGTGGGGGTGGTCCTCACAGGGGTTCTCACAGTCCGACTTTGTTGGGGTGAGGGCGGACGCTGGCCCCCGCGCCCCTGCGGGAAGGCCGCCGGCTGAGCACCAGCACGCCCAAGAGGACCCCGCGCCACGAGGTCACTGCTGTGTGTTAGAGGGACGTGGGAAAAGGCGGGTCTCTGGAAAGAAACCCATGGGCCGGGCCCTGTAGATGTCTGATTTTTTTTTTTTCTCCTCAGATTCTAAGTATTTAATAACAAAGGTGGAATGTCTCATGGGGCAGAGAGGTGAGGCTGGTCCCTTTCTCCCCACGCAGCGTCCCCATGCAGTGAGGCTCCAGCCGGCGCCCCTGCCTGTGGGTCAAGGCCAGGAAACCCACTTCGACCTTTGCTGGGCAGTCAAGCCGGGCACTGTGCTCGGGCTGGGCAGAGGCCCATGGCCTCCCCTGCAGATGTGGGGAGGCCGGGTCCACGCCAGGCCGGGGGGGTGGTTCAGGGAGGGCGTTCTCCCGGGGGGAGGCCTAGCTGCAGCTGCCCCCTGTTCTCTGAGGCTCCTGGGTTTGGGGTGGAGAAGCTTCATGGTGTGGGTTCTGAGGGTGCCCCTGTGCAGGTCTGGTGACCTGGGGTGGAACAGCCCCAGCTTGGTCCAGGGGGCGAGCCAGCATGAGGCTGCTGCCCTGTGCTGTGCAGGAGCAGAGTGGAGATCTGAGAGAGGGCAGCGACAGGGAGGCAGGCAGGGCAGGGACGGAGCCGCTTGGAATATCTGAGCCGTGCATTGTGGTCTGGCCTTGATTTTTCCGGTAAGGAGCATGGATGAGGTTGAGCAAATGGAGAAGTCTCCTGGAAGAAAACAGGTTTTGGAATCATCCGGGCTGTCGTCCCAATCCCAGCCCATTCTCCTTCCAGCTGTGTGACCTGGACAAACCACTTCCCTTCTCTGAAGTTCAGCATTTTCACCAGCGAGCCCGTAATGCCCCTTTGGAAAGACTGTTAGAGCAGAAATAAAAGCCACCTTGAGGCACAGGTTCTGCCCAGTAAATAAAATAGTAGCTGTTGCTGCTGGTACCATGTACTAAGCAAGCTAGGCTCTATTAAATTTTTCTGAACTGGGCGGACGGAAGCTCTGCTGCGAGGCTGTCCAACCACTCTCTTCCTCTTGCCAGCGTGCCAGGCCCTGGTCTCCAGTCCTGCGCTGACCTGGAGCCGGCCTGAGACGAGTCCCGGGAACTGTAGAGCCGTGGAGCCTGGCGCCACTCTGGGCCCGGGGCGGGTGTTGGCTCATCCCGAGCACGGCAGCAGCAAGGAGATGGAGGCCCTTCCAGGCCGAGGCCTGGGCCTGGGGCTGCAGGGTGGGAGCCACCTGCGAGGCTGGCTTCCCACAGGGCCCTGGAGGAGTGGTGCCCAGCACTCTGCTCACGTTTTCCCTTTTGAGGAAAACAGCCTGCTTTCTAAACGGGCCCGTGTCCTCCGTGTCTCCTGGCCGCGGAGGGGAGCCGGGGGTACCGGACGGGGGTGGGCAGGCTGGGCTCTGACTTCAGACTCGGCTGGAACCACCTTGTGGAACATCTGTGCGACCACAGCCCATAAAAATGTTTTCCTCTGGCAGCTGCTTTTATGAGATGTAATAATACCCGCGTTTCAAAAATAGCTTTGTTTTTGGTGGGTCAGCACTGCCAGCGAGCTGACCCTGACCAGGTATGGAGGGAGTCAGCAGGGGGGCCGTGGAAATACGTCTGTGTGCCAGGCCCCTGTCCCCCTCCCAGCCCACCCTTCCCCGGGACCCTGCTGGGCCTTTGCCATGGGGTCAGATTTCTGGCCTTGAGCTTCGCAGCCCCTTGGGTCCTCCCGAAGAGTTGGTCTGCTTCCAGAGAAGGCTCACGCCCCTGCCCAGGCCTCTCTGACTTCTGAGAGCCTGGCAGTGCCAGCCTCTCCCTTTGTTGGAAGACAGCTCTGATTCTGAAGCAGAGGTGATAAGCGAGCTGTCCAGCACCCGCTGGGGCTTTGCTGACCCCACGGCCCTGAGCCCTTTGCCTCCGGTCCTGGCCTCAGTTTTGGGTGATTGGTGCTCATTTAAGGTGGGATTCTCATTGAGCTCACCACCTCCATGCTTCCCTGGGTGTGCCAGGGATCCCCCAGCCATGCAGAGCTGGGGAAACTGATTGTGGGAGGACGTAATTCACTTGGGCCAGAGCCCTAGGCCTCTCCTTGCCCAGAAGAGCAGCTCTGAGTGGCCATCAGGCCAGGCACAGGAGCCTCCTCCCCGGGGGAGGAGAGAACCCTGGGTGCCAGCGTGTCGGTGTCCAGGTCACCTTTCAGGATTGGGTGGGCAGCCTCCCTCCGTCCCCGGTCCCTGTTGAGTGCGCGTGCGCTCCAGCCGCCAGGGCCGAGTGCTTCTCACTGAGGCTGCGGCTCTGCCCGGCGGGGGCGCTTCTCATGCCTGAAGTGGCAGAGTTTGCAAGCATGCACACAGCCTGCTTGTGGGGAACCCTGGAATCTCCGAAGATCGAGTCTCCCCGAGACCCTTGGCTAGGGTGCCTGTGGGGCTCAGGGCCCAGGGGCGGGGCAGAGCAGCCGGTCCTGCTGGCATCCCACCCCCTCTCCGGCTTTGCCAGCCCTCCGCAGAGCAGTCTGCCCAGAGCCAGGCGTCTTCCCTCTCAGAGACTTGGCGTCCTGGCTTTGGGAGGCGAGGATTTGGATTCCAGACCGTCATTCCACTCTGGTTCCTCCCCTCCCCAGCTTGTAGCGTCGTGACACAGGGCCGCCCGTTCCTCCGGGGACCCCTCTGGGGACCCGGGGTTCCTGGCCATGTGAGCAGGCGCTGTGACGGCTCCACCGCCCTCAACAGTGACGGGCATTGCTGGACCGCTCTGCCAGGCAGCAGGTTTCAGAGCGCAGCCACGAACTCCCGTGTCCTCCTCCTCCTGGCCTGAAACACCCACGTGCTTTCCCATTTCTTGGGCTCAGGGCGTGCAGGCCTTTGATGCAGAAGAGCATGTCCATGGCTCTCTGAAACCCAGACTGCACCCGGCTGTGCCGATGGGGCTGGGCCAACAGGGGCCCCTGCAGCTCCATCAGGGAAGGGGGTGGGCACGCGGCCCCTGACCTGGGCACCAGGAACAGCTTCATTTTGATCCTGAAAGGTGCACGAACGTCATCCTAGCAGGCATCTCGCATTCTTGTCAAGGGAAATCACCCAAAACCCACAAGTCTCTCTGCTGGACCCGTTCCCCATGTTCCTCTCGGTGAGATTAACATCTGAGCCAAAGTGTGTGGTCTGCGTCTGCCCGGGTGCCCGCAGTCATGCTGCAGCGGAAGGCCCACCCAGTGGGGCTGCCGTCTGGACAGGCTCTGTGATGTCTGCCCGCCTGCTTCCTCGGGTGGTGGCGGTCCCGAGGAGGGGCCGACAGACCCAGGCCCAGGAGCTCTGTGCTCCGCTGCCGACCTGTGCCTCTGTCTGGGAGCGACCCGTCCATCATTTCCACCCTTGATGCCGGTGGCACCGCCCCACGAACCCGGTGCACCTTCCCTTAGGTCCTGCACAGACAGACAGACCCAGGGCACGGCAGGGAAACCGCGGGCGGCCCCAGGGAGCCGGCGGGCTGTGGTCCAGCCAGGGCCATGGGATCCTGGGGGGGAAGCTGCCGCAGGGACGTGCTCTCGAGGAGCCTGTATTCCTCAGCCCAGCATCCCCATCACCGCCGGAAACTGGAGACTGTAACGGTAGGTCATGTCCACAGCCAGCCCGCACTGGCTCCTGGAGCATCTGATTTGAAAACATGCCAGCAGATGGCTTTTTTTTTTTTTTATTGGTCCCATCAAAAGTTGTGGCCTGGATCAGCGTCTGGCCAGTGTTTAACTTCCAACTCCAGTGTGCTTTCTGTCATGAAAGTGGGGTCAGCCTCCACCCTCTGCAGAGTTCCGGTACCTCTGAAGCGTGCTCTAGCTTTTCAGGGAGTTCTGTGTCTCAGAGTCGGATTTGTCTGAGCCTGAAGCCTAGTCATTTTAAATGGTCTGTTTCTCTGCTGTCACCACCTGCTTCCAGCTCTGTCTCCCTCTGAACTGGGTCTGGTGTACATTTCCCAGCCTAGAAGTCACCTTGAAATTCATTGGTA
The DNA here is from genome assembly GCA_006410535.1 of Litocranius walleri. Taxonomy (NCBI): domain Eukaryota; kingdom Metazoa; phylum Chordata; class Mammalia; order Artiodactyla; family Bovidae; genus Litocranius; species Litocranius walleri. The sequence continues at coordinate 3,079,353 of SJYG01000042.1, read as the reverse complement.
AGAGAGGTCAAACCAGGTGAGGCGACGGGGCCCTTAGCCTCTACGCAGACCGCCGCCCACCGCAGGGCCCACGCTGCCCTGTCCCTCCGGCTCTGAAGGTGGTTAGCCGTCTACCTGCGCTCTGCTCTTTCACTGATCTGAATTCATGCTGCATGCTTGCTTCCCTGATGTGGCTCCTCCCTCGTCCTGTTTCTCGGGCGCTTCCAGAGTCTGTTTCCTCGGCAGCAGTGACTACACTTGGACGCCGGTCGGGTTGGACGGCATCGTGCGCCTGGTGGTCCGCTCGGTGCCTGTGAGCGTCACAGGTGCATCTGCCCTGAAGGGAAGTGTGATCGTGGAGAGAATAAGCCCCAAACATGGGGAGGAAGTGCGGGGAGAGTCGTGCTGTTGTGTCGTGACTTGGCATGCGCGTCAGGGGCCTCATTGCCTTCTCCCCTCCAGTGGTGGGTGTCCTTTTCTGGCCTCGCACTCCCCAGGAGGGGCTGCGCCTTCAGCAGGAGTAGACGGAACACAGTCTGGGAAGCGCGCACAGCGGTGACCCGGCTCTGCCTACCCCGCCGGTGTGGCCTGGGACGTGTCCCCTCTTCGGCCTGAGCCTGGGGTCCCCTGTCTGACACCCGGGCTGTTGCCCCTCCCACCCCTCCCTCTGTAGCTGCCAGGCACAGCTGCCGCTGGCAGGCACCTTAGAGGCTCACGGTGAGTGCCCGTGAGCACTCACTTAGAAGCCCCGCGAGTGCCCTCCCACCGTGGAGCCGGGGAGGCCCCTGAAGACAGGCCTGTGACACTCGTGCCGGGCTTCCCACGGCCAGGAGAGCAGGTTCTGTGCAGCCCCGGCGGCTGCCCCCGCCGGCACCCTGACTCAGCCGTGTTCCCGTTCCCTTGCAGATGGAGAAGGATGAGACCGTGAGCGACTGCTCTCCACACATAGCCAACATCGGGCGCCTGGTCGAGGTGAGCGGCCGCCTCCCCCGGGGCCTCCTGGGCACCTTCCTGCCAGCTTCCAGCAGCGTGGTGCCCGTTTCCGGGCCCCGCCTGGTGCCTTCTGTGCCTTCTGAGCCGGGCTCAGGGCCAGAGGCCTCTCCTCTGTCGCCCCCAGAGGACTCAGCGCGGGAAGCCCTCAGCCCTACCCCGCATCCACAGCCAGCCCTCAGCGCCCCCCCTTCCCCATGCCCTCCGGAAGAAGGGGTGCTCTACAGAGTTGTCCCGAGCCCACGGGAGGGCTGGGGGTGTCTCCCGCGTGAATGGCAGCCCAGGCCCCGGCCGGGGGCTCCTGCGCACGCCCGTGTGGCCGCCGCAGGGACTGTGGGATGCCGGTGGGGCAGGAGCCTCCTGACCACACCCCTGACTGGCCGCCTCCCTTCCAGGACATGGAGAATAAAATCAGAAGCACGCTGAACGAGATCTACTTCGGGAAGACAAAGGACATCGTCAACGGGCTGAGGTAACCCCAGAAGCACAGGCTGTGGGACCCGGAAGATGGGGGTTGTGGGTCCGAGGTCACCGCTCAGCAGCTCCACTGCCTGGAGCCTCAGTCTCCTCTGCAAACCCGGGCCGAAGTGCTCGCCTGACAGGGTCAGTAATGCAGGGTTTGGAGCTAAAGCCCGGCGTGCAGGGCTTGTTCTCAGGGTAGCTGTGCATGCCGAGCTCCTCCATTTGTGTCTCCTGGGGACCGTCCGCCTTCATGGCCGTGGTGCCCTCCTGCAGCCACCTCTCGGTGCCGTGGGTCCAGTTCTGCCTGAAGATTCTCTGTGTAGCTGCCGTCCCTGGGGCCTGAGGACCCCCAGGTCTGACCCTAAGACGCAGCGGGTTGCATGGCCCCCAGTTGGCCGGGTTTCGGGCAGTGGAGCATCCCCCAGAGAGAGCCCCGGCCCGCTGCTTTCTGCAGAGGGCCCCATCCCCAGTCCCCCCACACCTTGTTCCTACAGTTCTTCAGCAAAGGCTGAGGGAGGCGCAGGGGCTCCCCGGGTCCTCCCGGTCACGGAGGGCGGTGGAGGCCGTGGAGGGCAGAGCCCCGGCCTTGGAGTCCCAGCCTGGGGTCTCAGGCAGCCTCTGCCACCCTCTCAGGGGCCTCCCGCCCGTCCGGGAGCTGGGGTGGGGGTCCGAGGCAGGGAGGATGGGGTCTGAGTCTCATCACCACCCCACGAGGCCAGGGGCTTGTGCCCTGGCCTTGCCCCCGGCCCTGCAGGCCCCTTGCAGACAGACCTAGGCTGGGCAGTGGCAGGAAGTGGCCTGGGGTGGCCCTGGTTTGAGTCTGCCTAGAGGAGGCAGTTTAATCGCTCTCAAACAGCTCTAAGAGTGGCGCCTGCTCTGGATGTGCCTTTCTGATTCCCGTCTGTGGGGAGCCTGGTCTAGCCCCTGGGCTCTACTCCCTGCTCACCCCACGCAGCATTGCTCTCCCTCTGCTGTTGAGCCTGGGGCCCCTGCATCATCAGACATGCCCGTCGGCCTGCACCATCCCAGGCATTGGCTGGAACACCAGGGGGAGCCGCAGAGAGCCTGCAGGGGCTGGGCGGCCCGAGAACCAGGGCCACCCTCCCCCGAGCCCCGCAGCCCCCTCTCCCGCCCGCGGCCCCCGCTCCCTCCACACTGGGGCCCCTCCGCGGCCCTCACTCTGCGCGCTCTCTGTAGATCTGTTGGTGTTATCCCCGACAACCCCAAGTTCCTGCAGTTGCAGAGGGAGCTTTCCCAAGTGCTGACGCAGCGCCAGACCCACATCCAGCCCGATAACTAAGCCGCTCCAGGTACCCTGCCTGAGAGGCCTGAGCGCCGCCCCACTAAACAGGACTCACCAGCCCGCCGAGACCCTGCCAGCCCCTTAAACACCACTAACCCGTGTCCACTCGGCCGGGAGCCGCCCCGTAACTGCCAACTTCGCCCTGCGTAACACGGCCCCGGATCACGTGTGCAGTGTGTGTGCTTGGCACTCTGGGCAGTGCTGCGTGTGGGGCAGGCCGGCGGGCCAGGGTCACGCTCACCCATGCCGCTCCCAGGGGCTGCCTGCTTCGCCAGAGGCTGGGGCGGCCTCTCCGTCTGCTCTGTGTGTAGCCAGACCTTTCCCACCTTTCCACCAAGGACCCCAGAGGCTCAAAAAGATCTCTTTTCGATGGGCAGTTGCCTGGGGTCAGCTGATCTGAGGTGTACTGCCCTGAGTCTAAGAGTGGAACACAGAGCTGGGTCTCTTAAGAGCCCTCTGTCGGTTGACCAGTCGTCTCGACTCTGCGACCCCATGGATTGTAGCCTGTCAGGCTCCTCTGTCCATGGAATTCTCCAGGCAAGAATACTGGAGTGGGTAAAGATTCCCTCCTCCAGGGGATCTTCCCAACCCAGAGATGGAACCCGGCTGTCCCACATTGCAGGCAGATTTTTAATATCTGAGCCACCAGGGAAGCCCAGAGCAGGGCTGTAATCTCTGAGCCAGGCCTGGAGCCCCCACACCAGGTGCCCCTGGAGCCGCCAGGACCAGGGTCGCCCCCCGCCCCCAATGAGCTGCAGCCATCCTCCTAAATGCCTCACGCTTGACAGAGGGGAAAGTCTTGCTTGTGGACGACACCCAAGAACATGACTTGAGCGTGTGATGGATACAGATGTGCAAAAGCCAGTAGCACCCCCAGAGAGGAGGAGGGAAGCCGAGCGAGCAGGGCTGCAGAGCCCGGGGGCAGGGGCTTCCTCCCAGGCCCAGGAGCTGGACACAGGGCCCCAACCCAGAAGAGGCTCGGGGGGCTTGCACGGGGGGCGGCCCTTGTGCAACCAGGGGGGCTGCTCTGCTGTGGCCGCAGCCGTCTGGTCTGGGTGCGCGCCGGCGTCGGCCCTGGGGTGTCTCCCTGCCTTTAAAAGTGCTCTGTACAGTGCAGTTCTCCCCAGCCCCTCCGCTTCTAGGGTGGGTCTGGAATCTTCTGGACCCCTCCCCTTCGCCAGGCCCTGTGGGGATATGGGCCCCCGCGCCCCCACCCCCTGTTGCCCAGCCTGGCAGCTTCTGTCTGGGACACACAGTGCCTCCTCAGACGCTGGTTCCTGCTGGTTTGGCCGTGACCTTCCTGAGCTCCTTTCCCTGAACAAGCGCTCTCCCCTCCTGCCTCCAGCTGCTCCGGCCTAACTTCCTGTCTCTTACTGGTCCTCCCTCTGGACATTTCTCCTTGTCGGGGGGTGGGGTGCTGGGTGCAGCCCAGGCCTGGCGTGCCCCTCCCAGAGGAGCCAGCACACACTCCAGCCAGGGAGTTGCAGAGCAAGCACTCAGAAACGTGTGTTCCGCAGCATCAGCCAAAACGCCAGCATTTCTCATGGGAGGTTTTCAGTTGCGCACAGACTCTCTGGACGTCTCGTCTCTGCCACCCTCTTCACCTTCTTGAGGGCACTTCCCATGGTGTTCCCAGGACTCAGCAGCTAGCATTCCATATGGATGCACCTGGTCCTACCTCATTGTACTTAAGCCCCGTTTGGCACTGGCTGAGGGGTTATTGTCTGGTCTCTGCTTCCTGTGCGGCTTCACAGCCGGTGCGTGTCAAGCTTGAGGTTCCTGTGGCTCCCCGGTGGTCCTGCCAGGCAGCCTGCCGCCCTTGCTCTCCACTGCCTTGAGACTGCTATAAAGGCTGTACATAGTTTAACAAGCCCCTGGTTAGCCTGTACATTGGGAAGCCTTGACCAGGGTCACTAAGGTCTTTGCCAGCAGCATTTCTCAGAGCCTCAGTTTCCTCATCTGTAAATTGGGACTAATGCTCGGACTCCTCTGTGATGCTTGTGAGAGTGGAGTGTGCTTGGGAATCACTTATAAATGACAAATGACACAACGTCCACAAAGCTTAGCTGTGGCTCACCTCGTCTAACCCGTGTCTGTGCACTCACGTGAACGTTTCCCCACAAATGCAGGAGTTGACCCAGAAGCCACTTGTGGTTCAGGCCCATGTTGTGATGTGTGCCCGGAGTCCAGGTCACAGCCAGCCTGGGGCAGGGCTGGGCCGTGGCCTCCCCTGCAGGGCCCGGCGAGGTGCTGAGGGGCCAGCCTCTGGCTCTGGGCCCCTCCGCACCCCCCGACCTTCCCGCTCAGCTTGCAGCTCTGCTCCTAGAGGCGACGTGGGTGGAGGGGCGCCCGGCCCCCCAACCCCGGACGCACCACATGGCAGCTCTCAGCCCCTTTTCCTTTCCTGTTCTGCCTGCTCCTGACGATTCTTCCCCCCCTCCGCCCCACAGGTCTGTGCAGACTTTTGCAGACAAATCAAAACAAGAAGCTCTTAAGAACGACCTGGTGGAGGCTTTGAAGAGAAAGCAGCAGTGTTAAGAGCCTCTGCTCCCCACTGACCGGAGACGCCGTGCGCTGTTAGGCTCCTTTCTTAGACACCCGTCTCCTGCTTCCTGCCTCGCCCCTTCCCTCCCCGACAGGCCACACAGCTCGCAGCACCATCTCTCCCAAGAATAAACCTGGTGACACCCCTGGTCTCGGAGGCCTCCTTCCCCCACCACGTTTTGCTATCTCGACTCGGTATTCCCATAGAGACCGCGTTTTCTGTCCGCCCTGGGCCCCCCCTACCCCCGTCTCCCACCACTCATTTATAGGCATAAAAATACACTCTTTGTCTGCCTCCCTCCCCTCCCACTTTTTTGTTACATTGGTGTAAAAAATGTAAAACAAAAAAATTTTATGAAATAACTGTGGTGTGTGAAAGACAGAAGAAAAACTGGAAATCTGATTGCACGTGTGTTTGGGAGTTGCTGGGGCGGGGGCCGGCGGGGACAGGGGGCAGCTCTGGGAGAAAGAGGTGGCCCTCAGCGTGGCCCGCGGAGACCGCGTGGCGGGGGCGGGGCCTGCGGGCTGCCCTGCTCCTCTCGCCAGGTGCTTTTCTGTCAATTTTTATGGAATGCAAAAGGAGTTTTTGTTTTATTTTGTTTTTTTGTAAAGCTTAAAAAAAAATCTACATCTTATACTTGAGCTTCCATACTTAAAAAAAAAAAGAAAGAAAAAAAAAAAAACAAAAAAAATAAAAAGAAACTGGGACGCAGTTAGCCTTGTGTTCTTTCTTGCCTGCCCCACTTTCCCAGGACATGTGACTCTCTGGCTGCCCCGCTGGAGGGTTGACCCCAAGCAGGGGCAGGGGAACACGGCAGGTGTCGGGCGGAGGGAGTGTGGAGCCCACACAGCAAATGAGCAGGGGAGTGGGGGGCCCTTGCAGGGTCCCAGCTGCTTCTCTGGGCCTGCCTCTGCACAGATCCCACCCTGCCTGTCCTGAAGAGCTGGGGCCGTCACGTGGTCAGGTGTGATGGGGTGGGGCTCCCCAACCCCACCCCCTTTCACTGCGGCATACCTGGGCACGGGCATGACCTGTCCGGACACAGTCCTGGCTTCTCTCCACTGAGTCTGATGAGAAAGTTCCCAGATGGGGGCGCATCTCTTGAGTGCAAAGCACCGCTGAGATGGAGGCAGGGAACTAGAGGCCCTTGGGCGCAGCGCCTTTCAAGGATCTTCAGGCAGAGAAGATGAGGGAGGTGGACAGGTGAAGGCGGGTGGAGCCGGGGACAGCCCTCCAGGTGTGCCGCCAGGCTGACCGCTCGGCTCCTGGGGGCAGAACGCCTGGCTCAGACAAGCAAGGTCAGGGTTAGTAGGTGTCACTCCTGGTGACACCTTATGACGCATGAGAGGCCTGATCTTACTAGTCTAGAATCTGCCGTCACCGGAAGGGCCATCGCTGCTGCTGGCTCTGAGTCAGACTAGTGTGATGAGGAACCATGGGCTCAGAGACCAGATGTCCCCAGCAAGGGGCAGCCAGAAGCAAGTGGCAGGAGAGTGGTGTGAGCCCCTGGCCAGTCCTGACCCTGCTCGCACGGGGGTGGGCACTGTGGCGGCCGGCAGGCCCCAGCGTTCTGCAGAGGAACGCTAGGCTGGGGGAGCCATACACAGGGGCTGTAGGGGGTCGGGGGCGCCCTGGGTCCCCCAGCTGCGGGTGGCTGACTACTGGGTCTCGGGGGCAGCATCACATGCCCCGCTCCAGGCGCACCGTAGGTGCTTGCTTGGCACTTGGCGGATGATGGGACGCCGCTGAGGCGAGGGAGGGGCAGCAGGAGTCCAGTCTGGGCCCGGGGCTTCTGATCTCAGCCCCGCCGGAGTTGCCCTGGTGCGCCTGGCACCAGTGATGGTCTCGTCTCTAGAAGCACGAGGGCTCCGGCGGGTGACCCAGGGATTCCTTCTGCACGGCCCTTCCACTCCCCTCTTGCTGCAACCTTAACAGGCCAGCCTTTTGGATGGAACCCTTCCTGAACCCCAGATTCCAAGACTCTGCACTCAAACCTTCCTTCATTCAGCTCCTGGAGCAAGTGGCTGCTGTCCTGTAGGGCAGGCCCGAGGAGACCGTTCCGCCGGGAGGGGAGCCCAGGCCTGTGGACATGCTCTGGCTCCTCTGCGCTGGCGCCCCCTCCCTGTGGCCCCGAGGGGCCGGGACAGACTTTGCTCTAAGCCCTCAGCACAGGCATAGGCAGGCAGCCTGCCCCCCAGGGTAACGGCCCCCTCGCTCACCCTGCACCCCTGGCTGCGCCTCCTAGAGGGGACCTTTTTCTTCTGACCAGTGATTGTTGCTTGTTATTTTAAGTATCTATAGCAAAATCTTACAAGACAGTATGTCTCATTCCAAACAGTATTATTATACATGATAAAATATTAATTATAGAAATTCAATATTAAAAATTAAAATGTGTCACCATTTTTTCTTAATGTAACTAAAACCTGTAAAACCTTCAGCAGGAAATCCAGATTATACTTAATCACACCATGTCAAGTCGATACTTAAAACTACTTCACAACAGGTATTTTGCGTGAGAGCTTTCTGATTCTGCAAATTGCTTTTCAGCTGTTCACAAAACAGGTGGTCTATTGATATTCTTTTAAAATTCATTGTTGAAAATTTTTCTTGTTTTATAAAACGTTTGGACATAATTCCTGTCACTTCAACTCTAATTAGCTTTTAAAAAAGATGGGAATTTCAGAATACAAATAGTATTTTATATAAACTCATAAAGAAGTTTTCTGAAAGATATTTAAATGTGGGACAGTATTTTAAACATTTTTGTTTGAATTTCCTACTCTTTATTTTCTTTAAGTAATCTAAAATATTACTTTAAGTAATATTACTTCATGAACACACTCATGACCGTTCTCTACCTTCCTTGTGAATGACTAAATGATATGTATACGTGTGCACGTGAATGTGCGTACGTGTGTGTGCATACGTGTGTATGTGTGTACCTCTGACAAGTCTAATGAATGAAATCCTTTACTTCCTCCACTCACCTAACTGACCACCCAT
>SJYG01000042.1:2990346-3061532 GCA_006410535.1 Litocranius walleri | reverse complement strand
GAGGGGGTCGTGGGGGAGGAGGCAGTCATGGGTGAAGAGGGGGTCGTGGGGGAGGAGGCAGATGTGGGTGGAGGGGGTGCAAGGAGGGAGATGGGGGTAAGGGGGAGGACAGACTTGCAGGGGAGGAGGGAGTCACGGAGGTGGAGGGAGACGTGTGCTCAGAGCTGTGACACCACGTGGAGGGTAAATGTGGGAGACCAGGGCTGGGGGGCGGCCGCACAGGGGTCACTGGGGACTGACCCCCCTTGGGCGGCACCATCGTGAGCCTGTCTTCACCCTGTGGGGCTTCTCGCCAGGGAGCCCCTTCCAGCTCAGCTCTCTGGGATGTGCGCCCTGCTAGAGTCAAGGTGGGGTACAGATCCCCCCAGAGCAGGCTCTCTCTGGGACCAGGGCTCAGAGGGTCCCGACGCTTTGTGTCTCAGAGACCCAGGGCTCTCTTCTCTATGGAGGGGTCTGGGGTGCCGGGTGACGTGAAGGACGATGGCTGTGGCTGCTGCTCTGTCTGCAGGGAGATGGGTGATAAGATGGGCCAGACCTCGCCTGTGCCTGTTACCATCAAGGGCAGCAGAGAAGGGGCGAGGCTGCGGCTATCTCACAACAGATGCCAAGGGGTCAAGTCCCTGTCGCTGATGGGCCTCTCTAGGGATGGAAGGTCCAGGAACCAGGACTCATACCCCAGCTCCCCGGCTCCAGCCCTGCTCTGAGTCGCTCCATAAGGGCCACCTGCCACTTAGGTTTCTCTTTAGTCGTCTGCATGTATTTAAATTCGTAAAAGGGAACAGCTAAACAGGACCTCATCCCAGATCCTGCAGACAGAAAGCAGGACAGCTGGGCCGGGCCCTGGGCCTCCCCCGCCATCTCCTGCCGAGCACCCCACCAGGCACCCTCTGCGAGCCGTGTGCCACAGTTCCAGCCTCCCCCTCAAGGACCTTTCTTTTCTCTCCCATTTTTATTTATTTTCTTGGTCACACTGCGTGGCCTGTGGGATCTTAGTTCCCTGACCAGGGGTCGAGCCCAGGCTTCCTCACTGGAAGGCGGATCTTAACCACCGGACCGCCAGGGAAGGCCTCAAGGATCTTTCTAAAACCCCCGTTTTGCCAAAATCTTTCAGAGCCTCCCACTGCCTTCAGCAGGGACCCCCGCCCTCCTGGGCACATCCTGAGCGGCCCGGGCCTGCAGGCCCCCCGCCTCTGCACTCTCCTCCCCCAGACTTCGCCGCAGCAGACAGCCCACCAGCCCTCCTCCGCATCCTTCAGGGACTTCAGCTCCCCCTCAGGCCCTTCTTAGAGGAGAGCACTGTCCGCGCCAGCCCCTCCTGCCAGACTCAAGCCTGCTGGGGACGGGACCGTGTCCAGCACAGGCCTGGCCCTGAGGAGGCCCCTAAGTTTGACACGGCCCCGAGTAAAGTCCCTCCCAGGACACAGTGACTTGAAGAGTCTCCGTACGTCCCAGGGACGGGCCATTCCGTCACTCTCACGAAAGGCTGCACCCTAAGGAGAAGCAGGCAGGCGGCTGCCTTTCCATCCTCACCTGGGGCTTTGCCCAGGCCTCTGATGGCCCGTTCCTGGTTGATCAGCCAGGCACAGGGCTGGCATCATGCCCTGCTGCAAAGGAGACGCCTCAGCCCGCTCCTCGTGGCTTTGGAGATGCCCTCACCCTAGGACGGGAAGCCCCTCTCTTCCCTCCACCAGTCACCCTGCTCTGGCCAGCTTGCCTCCTCAGGGCCTCCGAGCCGGCCGCCCTGGCCCGACCGCCTGCCAGCACCTGGCACAGCCTCTGAGGCAGCCTCTGTGCCTCCAGGCTCTCCCTGGCCTTCTCCCGCTTTCTCTAACGGGAGCGCCGCCTTCTCCTGGCACATCCGGAGTGGCAGCTGGGACAAGGGGAGTGAGAAACAAGTCGAGCTCCCAGCAGCATGCGGAGACAGAGGGTGACGGCAGTCTTTTTAACACCTGGTTCTGGGACAACTGGGCGCCACGTGCAAAGGAATGAGGTTGGACTCCTACCTCACACCATATACAAAATACAGCTCAAGCTGAACCAAAGCTCTACATCCAGAGCTGATTTGTGATACCATGATTTATAACAAGAAAGATATATTTGGTTTTCTTCCCTGCTCCCTACAAAGCTACTAAAACCCCTGGAATGTCCTAAGGCATGAGAGAAAGAGAAAAAAAGAGAGAGAGAGGGAGAGAGTCGTCTTTTGTAGCCTTAACGAGTTGATTTTTGGAAAGCCTTTAGGTTGCCTGAGGATAAGGACCAACTGTGTGATCAGATGGTTAGGACAGCCTCTCTGGCTGGGGGCGCGGGCTGTCCTGCCCCCTTCACCCACCTCCAGAAGGGAGACAGCCTCTCTGGCTGGGGGCAGGGGCTGTCCTGCCCCCTTCACCCACCTCCAGAAGGGAGAAAGGCTGCAGAGTGGGCCTAGTCACTAATGGCCAACAACTGTGTAAGAAAGCCTCTATAAAACCACTTCGCTGAGTTCCATGAGCCTCTCTAGCAAACCAGTCAAACCTGAGGAGGGGTGGGGGTACCCCTGATCCACAGCGGGAGGGCTGAAGCACGGGGGACACCCTGGACTGGTCTCTGCAGTGGGGAGAAGAGAGCGCTATTCTGGGGCTTGGGGGACTGGGTCCTTAATCTGCGGGACCTGAAGCTGTCTTCAGGTGTAGACAGTGTAAGAATTGGCTGCTCGATTGTGTGGGGAAAAGACACGCATCAGAACTGGTGTCAGACTTCGAGAAATCTATATGAAACTCTTAGAAGAAAAGATGAGGGTGAATCTTTTTTAGCAGGATTAGGCCATCATTGTTTAGAAATTACAACAGAAGCATGGTGGCGCTGGTGGAAAAGAATCCGCCTGCCAGGGCGGGAAACATAAGAGACGTGGGTTTGATCCCTGGGTGGGGAAGATCCCCTGGAGAAGGGCATAGCAATCCACTCTAGTGTTCTTGCTGGAGAATGCCCATGGGCAGGGGAGCCTGGCGGGCTACAGTCCACGGGGTCACAGAGTCAGGACTGAAGCCACATAGCGCACATGCACACACATCAAAAGTGTGAGCAACGAGAGAAACACTAGACAGACTGGACACCATTAAATGTTTGAAATTCTGTGCTTCGTGTGACACCATCCAGAGAGTGACAAGGCAGCCCACAGACCAGGAGAAAGTCTTTGCAAAGTATGCCTAGAATATACAAAGAACTCAACCACAAAAAGACAAATAATCCAACTGAAAAGTGGGCAAAGAATCTGAATAGACCTTTTTCCAAAGAGAACAGAAGGTGGTCAATAAGTACATGGACAGCTGCTTAATATCACCAGCCGCCAGGGAAACACAAATCAGAACTGCAGTGAGATGCCACTTCACACCCACTAGGATGACAATGATCAGAAAGACAGACAATAACAAGTGCTGACGGAGATTCAGAGGGACTGGGGACTTCATATGCTGCAGGTGGGAACGGATAATGGTGCAACTGCTTTGGAAACACAGTCTGGCAGTTCCTCAGAAGATTAAACACAGGACTTCCCTGGTGATCTAGGAGTTAAGAACCCACCTGCCAATGCAGGAGATGCAGGTTTGGTCCCTGGTCCAGAAGATTCCTCATGCCGTGGGGTGATCAGGCCTGTGCAGTCTAACAAGAGAAGCCACTGCAACGAGACGCCCACACACCTGGACTAGAGCGGCCCCGATCATCACAACTAGAGAAAGCCTGCACGCAGCGGCCAACACCCAGCACAGCCAAAAAAAAAAACAAAACACATTTCACAGATCGAACACACTCACCAAGTGACCCAGTATATCCGGATACTCTTAGGCACACACCCAAGAGAAGGAGACATGCACGTCCCACAAGAACTCGTACGTGAACCTGCAGAGCGGTCTTAATCATACTGGCCTGAGGCAGAAATCACCCACGTGTCTATCAATGGATGGACGAATGAACAAAACGTACACACACAAAACAAACTGCTGTTCAGATGTGAAACAGAAGGAAGTGCTAGGACTTCCCTGGGGGCTCAGGGGTTAAGCATCCGCTTGGCAATGCAGAGGAACGCGGGTCTGATCCCTGATCCGGCAGCTAAGCTCATGCACCACAACTAAGACCCGACACAGCCAATCAAATAAATTTAAAAAATAAAAATAAATATTTTTTTAAAAGGGTGAAGTACTGACACTCGCTACATACAACATGGATGAACCCTGAAGGTGTGCTGAGCGAAAGAGGCCAGTCACAGAAGGCCACGTCACGGCCTCAGCTGCTCATGCGAAGCATCCAGAACAGGTGCGTCCAGAGACAGAGGGCGGAGTGGCGGCTGGGCCGCGAGCTTTAGAGGGAAATGAGGAACGGCGCATTTCTTCCCGGGTTTCTCTGCAGGGTGCTGAAAGGTTCTAAAACGGACTGTGGTAATGGTCGCACAGCTCTGCAGACACTGAAGGCGTGAATGGGTGCAGGTAAGCGGGTGGGCTCCACAGGGTGCGAATGATCTCTCAGTCAGACCCCTTCTCTTTCTACCAGAGGAGAAAGATCATAAAGCGCCCTAAAGGCGGAGAATGCTCTCACCCTGCAGGGCCCTTGATGACCCTCCTGACCTCACCCCTCCCTGCCCCCCGGCCCCCCTTACTCCCTTGCACAGTGTGTAAAGGCCATCTTCAGAGCAGCCCTGTGAGGCAGGGAACAGTATTCCCATTCTACAAATGAGAAAACTGAGGCCCAGGGCAGTGAGGGCACTTACGGGTCCTGCCGGCTTGGTGTTCCCCAGCCACAGCAGTGGCCACGCTGTTTTGTAATCGCGGCGTGCCCTTCCCCAGACGGTCTCAGGACAGAGGCCTCCCTGTCCGTCACCAACTCCCGGAGCTTGCTCAAACTCATGTCCATGGAGTTGGTGATGCCATCCAACCATCTCATCCTCTGTTGCCCCCTTCTCCTCCTGCCCTCAGTCTTTCCTAGCATCAGGGAAGACTCATCTAATGAGTGGGCTCTTCACATCAGGTGGCCAAAGTATCAGAGCTTCAGCTTATAAGGATTAAATAGGGTGAAGATACGTCAGGTTCTTAGAAAAGAGCTGGGTACACAGGGGAGCTCAGTGAGCAGGTGGTATGATTATCATCTGCATGTCAGCATGGCTGAGGTCTGGGTGAGGCCTAGAGAGGGGCTTGCTGCAGGGCCCTCTGGGGAGGCTGGAAGTCGGTGGGGCTGGGGAGGGGCACACGTGGCGTGAGTCTGGAGAGGCCCCGGGCCAGCCAGGCAGCCCCTTCTCAGGGCAGCCCCCTGCCCACCCCGTGCAACCCAGCCCTGGTGCTACTCACGGGAAGGTGGATGCTGCAAAGCAGAGGATGGAGAGCAAGCCCAGGCCCACGCTGGCCTTGTCCCAGCCGTCCTGGGCGCACTCGCCGAGCACGTCCCATATCCACTGGCTGGAGCCGTTGGGGCAGCTGGAGAAGTTGGCCGGGCCCAGCTTCACCGAGACCATGGCTGCGGAGGGACGAGGGGAAGGAGCCTTGTGCTGAGGCAGGAGACGGTTCTGCAGGAGAAGAGAGGGACCTTCAGCCTCAGGAGGCCCGGTCCTCGCTCTGGTCCTGCCACTTCACCCAAGAGAAGGAGACATGCACGTCCCACAAGAACTCGTACGTGAACCTGCAGAGCGGTCTTAATCATACTGGCCTGAGGCAGAAATCACCCACGTGTCTATCAATGGATGGACGAATGAACAAAACGTACACACACAAAACAAACTGCTGTTCAGATGTGAAACAGAAGGAAGTGCTAGGACTTCCCTGGGGGCTCAGGGGTTAAGCATCCGCTTGGCAATGCAGAGGAACGCGGGTCTGATCCCTGATCCGGCAGCTAAGCTCATGCACCACAACTAAGACCCGACACAGCCAATCAAATAAATTTAAAAAATAAAAATAAATATTTTTTTAAAAGGGTGAAGTACTGACACTCGCTACATACAACATGGATGAACCCTGAAGGTGTGCTGAGCGAAAGAGGCCAGTCACAGAAGGCCACGTCACGGCCTCAGCTGCTCATGCGAAGCATCCAGAACAGGTGCGTCCAGAGACAGAGGGCGGAGTGGCGGCTGGGCCGCGAGCTTTAGAGGGAAATGAGGAACGGCGCATTTCTTCCCGGGTTTCTCTGCAGGGTGCTGAAAGGTTCTAAAACGGACTGTGGTAATGGTCGCACAGCTCTGCAGACACTGAAGGCGTGAATGGGTGCAGGTAAGCGGGTGGGCTCCACAGGGTGCGAATGATCTCTCAGTCAGACCCCTTCTCTTTCTACCAGAGGAGAAAGATCATAAAGCGCCCTAAAGGCGGAGAATGCTCTCACCCTGCAGGGCCCTTGATGACCCTCCTGACCTCACCCCTCCCTGCCCCCCGGCCCCCCTTACTCCCTTGCACAGTGTGTAAAGGCCATCTTCAGAGCAGCCCTGTGAGGCAGGGAACAGTATTCCCATTCTACAAATGAGAAAACTGAGGCCCAGGGCAGTGAGGGCACTTACGGGTCCTGCCGGCTTGGTGTTCCCCAGCCACAGCAGTGGCCACGCTGTTTTGTAATCGCGGCGTGCCCTTCCCCAGACGGTCTCAGGACAGAGGCCTCCCTGTCCGTCACCAACTCCCGGAGCTTGCTCAAACTCATGTCCATGGAGTTGGTGATGCCATCCAACCATCTCATCCTCTGTTGCCCCCTTCTCCTCCTGCCCTCAGTCTTTCCTAGCATCAGGGAAGACTCATCTAATGAGTGGGCTCTTCACATCAGGTGGCCAAAGTATCAGAGCTTCAGCTTATAAGGATTAAATAGGGTGAAGATACGTCAGGTTCTTAGAAAAGAGCTGGGTACACAGGGGAGCTCAGTGAGCAGGTGGTATGATTATCATCTGCATGTCAGCATGGCTGAGGTCTGGGTGAGGCCTAGAGAGGGGCTTGCTGCAGGGCCCTCTGGGGAGGCTGGAAGTCGGTGGGGCTGGGGAGGGGCACACGTGGCGTGAGTCTGGAGAGGCCCCGGGCCAGCCAGGCAGCCCCTTCTCAGGGCAGCCCCCTGCCCACCCCGTGCAACCCAGCCCTGGTGCTACTCACGGGAAGGTGGATGCTGCAAAGCAGAGGATGGAGAGCAAGCCCAGGCCCACGCTGGCCTTGTCCCAGCCGTCCTGGGCGCACTCGCCGAGCACGTCCCATATCCACTGGCTGGAGCCGTTGGGGCAGCTGGAGAAGTTGGCCGGGCCCAGCTTCACCGAGACCATGGCTGCGGAGGGACGAGGGGAAGGAGCCTTGTGCTGAGGCAGGAGACGGTTCTGCAGGAGAAGAGAGGGACCTTCAGCCTCAGGAGGCCCGGTCCTCGCTCTGGTCCTGCCACTCTAAGCCCACCCCAGGCTTCCTGCCTGGCCCTGATGGAGCCCCTGAACCCCAGGACACAGTCAGGACAGAGCTCAAAGTGGCCATACACTGGCTCTGCAGTCAGACAGGGGCGTGCGAGTCCCCGCTCTGCCTGTGGACACCGTGACTTCGGGCAAGCTGCTCCGCCTCGCCGTGCCTCAGTCTCCTCATCTGCAGGATGGGGTGATGACAATGCCTCCCTCCACCCCATACACTTGTGAGGGTTCAGTGAGTTCATAAATCCAGCGGGGAGGACGGAGCCCTCAAACAACGCCACCTTTGCTCTAACTCTTGAACGTTTCCATAGTTTCCAACCTTTTCTTCTTGTAAATCGTGCTGCGAGGGTCTGCTGAGACCAGGTGCTCTAGGTACACCCTCTCGTTTAAGGTACGGCTAGGGACTCCCCTAGGGTCCCAGGAGCTAAGCCTCCATGCTTCCAGTGCAGGGGCCCAGGTTTGATCCCTGGTGAGGGAAGTTCTGCAAGCCACGTGGCCAGAAAAATTACAAAGTGCGACTGTCCTGGGAGTTCCCTGTCGATCCAGTGGTTTAGGGCTCGGGGAACTATCCCAAGAGCCACACAGTGCAACCAAACAAAAAGAAAAAGACAGAGTATAGTTGTTCGCCTTATACTGGTCAGTTGAGGCAAGCAGCAAAGAAGGACCAGGTGAGTCCAGCTTACACGGGTGGCTGGAATTCAAGCTTGGTGCTCCCAAGCCACGTCCTCCCAGCATCCCGCGTGTAGGGGGAATCTGCTGGCAAGGAGCCGGGAGCCGCTTCCCTGTTTTCACCGCTGCCAATGCCAGGAGCTGGCTGGCTGCAGGGGCGAGTAGGGAAGTCCCCTCCAGGTGTCTGTCCCAGAGCAGTCATTGCTGAAGTGACAGTCCCAGGGGAGGGAGAGCAGGCGGGGCTGCCGGAGCGTCTCTGCTGGGCAGGACCAACCTCTGATCGCTGAGCGGCTCGCCAGCTCTGTGCTCAGCACCGTGTGAGCTTTTCCGTATTTTGCTGCACACCAACTTCCCTCATGGCTCAGCAGGTAAAGAACCTGCCTGTCAGTGCAGGAGACACACAGGAAACAGGTTCAGTCCCTGGCTCGGGAAGATTCCCTGGAGGAGGAAATGGCAACCCACTCCAGTATTCTTACCTGAAAAATCCCACAGACAGAGGAGCCTGGCAGACTACAGCCCGAAGAGTCACAAAGAGTCGATACAACTGAGCACACAGCCCCCCACCCCCACACACACCACACCTCTATGAAGTGGAGGCTATGGATAGGTCCAAGAGGACCCGGGAGAGCGACTTGCCAGGGCGGCCCGGGCAGGACACGCTCACGGCGCCATACTTCTGTCCCTGGGCACAGCAGCACCCTCGTGTGGCCCGGCAGGGCTGCCCAGGGCCTCCTGCAGCCACAGGCAGGGTTCCCCTTTTCTCACTGCGCTCAGAGGGGCTTTCCTCACTGAGGATGGGGCCTTCTCTAGCCACTTTCAGTTCCTGTCGGTGTCAGAAGGCCCAAGATCCTCATAAAACGACATCCGTAGACAAGGCTACAGACTCAGTCCTATGCCCTGCCCCCAAGTTCGTGTGTTGAAACCTACCCTGCAGTGCGATGCTGTTTTGAGGTGCAGCCTTTGGGGAGTATTTAGGTCATGAAGACAGAGCCCTCATAAATGGGATCAGTGCCCTTATTTAAAAAAAAAAGACCCCAGGGAGCTCCCTTGCCCCTTCTGCCAGCTGAGGACCCAGCGAGAAGACGGCCATCCGTGAGCTAGAAGGTGGGTCCTCACCAGACACTGGCTCTCCCAGCAGCCTGACCTCGGGCATCCCAGGCTCCAGAACCGCCGGAAATCAGTGTTTGCTTCTAAGCCGCTCAGACTATGGTCCTTTGCTACAGTGGCCGGAATGGGCTGAGATGCCTGCCGGGCCCTGGACCTGCTGAGGCCACGGCAATCAGGGAGCAGCCAGCAGGGAAAGGGAGCGAGTCTGCTGCTTTTCTCAGGAGGCTCCAGGCTCTCAGCGCTAATGAGACTTGCCAGCGGGCCCTGGAGCCGGGGGTAAGGGCACTGCAGGTCACTGCCTGGCCGGTTCTCACCGCAATCCCTCTGGGGCCCTGCAACGGGGGCTGAAAGCCTCTTCCCGTGCCTCAGGGGCCCACCTTGACCTTCAGCACAGCCGAGGTTGGAGCCATCTATCTGACATCCAGCCACCAGCGCCTGCACGGCCGCCCCAGGCTGACACCCAGTCCAGGTAGGAAGGGTGCTTTGCGGCGCCAAAGGCACTTCAGAATCAGTCCTTCTGCTCCCCAACCGCCCTACCCCTGGATTGCCTCCTCCACCCTCTTCTTGTACAATAGAACCCACACACCGCTGCAGGTCATCAGAGTAGGACACCACCAACCTCATCAACTTCTCTGCGAGGGGAACATTGTCCTCATTTAAAGATAAGGCTGCGTGGCCTTGTGCAAGTAACTGTCTGAGTCTGGGTAAAAAATGAGGGAAACAACGCTCATGCTTTGGAGTTGCTGCACCGATAAAACACACACAAAGCTCTCAGCCCAGGGCCTGATGCCACAGGAGTGACTGAGAATGAGAGACTAGCATCTCAAGCACCCCGTGGCCACTCTCCCCCCGTCTTTTCACCAGGTAAGTGAAGGAAGAGGGGCTTCCCTGATGGGTCAAGAATCTGCCTGCAATGCAGGAGACCAGGGTTCAATTCGGGGGTCGGGAAATTCCACTGGAAAAGGGATTGGCTATCCACTCCTAGAAAGAAAGAAGGTGGAGGGCTTCCCTGGCAGCTCAGTAGCAAAAAAACCCACCTACCAATGCAGGAGACACGGGTTTGATCTCTGGACCAGGAAGAGCCCGCCTGCCGCAGACTATGCCGTGCACAACCATCAAGCCTGCGCTTGGCTTGTTGCAATGAGAGACAGCCTCTGCGCAGCGGTGAAGACCCAGACCAGCCAGAGCCAGACAGAACAGGCAATAAACTGAAAAAGAGGGGCCACTGCAGCAAGAAGCTCAAGCACCGGAACTAGAGAGCGGCCTCCACCGGCCTAACAGTGGAGACCCAGCACAGCCAAAAATACAATAACATTATTTCTTTTTAAAAAGGTGGACACATGCCTGGTGAGCGAGGGAGGGGTGTCTTGAGGGATGTGCTTCGGCTCACAGGGCCCAGGGCGGGCGGCCCCCTGGCCATGCACAGGCTGTGTACAGCTCTGGGCTCAGGATACACACCTCTGAGACACACCTGAGCCCCGAGCAGAAGGTGCTTTCCCCTGAGGGCCGCTGCATGTAGAGCCTGTCACTCACAGGTTCTGGCCCAAGTAGGAAGCCAGCTGGGCCCACCTTCTGGCCAACGGCACCGAGTGAATGGATGTCCAGGGTTGAAACAAAAGTTGCCCAGGTCTGTAGGTGTGATGAGGACCACAATAGGGTTTTGTTTTGTTTTAGCAGCTGTACAGGGGTGCCTTATAGATGTTGGTGGTGCTTTTAATTTTATTGAAGCATAGCCAATCAGAGGTGCCTGTGAACATGAAGGCCGAATGCTTGAATTTCAGGATCCGTGGGGCTGGGCTGGGGAGCAGGGATGTAAGAAGCTTCCCCAGCAGAGTCCGAGCCCTCGGATTCTGTGTACACGATCACATCTGAAGAACAGCAGCCCTGGAAAAGGCATCCCCTGCAACAGCGAAGCAACTCTTCCAGATCCCAAGCTGAGCCACAGAGACCGCTGCTGAAGCCGCCTTCATCTACCAGATAAGTTCAGATGCCTTGAGACAGAGCCCCAGGGCACTCCAGATGCCCCTCCCCACCTCCTGTCCCTCCCTCTGGGCCTTCAGAGGCTCATCCCAGGTCTCCAGACTTATGTCTAGGCTGTCTCCTCCCCCAGGCTTCTCCCTCACCCTGAAGGGCATAATAAAAAGACACTAAGACCAGTTCTAAACTGTCCTCTCAACACAGAGGGGCCTCACAGGAGTGGCTGGACAGCACCTGTCATCTCTCCCCCTGCCCTCCTCCACACACCAGAATGCTCATCAAGTCCTCAGGGACCACCGCTTTTAAGCTCACTCCTCTCTGCCATCCTAGTTGGAAACTTATTCTTAGAACCTAGACACAACAGCTGCACAGTAAAGGTTCAAAACACAGCAAGAGACAGTCAGAGAGGGAGGGTGGGGGAGAGAGAAAGGAAGGAAGGGAGAGAAACAAAGAGAGGAAGGGAGACCTAATCGTCAGCTAACAGGCTGAGAAGAAAGCTCTCTGGAACTGCCCTGCCTGACGACTGCTAGAGGTGAATTCCTGGGCAAGTGACTGGGCCTCAGAGTGCCAACCTGTAAAATGGGGAATAATGTAAGTATCCACCTGGGAGGCTAGCTGCAGAATTACATGAAATAATCCAGGCAGAGTGATCAGAATGGTGCCTGGCACAGATTAAGCACTCGGTAGAATAAGGAGGGATGGTGTTATTTCCTTCTGACTGAAGCATTCCCCTCCCCCTCACAGAGTCCCTGACAAACAGCAGGCTTCAGCAAGCGCTGAGTAGACAAGACCACGCCAGCCCTTATACTTCCGAAGGCAGACTGCCCATGTAGGCACTCTGGAAACCTGTCCTAGGGATGTGGTAACAGGGAGCAGTCTAGGCTCCCTGCAGACTTGGGGCACATCTGAGCGGAGGAGCGTCCCGGCTAGGGGCCACCACCCATTCCAGCCTTCCAGGTCCTCGGTCACAATTCCCTTCGAGTGACTCAGCCCAGCATGGAGCCGCCTGTTCAGCGAAGATAATCATAGGGAAGCCACTGGGGTCAGCGCTCGTTCGCCGCGAGGCCCCCTCCCCTGAGGGAAAAACAAAGCCGTCAGAATAGAAGGGGCCAGTCGGCCGGGATCGGGAGATGAACAACGGACCCAGACCCTAACCTCTGTGCAAGGCTGGCCGGAGAGGTCGTGATGGTCGCTTCTGATGGGGGAGAGGGTGGGGAATTGGGCCCCCGAGGGCCCGCCAATTCCAGTCCAGAGAGCCTGGCTCCAGGATCTCGCGCCCCAAGGTGGGGGGCAGCAGCCCCCAGGGCCGTCCCGGGGCTAGAGAAAGGTGTTGGAAACATGTGGCAGCGAAGGCGCGGGGCCCCTCCCCGGCCCCTCGCAGCCCCAGCCTCAAATTCGGCTTACCGCGTCTAGATCGTCCGCACCGCCCGGCTTCTCGGTCCTCCGGCGTCTGCCTGGGTCAGCTGATCAGAGGCCCCGCCCCGCCCCGCCCCGGAGCCGCGTGGCTCCGCCTCCCGAGCGGCGCTCCTGGCGGGGACGGCCCCTGGAGGCGTGGCCAGCGAGCCGGGCGGGTGGAGGGGCGGGGTGACGCCGGGCCCCGCCTAGCGGCGGGCGGGCGGGGCCGCAGTCCCGAGCGCGCAGGCGCCGGCCTCATGCTGAGGCCCTTGACTCGCGCGGTGGGCCGCGCCGCCGGCCGCTGTGCCCGCAGCCCCCAGCTGCCCAGGGCGGGCGCCGCCGCCATGTCCCGGTCCCCGCGGGCCGCCTCTGGCTCCCCGGCCCGGCCCGCCACCGTGCTGGGCACCATGGAGATGGGGCGCCGTATGGGCACGAGCGTGAGCGCCGCGGCCGTGCGCGCCTTCCTGGAGCACGGCCACGCTGAGCTGGACACGGCCTTCATGTACAACGACGGCCGGTCCGAGAGCATCCTGGGCATCCTGGAGCTCGGGTTGGGCGGCAGCGGCTGCCCAGGTAACGCCCGGCGCCCCGACCGCCCGTCCTCACCCAGCCGCGTGCAGCGCTTCCCTGTGCGCAGGACGCCGACCCGACCCAGCCACACCCCCGCAGCGGCCAGGGCCGGCAGCCTCCGTCGGCTCCCGGAGCGCCGACCTCCCCTCGCCGACCCGCAGCTTTGTGGACCCCCAGCTCGCTCTTCGAGCTCCGTGCGCATCCAGTCCGGACAGCTGAAGAGCGCTTTATCCGGACCACCTTCGCCTCCGCTCTTCTGGGGTTGCAACTCGGTAGCCCCAGAGTCTTAGCCGAGCCTAGTCTAGTCCTTGCTTCCCTATCTCTGTTGCTTTCTTGGTGCTCCTCTCTGCGGCACTGGTCTCCAGAGCTGTGCCCTCACCCGCCTCCTGCCCTGCCAGCTGCGCGTAACGGGTCCCCAGGCGCTCGGCCTACGCCCCTCTCCCCATTGCCTTCACTGCCTGTGCGACGCCTCGAGCTCTCTTTTCTCTTGTTTTCTTTTCATCAGACCCTAGACTTCGTTCATTTGGCAGTACCCCTGGCTCTCCCACTGAGAGCTGCAGCATGGCCCCTGGTGAGGCTGGGAGGGCAGGTGTGGTGGGCTGAAGAGTAAGGAGGTGTGAGAGAGGGGGTCAGGGCTTTCTGTCCACTTCTGTAGCCCCGTGCCAGGTTCTTATGGAGGTATAACCCGCCTCCAGGGAGCTCGGCGTCTAGTGGGGAAGACCGAAGCAAATGATGGCAGAGGAGCCTAGAAGAGGAAGCTCTTTTAAGGGAGGAAGGCATGAGGGGCCAGGAGGAGGACCTCAGAAAGGCTCAGAATGCCCTGGAGCTGTACCGTCGAGGACCAGTTGTAGTTTGCTGGGCAGAGAATGAGAGAAAGGGGCGTGAGAGGCGGAGGGCATAGCTATGCCAGGCCTGGTGTGTGGAAGGGTGGCCTGGAGGCAGATGTGGCTTGAGTGATGTGTGTGGAGAGATGGTCCCTCATCGGCCTAATGCCACTGGACAGGCCTCTGTTTTTCATCCTGAGGCTCTTCCTTCCCAGCCCTTGTGGGCGGTGCCCTCTGGGTTCACCTTAGAGTCACAGCTTGGTGGATCCGCAGGACCTGGAAATGTGCATCCAGACCCATGCTCTGGCTCACCTGACTGCCTCCCTTGGCTAATGAAAATCTGGTTCCTGAACTGGTTTTTCTCCCTCCGGCCCTTCCCCCCTTCCTTCTTTGAGGCCAGGCACTCACTGAGTCCAAGTCCTCACAGTGGACCCAGGCAAAGTTCACACCAAGAATGCAGCAGGGGGACTGACAGACGTGGGGATGGAGAAAATCTGGACTGGAAGCTGAGGGACTTGGTCCTCCCCTCTGAGCCACCGAGTTGCCTTTGCCACGTGTGGAAAGGACAGAATCCAGAACGCTGGCATTCTTTTCATTTTCGTTGTTTGCTGCATTTCGAGGCTGAGGCCTGGGTAGTTCCCAACCGGGGATCAAAACCCGTGCCACTGCAGTGGGAGCACCAGAGACGCCCAGTGAGAAGGCATTCTTCACAGCACTTCCAAGCTGCTTGCATGACAGAGCACTCTCTTGCTCTGCGGGGGGTGGGGGTGCATCCTTCAGAGTCTAGAAGGGAGAGGCGAGCTGCCACTGCCTTCTGCTCATTTCGCCTCCTTCTCTCTCATGCGGGCCCGCTGGGCCGTGCTGGGCAGCTGCATCTCCTTCCTGAATTCTTGGAGCAGCTTGTATTGTTCCGTCTCCAGGCAGGTCTGTCTGTGTGGCGCAGCTGCCTGGTTCAGTCAGGAAACCTTTGAACGATGGATGGGATTTGAGAAAACCCTTTGGAATTGGGTCTGGGCCCCCTTCTCTCGTCTCGTGTCCCAGTGCTCCCTACCTGGGGCTCACGCTCTTATAACTCAGTTTTCCAACTACTGTGCTTTCTTGCCTTTGCCCAAGTTCCCTCCCTCTGAAGTGTGCCTCCCACCCTTCCTCGTTGGCTGTGACTCCTTTTAGAGACAGCTTCGGGGGTCAGGAAGCCCTCCCTGGAATTCCTCAGTTGGACGCGCAGGTCTGCTCTGGCCTCTACTGCGCCTTCCTGTTTAATGTCAGCTTCTAGCCGGGGACGCCTTGAGGGCAGAGACAGGAGTGGGATTCGCGTATCTCCCCATACTTGGACTCTGCCCCAGGCTCAGCAGCCAGCAGTGGTGACTAATGGGGGCGGTGAACGTCAGGAGCTCACCTGAGACATTACTCAATCCTCATGCTGTCCTCATGAGGACAGACCCATCATTATCACCCTCCTGTTGTAGATTAGAGAACTGAAACTCAGAGAATGTAAGTAATTTCTCCAGGGTCACGTGGCTAACAACTGGTTACATTAACCATTACATTCTTCCTGCAAAGCGAAAATTGCTACCAAGGCCAATCCCTGGGAGGGGAAGTCACTGAAGCCTGACAGCCTCCGGTCCCAGCTGGAGACGTCCCTCCAGCGGCTGCAGTGCCCCCGGGTCGACCTCTTCTATCTGCACGCACCGGACCACGGCACCCCCGTGGAGGAGACACTGCGTGCCTGCCACCAGCTGCACCAGGAGGTGAGGGCGGCACCCACTCTCTACCCTGGCCTGTCGGTGCCCAGAGCAGAGGCTCCGGGGCTGTCCCGGAGCTGAGCAAGGGACGGACCCCATGCCCAGGTTCCCAGTCTCTAGAAGTGGCCTTCTGGGCTGCGGGGGAGTCTGACCGTGGCCTCTCCCTGACAGGGCAAGTTCGTGGAGCTCGGCCTCTCCAACTATGCCGCCTGGGAGGTGGCCGAGATCTGTACCCTGTGCAGGAGCAACGGCTGGATCCTGCCCACCGTGTACCAGGTGAGGCCGGGGCTGCAGAGGCCCAACTCCAGGGCTCCTGCGATCCCAGGTCCTCTTGCGCCCCCCGCCCTCTCCCACTCCCCTGCTCCCAGCCTGTAGACGGCCCCCGGGGGCCCTCAGGCCCTGGCCCCCCTTCCTGCCTGCTTCTGGCTCTGCGGTCAGCCCGAACTCGCCTCCCCGTTCTCCCTGGAAGGAGTGCCCGGGCGTCACTTAGATACCTCTTCCTCTGGAAGCCTTTCCCGACAGCCCAGTGGGTCCTCCAGTCTCCAGACCCCAGCTTTATGCATTGAGCGAGTATTTCTGAGAATCGGCCGTGATCACAAAGGCACCTTTATGTGGCCATCTGTCCTGTCTCTTTTGTTCGTTTATTTGGCTGCCTCGGATCTTAGCTGTGTCCTACAGGATCTTACATTGCGGCCCATGGACTCTCTAGTTGCAGCTGTCAGGCTTAGTTGCCCTACCAGGCATCAGCTCGTGTCCCTTGGATTGCAAGGTGGATTCATAACCACTGAACCGTCCAGAGAGTCCACTCTGCTTTGATATTAGCTCGACTCTGACATCTCTTGAAGCAGAGAGCTCACCAGATCCACGTGTCTGAGAGCTCAGGGTCCAGCCCACGGTTGTTGCCTGTGGATGTGTGTGGGATGGCAGAGCCAGGCCGCCGTCCCTTCCTGCGGCCCAGCCCCATCTCCCGTCTACCAGTAGTGACTCTGGAAACCATGCTGGAGTCCTGGGGGTCTTGACCGAAGACTTTGAGAGCAGGCTGGGGCTCCTGGCTGGGCCCCCGCTCAGCTGGCCCTTCTGCCTGCAGGGCATGTACAACGCCACCACCCGGCAGGTGGAGACGGAGCTCCTGCCCTGCCTCCGGCACTTTGGACTGAGGTTCTATGCCTACAACCCTCTGGCTGGTATGAGCTGTGGGGACAGGCTCCCCTGGGCGGGAGGGCCTTCCTGACCCCATTTCTGCCCCTTCCTGACCCGGGAGAAGCCTGGCCCCAGGCCTGGGAAGGGGAGGGGTTTGCCAGGACTTCCATCTGTCTTGGTTCCCCACCATCACCCCCACTTCCAGCCGGATGGGTTCTGGGGCAGTGCCTGAGGTCTGACTGCACCCTTCTTGCAGGAGGCCTGCTGACCGGCAGGTACAAGTATGAGGACAAGGACAGGAAACAGCCCGTGGGCCGCTTCTTTGGGAACAACTGGGCAGAGGTCTACAGGAATCGGTGAGCTGGGGGCGGAAGGCGGCAGGATGGGCGGGGTGGGAGGGGCCCCCATAGTCTGAAAGTGGGCCGTCCCTGGGGCTGCTTTCCTTTCAAGGCCTTCCCTTGCTGCCTGGACCTAGCTCTCTTGATTCCTAGAGGAATTAGGAAACCCTCTGCAAGGCTTCGTTTTGTTTTCTTGGGACCTCCGTGAGGAATGCCGATCCCTGGGCCTAATGGCCAACCTTCCAAGTCATAACTCGTGCCTAAGAAAAATGGTCACCTGCCAAGGGGGAAAGACAGGGCCCCAGGTGGAGGAACAGGAGGCCTGGGGCCAAGCTGTGCCCCTATCCTGCCTTCCTGTTTCTCCAGGTAAAGTAAGGGCAGGGTTTGAGTTCTTAAGAGCAGAGACATCCTTGAGGTCTCTGTTGAGGGAGCCAGCGTCCTGGGTGCTTCTGTTGCCCAGAAAAACAGGAGACGCCCTGCTCGAGGGGACCCGGCCCCTCCCTGCTGGAGGGGCTCCTAGGTTGGCTCTTAGGCAGTGGCCCCGTGTGACCCCGTGGTCCTGACCCCGTGCTACCGTCCCCACCCGTCCAGCTACTGGAAGGAGCACCACTTCGAGGGCATCGCCCTGGTGGAGAAGGCCCTGCAGGCTGCGTATGGCACTGGCGCCCCCAGCATGACCTCAGCTGCCCTCTGCTGGATGTACCACCATTCCCAGCTCCAGGTAACCTCCCCCCGCCCGACGATCCCTGGAAGCCCTGCCCCTGCTCTCTGTGAGGAGCCAGCATGATTTCTAAGTCAATCTTCCCTCTGAAGTCTCTCTCTGGCCCAGTTCTCAGCAGGCTTCCTGTTGTTCTGGGTAGCTGCTGAAGAACCAGGCCCTGTCGCGAGGCCTTTACAAGCATGGATTGTATGATTACTTAGGCCTGATGAAGTGGGATTATTCCAGTTTTACTTTTGAGCAAACAGCCCTGAGCGGGAGAGAAAGTTGTCACGGACTTGATATACAGCCCGCTGGTCCGGCTCCTCTGGGGTAGCGGGGGTTGCCTCTCTTTGGTGTCCCCTGTCTTCCTGGCTAAACCTTTTCTCCAGCTGCAGCCGTACACAGTTGCATAGTGTCTGGCATGTATACAGCAGGTTTTCAATAGATGGGAGTTAGGTGCGTGTGTAATTTCTCACTCCCATAAGCACAGTGAAAACTGAGACTGAGTGTTTGGGCTTACAAAGCTAAACCAGGTTCACACAGCTGCTGAGTGGCAGAACCGGGCTCTGAACTGAGGTCTGAACGAGCACGAACATCGTGGCAGCAGAGGAAAGAAGAGAGGATTCGGGGTCACATAGTTACGAGTGTTGAAGGCACCATAAGTGCTTTGTACAACTATTGATAGCTTATGGTGAACAGTGTCGGCTTCTTGATCT
This sequence comes from Litocranius walleri, assembly GCA_006410535.1. NCBI lineage: Eukaryota > Metazoa > Chordata > Mammalia > Artiodactyla > Bovidae > Litocranius > Litocranius walleri. The sequence goes on along the minus strand of SJYG01000042.1, from coordinate 3,042,985 downwards.
CCGAAGAAGAGTTAACTTAGGGACCAGGGACCAGGCTTCATCTCTCCCAGCGTTCCTGTGGCAGAAGTTTATTCCAGTGAGAAAGGACAAAGAAAGCTGCTGACACAGACATCAGAAAGGGTCAGAGAGAGCCCCATTGGCTATTTTATCAAGGCCTTATATACTTTTACCAGACCCACTCCCACAACATACATTCTTACCAGACCCACTCCCACTTCACCTAAACAGGATTACTCAGAGTTCTTGTTAAAAAGGAGAAGCCCGTCCTCCAGCAAGATACATGGTTGTTACATAATCCTTCCGGGGCTCACGCGGTAAAGCATCTGCCTACACTGCGGGAGACCTGGCTTTGATCCCTGGGTTGGGAAGATCCTCTGGAGAAGGAAATGGCAACCCACTCCAGTAGTCTTGGCTGGAAAATCCTATGGATGGAGGAGGGTGGTAGGCTACAGTCCATGGGGTCACAAAGAGTTGGACACGACTGAGCGATTTCACTTCAGTTCAGTTGCTGGATGTACCACCATTCCCAGCTCCAGGTAACCTCCCCCCGCCCGACGATCCCTGGAAGCCCTGCCCCTGCTCTCTGTGAGGAGCCAGCATGATTTCTAAGTCAATCTTCCCTCTGAAGTCTCTCTCTGGCCCAGTTCTCAGCAGGCTTCCTGTTGTTCTGGGTAGCTGCTGAAGAACCAGGCCCTGTCGCGAGGCCTTTACAAGCATGGATTGTATGATTACTTAGGCCTGATGAAGTGGGATTATTCCAGTTTTACTTTTGAGCAAACAGCCCTGAGCGGGAGAGAAAGTTGTCACGGACTTGATATACAGCCCGCTGGTCCGGCTCCTCTGGGGTAGCGGGGGTTGCCTCTCTTTGGTGTCCCCTGTCTTCCTGGCTAAACCTTTTCTCCAGCTGCAGCCGTACACAGTTGCATAGTGTCTGGCATGTATACAGCAGGTTTTCAATAGATGGGAGTTAGGTGCGTGTGTAATTTCTCACTCCCATAAGCACAGTGAAAACTGAGACTGAGTGTTTGGGCTTACAAAGCTAAACCAGGTTCACACAGCTGCTGAGTGGCAGAACCGGGCTCTGAACTGAGGTCTGAACGAGCACGAACATCGTGGCAGCAGAGGAAAGAAGAGAGGATTCGGGGTCACATAGTTACGAGTGTTGAAGGCACCATAAGTGCTTTGTACAACTATTGATAGCTTATGGTGAACAGTGTCGGCTTCTTGATCTCCGAAGAAGAGTTAACTTAGGGACCAGGGACCAGGCTTCATCTCTCCCAGCGTTCCTGTGGCAGAAGTTTATTCCAGTGAGAAAGGACAAAGAAAGCTGCTGACACAGACATCAGAAAGGGTCAGAGAGAGCCCCATTGGCTATTTTATCAAGGCCTTATATACTTTTACCAGACCCACTCCCACAACATACATTCTTACCAGACCCACTCCCACTTCACCTAAACAGGATTACTCAGAGTTCTTGTTAAAAAGGAGAAGCCCGTCCTCCAGCAAGATACATGGTTGTTACATAATCCTTCCGGGGCTCACGCGGTAAAGCATCTGCCTACACTGCGGGAGACCTGGCTTTGATCCCTGGGTTGGGAAGATCCTCTGGAGAAGGAAATGGCAACCCACTCCAGTAGTCTTGGCTGGAAAATCCTATGGATGGAGGAGGGTGGTAGGCTACAGTCCATGGGGTCACAAAGAGTTGGACACGACTGAGCGATTTCACTTCAGTTCAGTCTCTCAGTCGTGTCCGACTCTTTGCAACCCCATGGAGTGCAGCACGCCAGGCCTCCTTGTCCATCACCAACTCCCGGAATTTACCCAAACTCATGTCCACTGAGTCGGTGATGCCATCCAGCCATCTCATCCTCTGTCGTCTTCTTCTCCTTCTGCCTTCAATCTTTGCCAGCATCAGGGTCTTTTCAGATGAGTCACTTCTTTGCAACAGGTGGCCCAAGTATTGGAGCATCAACTTCAGCAGCACTCCTTCCAATGAACACCAGGACTGATTTCATTTAGGATGGACTGGTTGGATCTCCTTGCAGTCCAAGGGACTCTCAAGAGTCTTCTCCACACCACAGTTCAAAAGCATCAATTCTTCGGCGCTCCGCTTTCTTTATAATCCAACTCTCACATCCATACATGACCACTGGAAAAACCATAGCCTTGACTAGACAGACCTTTGTTGGCAAAGTAATGTCTCTGCTTTTTAATATGCTGTCTAGGTTGGTCATAACTTTCCTTCCAAGGAGTAAGCGTCTTTTAATTTCATGGCTGCAGTCACCGTCTGCAGTCATTTTGGAACCTGAAAGAATAAAGTCAGCCACTGTTGACCCATTTATTTGCCATGAAGTGATGGGACCAGATGCCATGATCTTCTCTGAATGTTGAGCTTTAAGCCGACTTTTTCACTCTCTCTTTCACTTTTATCAAGAGGCTCTTTAGTTCTTCTTCACTTTCTGCCATAAAGGTGGTGCATTCTGCATATCTGAGGTTATTGATATTTCTCCTGGCAGTCTTGATTCCAGCTTGTGCTTCATCCACCCCAGCATTTCTCATGATGTACTCTGCATAGAAGTTAAGTAAGCAGGGTGACAATATACAGCCTTGACATACTCCTTTTCCTATTTGGAACCAGTCTGTTGTTCCATGTCCATTTCTAACTGTTGCTTCCTGTCCTGTATACAGATTTCTCAAGAGGCAGGTCAGATGGTCTGGTATTCCCATCTCTTGAAGAATTTTCCACAGTTTCTTGTGATCCACACAGTCAAAGGCTTTGGCATAGTCAATAAAGCAGAAATAGATGTTTTTCTGGAACTTTCTTGCTTTTTCAATGATCCAGCATTTGTTGGCAATTTGATCTCTGGTTGCTCTGCCTTTTCTAAGACCAGCTTGAACATCTGGAATTTCACGGTTCATGTATTGCTGAAGCCTGGTTTGGAGCATTTTGAGCATTACTGTATTAGCATGTGAGATGACTGCAGTTGTGTGGTAGTTTGAGCATTCTTTGGCCTTAGTACAGAGCTTAAGATGAGTTGTTTTATTGTATAATCACTAGCTCTGGCCTTAAAGAAACTAAGGTGTTCTATGACTAAGACTAAGGAATGTAGGGAAAACAAGTTTGTCCTTTTCTCCTTAAGAGCCCCAGACCCCTTTCTCCTCCTTGGGCACCCTGGACTTCTTATCAACCTACCTGAGAATTAACTCTCTCACTATTTAGGGTATGAAGAGTCTGCCCAACCCCAGGTCTTGGCAGGGGCGGGGCTGGGTGGGGGTGTGTGTGCCGGGGTCTCTGTGGGGCATCAGTGCGTGACATCTGGCCGTCTCCCCTTGCAGGGCGCCCACGGGGACGCGGTCATCCTGGGCATGTCCAGCCTGGAGCAGCTGGAAGAGAACTTGGCGGCCACTGAGGAGGGGCCCCTGGAGCCGGCCGTCGTGCAGGCCTTTGATCAGGCCTGGCGCCTTGTCGCCCACGACTGTCCCAGCTACTTCCGCTAGGCCCCACCCGGGTCAGCCGCCGGAGGTGTCTCCCTCTTCCGTCGCCTCTCCTGCTCTCTCCTGGCCGGCCTTTGCCTTAAGCTGATTTTGCGTGGTCTTCCTCCATCGTCTGGATCCACGCGTTATTTTTCTAGACCCCTGCCTCCCTCCCAGTTGCCTTCACAACGTGTAACGCCTTGGGCTGAGCCCCTGTGGGGCGTTTCCCGTCTGAATAAAGCCAACGCTAGACCTGCCTGTAGCCCAGTCACTGAGTGGGCCCCGCAGGTTTCTCTCCTCAGCTGCTGTGACTTGTCTCCGCCCTGCCTGGGCCTTCCTGCCCGAGGGGTGGACCCACGAGCTGGAGCCACCACGGGGCAGAGGCGGCGGGGGTCTCCCAGCCTGACCTCTCGGTGGGGCTGCAGGGGCCCTCGCGTTCCCACCTGACAGGGGGAAAGAGGGCCGTCCACCCTGAGGCGGAATTTCTCTCCGAGTTATCTCCCTGGATACTCAGAAAGGGAATAATTTGGACAAAAACCTTCCAAGAAGGATAAAAACCCCAGGATGCTGCGGGGCATTTTAACACACAGTCACCTCACCGGCGACTCTCCTCTGCTCCCATCCTCTGCTCATCCTCAGATTCTCCACTCTGCTACTGGATCTCCTTCTCGATGGGACTGGCGTTGGCAGTCAGGAACCCCATTTCCCTCAGCAAGTCCCTATTCCACATAGGAAGTACCCAAAACTGGAGAAGAAACGCAATCCCAGGCCTGGTGGTTGCTTTCTCAACATTTCCAGGGTGGAAAAATCACACCCTGGGCCAGGGGTGGGTCGTGGGCCAGGCAACAGCAGGTGGTGAAAGGGGCTTAACTGGGAAATTCGGACGAACCCACCAGTCACACTCTTTTTGGACTTCCCTGGAGGCCCATGGGGTAAGCATCCATCTGGCAATGCAGCGGACATGGGTTCAATCCCTGGTCAGGAAGATTCCACAAGCTATGGGGCAACTCAGCCCATGTGCCACCCATGCACCCTAGAGCTGTGCTCTGCAACCAGAGGCGTCACCGCTCTCCACAGCTCGAGAGAGCCCGCACACAGCGCCGAGGCCCTGCACTTAAAAGGGTGCATTTGAGTCAGTTCTAATGAGATGGATGAAACTGGAGCCTATTCTACAGAGCGAAGTAAATCTGAAAGAAAAGTACCAATGCCGTATACTAACGCATACATATGGAATTTAGAAAGATGGTAACAATGACCCTATATGCGAGACAGCAAAAGAGACACAGATGTAAAGAACAGTCTTTTGGACTCTGGGAGAAGGTGAGGGTGGGATGATTTGGGAGAATAGCGTTGAAACATGTATATTGCCATATGTGAAAGAGATCGCCAGTCCAGGTTCCATGCATGAGATAGGGTGCTCAGGGCCAGTGCCCTGGGATGACCCTGAGGGATGGGATGGGGAGGGGGGCTCAGGATGGGGGACACCTGTACACCTATGGCTGATTCATGTCAGGGTATTGCAACAACCACTACAATACTGTAAAGTAACTAGCCTCCAATGAAAATAAAGAATTTTTAAAAATGAAAAATAAAATTTTAAAAATGTGAAAAAAAAGGACCCAGCACAACCATAAATAATTTTTGAAAAGAGATTCTGCTCAAAGGAAGGTCCTACTCGCCATCTATTAATGAAAGGAGACACACGCCCTGCAGGTAAAGGCTTATTTACAGCAAAGACACCCTCCTAAGTCTTCAGCCATAATAAAATGGATGCTTCCCCAAATGGGGTAATTACCCTCCTTGCATTATCATTATTAATTATTTTAGTTCTACCAGCTTATTGCTCCCAACCCATCTCCCTCCACCCTCGTGGACGCACGTTTAGTCATGTAACCCCACAGACCACAGCCCGCCAGGCTCCTCTGTCCACGGACTTTTCCAAGCAAGAATACTGGAGTGGGTTGCCGTTCCCTTCTCCACCTGCTCATATTAATCATAATATAAAAATTATTGTTGCACAGCAAACCACCCCAAAATTCTGTTGCTTAAGATGACAAAATCCGAAACTGACCTAAGAAGATTCAATGCAATTTCTAGCAAATAGCTTAAAAAGATCAAGTACAAAACTATGGTCTGTTTTTTTAAGGAAGAATAATAGCTCTTCTGTGCTGATGCATCCCCTGCCTTAAGGGAGGAGACACAAAACCTGAGAGGTTTATGCTGAGGTGGAGGGAGTGTTCTCGTGTAAAATTCTGTGGCTTGCTGATACAGGGACTGGCGCTGTGGCCTGAGACTGAACTGAACATGAGAACCTTAGAGGATGTCTCCAGAGTCCAGTGGCCATTCCCTGCCTGAACTGCACGGTTTGATGAGTACATTTGGAATCTGTTGAGGCAGTCTGAGCTCGGGTTGGGAAAAAAAATTCCAGACACAGAGCATTTCGGAATGGAGTGCACTTATTAGGAGCAAGGAGCAGAGATACTGAGGGCGCTGCGAGCCCAGCGGAGCGGGTCAACCTCCTGACGGGCCAGGGAGAACTGAGGGGCTGCTTCAGAACGCTGGGCTGGCTCAAGGGAGACCCGAGGCTGTTCCTGGAACCCACCTACAAAACCTCTGGCCAACCAAATACACAAATACACAGCAAGGATAACACACCCTGACTCATTACTTTTCATCCCAAGAATACAGTTTGCTTTATATTTATTTGCAAATCAATCAGTGTTGCAATGACATCAATCAGTTGATGTTAGTCAACTCTATTGGTCAAAGGTTTTTGTAGGTAGGTTCATGAAGACTACGGGGGTTAGTTTTTGCTGAGTCATACAGTAATTGTATTTTTAACTTTATAAAAACTCACTTATCTGTTTAAAAGGCTAAACATGAAAAAACGTTAAAAGTTATCTTTATCCTCACATTTATCATTTCCAGAACTCTTCTTTTTGTGTGTGTAAATCCAACTTTTCTTCCTTCTAAAATTTTTTCCAAATATTTGCTATAGTGAGAGCTGGCTGCTATGCATTCTCCCCAATCTTTGTCAGAACAAAGTCTTTATTTTGCTTTCATTCCTGAAAGGTGTTTTCGCTTGAGTTCTTTCAGTACTTTAATACAAATGCTGGCTGGAGCTTTTGGCAAGTCCCAACAAGAAAACCACAGAGCTGAGCTGTGGGGCCTGCAAGGTGGCAGGAAAACAATCGATATAGTTGAGTGTACTAACACCAGGGACTTCCCAGGTGGCGCAAGTGGTAAGGAGCCCGCCTGCCAGTGCAGGAGACAAACAGGGGTTTGATCCCCTGGTTGGAAGGATCCCCTGGAGGAGGGCACGGCAACCCACTCCTGTATTCTTGCCCAGAGAGTCCCATGGACAGAGGAGGACCCTGGCGGCTACAGTCCATAGGGTCCCAAAGAGTCAGCCCGGATTGAAGCAACTTAGTATGCGCACATACTAGCATCAAAAATAAAACGCTTATGATCATCTCAACAGGTGCAGAAGCAGCATTTAACAAAGTTCAGTACCCGTTCATGAAGGAGAAGGAAAACCCTCAGCAAAATAAGAGAGGGAACTTCCGCTAAATGAAAACGGGCATATTCAGAAAACATATAGCTGGCATTATATTTAATAGTGAAACAATTCTCCCTCCAAGATTGGTAACCAGGCAGTGATGTCTGCTCTTGAGGCAGGACGTAGATGGGTCCCAACAGAGTAAACCGATTAGACAGTCATTCCCTGTGAACCGAAACTACAGGATGGGAGCAGGACAGTGAAGAGAAGTAGCCGGACCCTGCCCAGACCACATAGTCCTCATTCTCGAAGTCGGGAGACCTTCCCAACCACACAGGCACAGGGGGGCCCCTTGGAGGTCAAAGGAGAGCGACATCAAGGGCTACTCTACCCATAGGCCTTTGCGGTAGAGCCCATCTTGGCTGAGAGATGCATGTGCCCACATGGGAGGAGCCTGAGATAGACTAACTGTGGACCGTGAAGCAGGCAAATCGAAATGGTTGGCCAAAGGAGGCCCGGAAGACATGCCTGATAAAAGTGATCCAAACTCCGCAAGGGCGCGACTCTCCTCTCTCTCTGAGTCTGCCAGCGTTATCTGTCCACACGTACTGTCCTCTTTTCCCACTTAGAAAATACCGGTTCCACTACTTTCCGTCTTTGTGGGGATCCTTTTCTGCAAAACTGAAGGGCCAGGGCCCTTGTCCGTGACCACTGGTCTGGTGGTTAGGATCTGGTACTCTCGGCGCCGCAACACGGCCTGACTGTCTAACTGGGAACCCAAGCCCCGCTTCAAGCCATTGCGGGGCGAGGCCACCCAAGGCCACTCTCACACCTCTTATTCAGTGCTGTGCTGGAGATACTAGAGATGCCAGTATGTGCCAGGGTGCATGCATTGCAGCAGGCAACTTCCCACTTAACTACAAAGCCACTGCCACACTAAAAATAAATGAACAATTCTTTTGTGTCACTTAATACCACATCTATATTCAAATATCCCTGATTGTTTTTAAAAAGTTTCAGGTGGCTTCAGGACTTTCCCAGTGGCCCAGCGGTTAAGATTCTCTGTTTCCAATGCAGGAGATCAAAAATTAAAAAAAAAAAAATAGTTTCAGTTGGCTTCCATTAGGATAAGACATGGTTGACACACTTGGTTGTTTTATATTTCAAAAGTCTAGTTTAAACTTCAGCAGTCTCACCACTTTTCATACACTTGTTTATGGAAGAGACCTCCCAGTTGGCCTACAGGACATCTCACATTCTTTTTGCATAGTCATAGTTCCATTTAACTTGTTCCTCATATTTTTCACCAAATGGAAGTGCTAATGACTCGATTATATTCTAGTTCAGCTTTTGTTTTCCCTGTTAAGAGTGCTTCATCAGTGGTCCCATGGACTTCCCAACGCGTAACATCAAGGAGACACAAACAGCGGGGGTGGCCCGCTCCTGATAATGCTGACATCAAGCAGTGCGTTCGTGCGGTGTCAGCCTGCTCCCTCCACTGTCGGGTTCCCAATCTTTCATTTTTGGTTTTCGGTGCAGGAAGGGTACCCTGTCCAGGGTCCGAGGATGAGCTCTTGTCTAACACCTGGAGTGAGTTGTCCAAGGAGAGACACATGCTGACGGAGCAAGGACCTCATGGGGACGGGGCATCGGGGTGAAGAGCAGGTCAGGGAGCCCAGGAGGACTGCTCTGCCACGTGGCCTGCAGGCTCGGGTTTCATAGTAAAGCGAAGAGGTTCTGGGCTGTCTCCAGTCAATCATTCTCACTCCGGATGCTTCCTGGTGGCACACACATTGCTCAGCCAAGATGGATTCCAATAAGGAAGATTCTGGGAAGTTGGTAGGACATACAAATTGGCCTCTCCTCTCTCCTTTTGACTTTGCCCAGATTTTTCTTGCTGGTGGTGGCTTGTTAATTCCTTGTTTCTCACCAGCACCTTCTGTCCTAAAATAACTTCTGCAAATGGTTACTCTGGTGCCTGGTTCAAGGATGTGGTTTCAGTCAGTGTTTCCCCTAACAGTTTCATCTATTGATGATCTTTGCCTGAAATCAAGATAGAATTTTTAAGTCTCAGATTATGTTGCGTACATGCTAAAAACAGATCTTAGAAGTATAACTTTAATATATATGACCTTCTGATGACAATTGGCCCCTGAACAACATAGGTTTGAACTGGGCAGGTCCACATATACACAGATTTTTTTTATTAAGTAGTAAATACCACAGTACTGCACAATCCAAGGTTTGCTGAACCCAAGGATGTGGAGGAGGGAACCATGGGTACTGAACAGCCTCATATGCAGAGGGCTGACTCTAAGTTAAGTGCAGATTTTCGACTGCACGGGGGGTCAGCGCCCCTTACCTCCTTGTTGTTCAAGGGTCAGTTGTAATTTGTTTTTTTTTTCTTGCTGTACCATGTGGTCTGCGGGGTCTTAGTTCCCTGAGCAAGGACTGAACTCGGGCCCAAGGCAGTGAAAGCACAGTCCTAACCACTGGACTGCCAAGGAATTCCCTCAACTGTAATTTTAAATGAGAAGTAAAGTATAGGTGTTCTTTGTATAATTGAACTTTTTAATTTTTGAGAAAATTTTAGATTTATATGCAGTTGTAACAAATAATACAGAAACGCACTGTACCGTTTTCCCAGTTCCCCCAACATCTTGTAAAATTATACTACACTGTCGTAACCCAGATACTGGCATTGAAACAGTCCATATACGATCGGTAAGTGGAGTGTCCTATAAGTGTTGATTAGATTCTGCTATTGATGGCTCCTTTGAGTTCTTGTATATCCTTGCTGACTTTTCTGAGTAGTTATTCTACCAGTTGTTAAGAGAGGGGTGTTGAAGTCTCCAGTGATAGTGGTGGATGTGTCTCTTTTCATTTTCAGGTCTATCAGTTTCTGCTTCGCATATTTTGACAGCTGTTTGGTGTTCATTTAGGACTGCTGTTCCCCTATGTGTTGACTCTTCATCGTTACATAGTATCCCTCTGGGTCTCTGATAGTTTTCTTTGTTCTGAGGTCTGCTTTCTTAGATGCTGCTATAGCCATGTTAGCTTACTCTTGATCAGTATTTTCACTGTATTTCTTTCTCCGTCCTGTTACTTTCAGTTTGGCTGGATCATTATATTGTAAGTGACTTTCGGTAGAAAATATGTAGTAAGGTCATTAGAAAATTTATTTATATATTTGGCTGCACCAGTCTTAGCTGCAGCATGCAAAATCTTCACTGTGGCCTGTGAGATCTTTAGGTGAAGCATGTGAACTTGTAGTTGGGCACGCAAGGCCTAGTCCCTGACCAGTGGTTGAACCCAGGCCCCCTGCAGAGTTTTAGCCACTAGACGACCAGGGAAGTCCCAAGTTTTTGCTTCAACCGTCAAGTGTAACTCAGAACGTTTAAGAGAAGGAAAACCTATCATATTTATCCATATTTCGCTTGCCATGTTTTTGCTTCATTTGTGATGTTCCAGGATTCCTTCTTTTATCATTTTCTGTTTGTTTAGAGAATTTCCTTTACTGATTCACTAAGAATTGATCTGCTAGCAACAAAGTCATAATTTTTCTTTATCTGAGAATGTTTTGATTCCCCCTTCATTCCAGAAGGATATAGTGCTGGGTATAAGATTCTAGGTTGATGACTCTTTTCTTTCAGCGCTTGAAAAATTGTTACACCATTTCCATCTTTTCTCAATATTTGGTTTCAAGGGCTGTGCTGAGGGGATCACACATTCTATTCTGTGGTGTTGGCGGCATGCAGTAAAGCAGTTACTGTCTAAAACTTTTCTGTCTTGCCGTGATGCCCCTTTCCTAGTTCTTTGGCTAGAAAAAGTAGGCTTTTGTTGGGGCTTTTTCTATCTGTGTCAGTATTTCCAGGTTGTTGGCTTCTTCAGCTCTAAGTCTAGGATATAAGAAACAAAAAGAAAACTCAGGAAAATTATCTTGGTCATTCCTTGGGTCCTGAGGTCCCTAGCTAGCCTGGCTTCTTCTTTCCACCTTTCAGAGTCTTCTTATATTTGTGTTACACATGGTGTCCAGGATTTTTATTTGTACTTAGGAGGAGAAATAAAAGGAAACATGTCTATTTTATCTTCCTGTAAGCAGAGGTCCTTTAGTTTTGCTAAAACTAAAGTTACAAATATAATTTTCATGTAATTTAGCAGTCCCGCTTCTATATATGCGCCAAAGAGAAATGGAAACATAAGTTCAGGCACTTCCCTGGCAGTCCAGAGGCTAGGACTCCAAGTCCCCTGGTCAGGGAACTAGATCCCACATGCCACAACTAGGACCCAGCACAGCCAAACAAATAACGAAAAATAAATATTTTTAAGAACATAGGTTCAAATGTATCGTCGTTTCATTGCTCAGTTGTGTCCAACTCTTTTGCAAACCCACCAAGTGTAGCTCCCTGGGTTGCTCTGTCCGTGGACTTACCCAGGCAAGAATACTCTTGGGGGCTGCCATTCCCTTTCCTGGGGGGCCTTCCCCACCCAGGGGCCAAACTTGTGTTTCCTGCATTGGCGGGCGGGTTCTTCAGCACTGGGCCACCAGGGCATGCTACATCGCTTCAGCCGGGTCTGACTCTTTGTGACCCCGTGGACTGTAGCCCACCACACACCTCTGTCCATGGGATTCTCCAGGCAAGAATACTGGAGTGGGTTGTCATTTCCTCCTCCGGGGGATCTTCCCAACCCAGGGATGGAACCTGCCCCTTTTAACTCTCCTGCATTGGCGGGTAGGTTCTTTACCACCAGTGCCACCTGAGAAGAGAAGCTCAGTATTCAAATACTTACACATTAATATTTATGGAGGTTCATTCACAAGAGCCCCAAATTGGAAACGACCAGTCAACTTGTGGTACATTCATACAACGGAGTATGGTATCAGTTCAGTCAGTTCTGCAGACGCCACGGGCTGCAGCACGCCAGGCCCTCCAGTCCATCACCAGAACCCAGAGTCCACTCAGACTCATGTCCATCGAGTCGGTGATGCCATCCAACCATCTCATCCTCTGTCATTCCCTTCTCCTACCCTCAATCTTCCCCAGCATCAGGGTCTTTTCAAATGAGTCAGTTCTTCACATCAGGTGGCCTAAGTATTGGAGTTTCAGCTTCAGCATCAGTCTTTCCAATGAACACCCAACACTGATCTCCTTTAGGATGGACTGGTTGGATCTCCTTGCAATTCAAGGGACTCTCAAGAGCCTTCTCCAATACCACAGTTCAAAAGCATCAACTGTTAGGCACTTAGCTTTCCTTATAGTCCAACTCTCACATCCATACATGACTACTGGAAAAACCAACCATAGCCTTGACTAGATGGACTTTTTGTTGACAAAGTAATGTCTCTACTTTTTAATATGCTGTCTAGGTTGGTCATAACTTTCCTTCCAAGGAGTAAGCATCTTTTAATTTCATGGCTGCAGTCACCATCTGCAGTGATTTTAGAGCCCAAAATAAAGTCTGTCACTGTTTCCACTGTTTCCTCATCTATTTCCCATGAAGTGATGGGACCAGATGCCATGATCTTCGTTTTCTGAATATTGAGTTTTAAGCCAACTTTTTCACTCTCCACTTTCACTTTCATCAAGAGGATCTTTAGTTCCTCTTCACCTTCTGCCATAAGGGTGGTGTCATCTGCATATCTGAGGTTACTGATATTTCTCCTAGCAATCTGGATTGCAGCTTGTGCTTCATCCAGCCCAGAATTTCTCATGATGTACTTCGCATATAGGTTAAATAAGCAGAGTGACAATATACAGCCTTGACGTAGTCCTTTTCCTATTTGGAACCAGTCTGTTGTTCCATGTCCAGTTCTAACTGTTGATTCCTGACCTGTATACAGATTTTTCAAGAGGCAGGTCACGTGGTCTGGTATTCCCATTTCTTACAGGATTTTCTACAGTTTATTGTGATCCACACAGTCAAAGGCTTTAGCATAGTCAATAAAGAAGGAGAATAGCTAAAACTAACTTTCAAAATCAACTAGTTTACCATTATGGTTGATGGCTACACTACTCCACTGTACTGAATCATGCTTTCTCATCAGGGGACAGAGCTTGTAGACAAGATACATAGAGCCACTCATTTGGGTAAAGCAGAAGTTGAGGTATTCTCTTGTCTCTATAGGGTGAACAGCTACTTATTCATGAAAATAGCTGCTAAAGCCTTGGGGACCAGTCTTTGTCCTTGACTGAATCTTCTAATATATCACAATTCTTCTTTGGACATGACCCAACTTTGTTGCTGTTGTTCAGTAGCTAGTGAGAGTGAAAGTGAAGGCGCTCAGTCGTGTCTGACTCTTCGTGACCCCATGGACTATATTCCACCAGGCTCCTCCGTCCATGGGATTCTCCAGGAAAGAGTACTGGAGTGGGGTGCCATTTCCTTCTCCAGGGGATCTTCCCGACCCAGGGGCTGAACCTGGGTCCCCCGCACTGCAGGCAGACGCTTTACCCTCTGAGCTAAGTTGTAGCCAGCTCTTTCTGATCTCATGGGCTGCAGCACGCCAAGCTTCCCTATCATTTACCATCTCCTGGAGTTCGCTCAAACTCATGTCCATTGAATTGGTGCTGGCATCCAACCATGTCATCCTCTGTTGTTTCCCCTTCTCCTGCCTTCTGTCTTTCCCAGGATCAAGGTCTTTTCCAGTGAGTTGGCTCTTCGCATCCTGTGGCCTAAATACTGGAGTTTCAGCTTCAGCGTCAGTCCTTCCAATGAATATTCAGGACTGATTTCCTTTAGGATGGACTGGTTGGATCTCCTTGCAGTCCAAGGGACTCTCAAGAGTCCTCTCCAGCACCACAGTTTGAAAGCATCAATTCCATGGCACTAAGCTTTCCTTATAGTCCATCTCTCACATCCATACATGACTACTGGAAAAACCACAGCTTTGACTAGATGGACCACTGTGAGCAAAGTAACGTCTCTGCTTTTTAAGATGCTGTCTAGGTTGGTCATAGCTTTCCTTCCAAAGAGCAAGTGTCTTTTAATTTCAAGGCTGTAATCACCATCCACAGTGATTTTGGAGTCCAAGAAAATAAAATCTGCCACTGTGACCCAACTTACATGGTTTTGATTTAGAAAGAAGTTATTAAGGATGAGAATGCTGAACTGGAGAATTAGACCTTCCTTTTAAATCAGACAGTTTCTTACTAGAGTCTAGTAATAGATTAGCTCAAAGACTCCATCCCTTCATTCTTTCTGGAGTTACTTCTCCACTTATCTCCAGTAACATATTGGGCATTTACCGGAAAGATGATGCTGTGAAAGTGCTGCACTCAAGCTGCAGCAAATTTGGAAAACTCAGCAGTGGCCACAGGACTGGAAAAGGTCAGTTTTCATTCCAATCCCAAAGAAGGGCAATGCCAAAGAATGCTCAAACTACCACACAATTGCACTCATCCCACACACTAGCAAAGTAATGCTCAAAATTCTCCAAGCCAGGCTTCAGCAATACGTGAACCGTGAAATTCCAGATGCTCAAGCTGAAAAAGGCAGAGCAACCAGAGATCAAATTGCCAACAACTGCTGGATCATCGAAAAAGCAAGAGAGTTCCAGAAATACATCTATTTCTGCTTTATTGACTATGCCAAAGCCTTTGACTGTGTGGATGACAATAAACTGTGGAAAATTCTAAAGAGATGGGAATACCAGACCACCTGACCTGCCTCTTGAGAAACCTATATGGAGGTCAGGAAGCAACAGTTAGAACTGGACATGGAACAACAGACTGCTTCCAAATAGGAAAAGGAGTATGTCAAGGCTGTATATTGTCACTCTGCTTAACTTCTATGCAGAGTACATCATGAGAAATGCTGGGCTGAAAGAAGAACAAGCTGGAATCAAGATTGCCAGGAGAAATATCAATAACCTCAGATATGCAGATGACACCACCCTTATGGCAGAAAGTGAAGAACTAAAAAGCCTCTTGAAAGTGAAATAGGAGAGTGAAAAAGTTGGCTTAAAGTCAATATTCAGAAAACGAAGATCATGGCATCCGGTCCCATCACTTCATGGGAAATAGATGGGGAAACAGTGGAAACAGTGTCAGACTTTATTTTTTAGGGAGGGGCTCCAGAATCACTGCAGATGGTGACTGCATCCATGAAATTAAAAGACGTTTACTCCTTAGAAGGAAAGTTATGACCAACCTAGTTAGCATATTAAAAACCAGAGACATTACTTTGCCAACAAAGGTCTGTCTAGTCAAGGCTATGGTTTTTCCAGTGGTCATGTATGGATGTGAGAAGTAGAATGTGAAGAAAGCTGAGCGCCAAAGAATGATGCTTTTGAACTATGATGTTGGAGAAGACTCTTGAGAGTCCCTTGGATTGCAAGAGGATCCAACCAGTCCATCCTAAAGGAGATCAGTCCTGGGTGTTCATTGGAAGCACTGATGCTGAAGCTGAAACTCCAATGTTTTGGCCACCCCATCCGAAGGCTTAACTCATTGGAAAAGACCCTGATGCTGGGAGGGATTGGGGGCAGGAGGAGAAGGAGACAACAGAGGATGAGATGGCTGGATGGCATCACCGACTCAATAGACGTGGGTTTGGGTAGGCTCTGGGAGTTGGTGATGGACAGGGAGGCCTGGCGTGCTGCTATTCATGGGGTCGCGAGGAATCGGACACAGCTGAGGGACTGAACTGAGAACATGTTCAAATCTTTTTTTTTTTTAACTTTAGGAGCCTTTTTCACATTTAGATGTTTATCTGATAACTTTATACAGAGATTTAACAGAATTTCCAGGTTATAATGTGTTTTTCTCAGGCTATGGCAATGTGAGTGTTTATCCTTCATGTCTGGGGGCCAGGAGTTAATAATTTGTTTTATAAGAGTTGGGAAATGCTTTATTCAACTCTTACATCTGTTCTTTTTCAGATTCTTTTCTCTTATATGTTATTACAAAATACAAAGTATAGTTCCCTATATACTGTAGGTCCTTTCCGATGACCTATTTTATATATATGGCAGTGTGTATATGTATGTTAATCCCAAACTCCTAGTTTATCCCTCCCTGCCTTTCCCCTTTGGTAACAGTAAATTACCAAAAATACCATAAGGGCACATTTTTTCCCCTATAAGTGGTGCTGGTACAATTCCTTGATTTTGAAGGCTTTGGAGTATCGGCTGTTCCCCTTAATGCTTTCTGCAGAAGTTATGGAGGCAGTCCCTAGGTGTCATGAATGCTTCTAACCAGCACATCAAAGCATCTGCACCTCACACAAACAATTCTGTGGCGTCCTGCCCCAAGGCCACAGATACGGAGGCCAGAACCAAGGTCATGTCCGAAGCTGACTGATCCCTTTGTAACTGTTGCCAAAAGCCCCCCTGATAGCAGCAGCAGGCTTCCTGACCCCATATGAGGCCGAAGTGCCTACCGTGTGCTCTCAGACTCTGAACCGCTGGAACAGAGGATAAGTTCCTGGTCCAGAAAGAGTCCATATGCCGAGGAGCAACCAAGGCCATGGGGCAACTACGGAGCCCACTGCTAAAGCCTGTGTGGCCGAGAGCCGCATCCTGCAGCAGCAGACGCCGCCGCTGGGAGAAGCCCGAGCGCCTCCGCGGAGAACAGCCCCCACCTCCTGCCACTAGGGAAAGCCCGTGTGCAGCAGCAAAGACCCAGCCCAGCGGGAGCAAGCACAGTGCTTTAAAAAGACACGCCAAAACCACGGTGTGTTTTGCTTTTAGTGTATTCAGGATTGTACAGCCATCACAGTCAAATTTAAAGCACCTTCATCACCCCCAGAAGAAACAGCACCTACTCAAGGCACGTTAGTTTCAGTAAACTCCGGGAGACGGTGGACAGAGGAGCCTGGCGAGCTGCCGTCCACGGGGTCGCAGAGAGTTGGACACAATGTCGTAACTGAACAGAAGAAACCTGTACTCATTCACAGTTAATCTCCACTTCCTCCATTTTCATCACCCCCAGAGGAAACCTGTATTCACTAGCAGTTAATCTCCAACCCATCTGTCAGCCCTAGAGAACCACAAGTCTAGTTTCTGTCTCTAATAGATTTCCCCATTCTAGACATGCCACAAAAATCAGATCACATGAGCCCTTTTGGAACTGCCCTCTTTCACTTTGTGTATCACCTTCAAGGCTCTGTTAGGGAAATTAGAAGGGAGGTAGTCTTGTTCAGGCTTCAGAAGCAGGAGAGCAGGCCTCTGACTTGCTTCTGACCCACAGAGACACTGCAGGATTCTGTGCCTGCTTGCAAGCAGAGCAAGTCAGGCAGCGCTTTAGATAAGAAAGGGAGGAGGTTTTGGAATCTCTGAAGCCCCTGAAGACCTGTCCAAGCCCGCCTGGTCCAAGAAGTCTTACGACTCACAAAGTGAAACAAACAGCATTGTAAAAGTGAAACCAGAGCTGCACATTTGCACACCAGCTTGCACTCTGGAATTATAAGCAGGAGCCCCGAAACTGCAACTTGAAGGCTCACCTGTGGGCTGGACACCCTGCCTGGGACCCTTTCGCAGTTGAGACTCCATATTGCTGTTAACAGGGGACTTTGCAGCACCGGTCAAGTCGGGATGTTGGTCAGCCCAATTTAGTGATATATGTAGAGTTACTTTCTTTACTGTTTCTATTTAATAACTGTATATTAAGACAAATAATTATAAAAAATCAAAATTGTTTATGTGTAACAACTGATTTCTTTTGCTGACAAATCTTTTGAACTTAAAATGTAAGTAAAGCTTACAGAAAAACAGGTTCATCCATATTATAGGCGTTTCATTACTTCATTGGCTGAATAATATTCCAGGGTATGGACATATCACTTTTAATTTATGTATTCATCAGTTGTGGGAGTTGTTGGACTATTTCTGCTTCTTAAGCTATTGTGGATTTATTTCTGGACTCTCGTCTGTCCCATCAGTCTGCATGTCTATCCTCATGCCAGTCCCATACTGTTTTTTGTTTCTGTAGCTTTGTAGTAAGCTTTGCTATCAGGAACTGGACGACTTTGCTCTTGCTTGTTTTGGCAGTTCTCTACCCCTTGAATTTCAAATATGAATTTAAAATAATTTTGTCAGTATCTGTAAGAAAAAATCTAGCAGGGTTTTGATAGAAATTGAATTGAATCTTCTTAGGTCAATTTCAGATTTTGTCGTCTTAAGCAACTCAGTTTTGGGGTGGCTTGTTGGGCAACAATGGCTGATCATACAAGCAGGGTGATTACCCCATTTGGGGAAGCATTCATTGTATCATGGGTGAAGACAAAGGAAAGTTCCAAATAATCAAACTGTATCTGCAGTGTCTCCTTCTAGACGGCAAGTAGGGCCTTTCTCTGGACCAAGGAGCCTCTGGTTGGTGGCTTTGCTGCATTTCCAAGTTGAGCCCAGTCGTCACTTCAGTGGTGGGGTCAGCTGCCACCTGCTGCTGCTGCTTGGCTCACGTCCCCCGCCCAGGGTGTGATGTTCTACCAACACAAGCAACCAGACCTGGATTGCATTTCTTCTCCAGCCTTGGGTGCCTCCTACTTGGAGCAGGGATTTGCTGAGGGAAACTGGGGTCCTGGCTGCCCGACCCATGCCCACAGAGGGAGGCGCAGCAGCAGAGATGAGAATCTGTGGATGAGCAGATGCCGGCAGGCTTCAGCTAAGAGAAAAGGCGCTGCTTTTGTTCTCAGAGGGGTGGGCCCCAGTATGTGGGATCTTCACTTCCCAGGCAGGAATCGAACCTGCACCCCTGAGCAGAGTCTAAAAAACTGGACCTCCAGAAAAGTCCCACTTTTCCCCCTTTTGTTTTAAAGCCACTGATAAAATGACTGTGTGTTAAAATGCCCCGCAGCATCCTGGGGGTTTTTATCCTTCTTGGAAGGTTTTTGTCCAAATTATTCCCTTTCTGAGTATCCAGGGAGATAACTCGGAGAGAAATTCCGCCTCAGGGTGGACGGCCCTCTTTCCCCCTGTCAGGTGGGAACGCGAGGGCCCCTGCAGCCCCACCGAGAGGTCAGGCTGGGAGACCCCCGCCGCCTCTGCCCCGTGGTGGCTCCAGCTCGTGGGTCCACCCCTCGGGCAGGAAGGCCCAGGCAGGGCGGAGACAAGTCACAGCAGCTGAGGAGAGAAACCTGCGGGGCCCACTCAGTGACTGGGCTACAGGCAGGTCTAGCGTTGGCTTTATTCAGACGGGAAACGCCCCACAGGGGCTCAGCCCAAGGCGTTACACGTTGTGAAGGCAACTGGGAGGGAGGCAGGGGTCTAGAAAAATAACGCGTGGATCCAGACGATGGAGGAAGACCACGCAAAATCAGCTTAAGGCAAAGGCCGGCCAGGAGAGAGCAGGAGAGGCGACGGAAGAGGGAGACACCTCCGGCGGCTGACCCGGGTGGGGCCTAGCGGAAGTAGCTGGGACAGTCGTGGGCGACAAGGCGCCAGGCCTGATCAAAGGCCTGCACGACGGCCGGCTCCAGGGGCCCCTCCTCAGTGGCCGCCAAGTTCTCTTCCAGCTGCTCCAGGCTGGACATGCCCAGGATGACCGCGTCCCCGTGGGCGCCCTGCAAGGGGAGACGGCCAGATGTCACGCACTGATGCCCCACAGAGACCCCGGCACACACACCCCCACCCAGCCCCGCCCCTGCCAAGACCTGGGGTTGGGCAGACTCTTCATACCCTAAATAGTGAGAGAGTTAATTCTCAGGTAGGTTGATAAGAAGTCCAGGGTCCCCAAGGAGGAGAAAGGGGTCTGGGGCTCTTAAGAAGGAGAAAAGGACAAACTTGTTTTCCCTACATTCCTTAGTCTTAGTCATATAACACCTAAGTTTCTTTAAGGCCAGAGCTAGTGATTATACAATAAAACAACTCATCTTAAGCTCTGTACTAAGGCCAAAGAATGCTCAAACTACCGCACAACTGCAGTCATCTCACATGCTAATACAGTAATGCTCAAAATGCTCCAAACCAGGCTTCAGCAATACATGAACCGTGAAATTCCAGATGTTCAAGCTGGTCTTAGAAAAGGCAGAGCAACCAGAGATCAAATTGCCAACAAATGCTGGATCATTGAAAAAGCAAGAAAGTTCCAGAAAAACATCTATTTCTGCTTTATTGACTATGCCAAAGCCTTTGACTGTGTGGATCACAAGAAACTGTGGAAAATTCTTCAAGAGATGGGAATACCAGACCATCTGACCTGCCTCTTGAGAAATCTGTATACAGGACAGGAAGCAACAGTTAGAAATGGACATGGAACAACAGACTGGTTCCAAATAGGAAAAGGAGTACGTCAGGGCTGTGTTTTGTCACTCTGCTTATTTAACTTCTATGCAGAGTACATCATGAGAAATGCTGGGCTGGATGAAGCACAAGCTGGAATCAAGACTGCCAGGAGAAATATCAATAACCTCAGATATGCAGATGACACACCCTTATGGCAGAAAGTGAAGAAGAACTAAAGATCCTCTTGATGAAAGTGAAAGAGGAGAGTGAAAAAGTTGGCTTAAAGCTCAACATTCAGAAAACTAAGATCATGGCATCTGGTCTCATCACTTCATGGCAAATAGATGGGGAAACAGTGGCTGACTTTATTCTTTTGGGTTCCAAAATGACTGCAGACGGTGACTGCAGCCATGAAATTAAAAGATGCTTACTCCTTGGAAGGAAAGTTATGACCAACCTAGACAGCACATTAAAAAGCAGAGACATTACTTTGCCAACAAAGGTCTGTCTAGTCAAGGCTATGGTTTTTCCAGTGGTCATGTATGGATGTGAGAGTTGGATTATAAAGAAAGCGGAGCGCCGAAGAATTGATGCTTTTGAACTGTGGTGTGGAGAAGACTCTTGAGAGTCCCTTGGACTGCAAGGAGATCCAACCAGTCCATCCTAAATGAAATCAGTCCTGGTGTTCATTGGAAGGAGTGCTGCTGAAGTTGATGCTCCAATACTTGGGCCACCTGTTGCAAAGAAGTGACTCATCTGAAAAGACCCTGATGCTGGCAAAGATTGAAGGCAGAAGAAGACGACAGAGGATGAGATGGCTGGATGGCATCACCGACTCAGTGGACATGAGTTTGGGTAAATTCTGGGAGTTGGTGATGGACAGGGAGGCCTGGTGTGCTGCAGTCCATGGGGTTGCAAAGAGTCGGACATGACTGAGAGACTGAACTGAACTGAACTGAAGTGAAATCGCTCAGTCGTGTCCAACTCTTTGTGACCCCATGGACTGTAGCCTACCACCCTCCTCCATCCATAGGATTTTCCAGCCAAGACTACTGGAGTGGGTTGCCATTTCCTTCTCCAGAGGATCTTCCCAACCCAGGGATCAAAGCCAGGTCTCCCGCAGTGTAGGCAGATGCTTTACCGCGTGAGCCCCGGAAGGATTATGTAACAACCATGTATCTTGCTGGAGGACGGGCTTCTCCTTTTTAACAAGAACTCTGAGTAATCCTGTTTAGGTGAAGTGGGAGTGGGTCTGGTAAGAATGTATGTTGTGGGAGTGGGTCTGGTAAAAGTATATAAGGCCTTGATAAAATAGCCAATGGGGCTCTCTCTGACCCTTTCTGATGTCTGTGTCAGCAGCTTTCTTTGTCCTTTCTCACTGGAATAAACTTCTGCCACAGGAACGCTGGGAGAGATGAAGCCTGGTCCCTGGTCCCTAAGTTAACTCTTCTTCGGAGATCAAGAAGCCGACACTGTTCACCATAAGCTATCAATAGTTGTACAAAGCACTTATGGTGCCTTCAACACTCGTAACTATGTGACCCCGAATCCTCTCTTCTTTCCTCTGCTGCCACGATGTTCGTGCTCGTTCAGACCTCAGTTCAGAGCCCGGTTCTGCCACTCAGCAGCTGTGTGAACCTGGTTTAGCTTTGTAAGCCCAAACACTCAGTCTCAGTTTTCACTGTGCTTATGGGAGTGAGAAATTACACACGCACCTAACTCCCATCTATTGAAAACCTGCTGTATACATGCCAGACACTATGCAACTGTGTACGGCTGCAGCTGGAGAAAAGGTTTAGCCAGGAAGACAGGGGACACCAAAGAGAGGCAACCCCCGCTACCCCAGAGGAGCCGGACCAGCGGGCTGTATATCAAGTCCGTGACAACTTTCTCTCCCGCTCAGGGCTGTTTGCTCAAAAGTAAAACTGGAATAATCCCACTTCATCAGGCCTAAGTAATCATACAATCCATGCTTGTAAAGGCCTCGCGACAGGGCCTGGTTCTTCAGCAGCTACCCAGAACAACAGGAAGCCTGCTGAGAACTGGGCCAGAGAGAGACTTCAGAGGGAAGATTGACTTAGAAATCATGCTGGCTCCTCACAGAGAGCAGGGGCAGGGCTTCCAGGGATCGTCGGGCGGGGGGAGGTTACCTGGAGCTGGGAATGGTGGTACATCCAGCAGAGGGCAGCTGAGGTCATGCTGGGGGCGCCAGTGCCATACGCAGCCTGCAGGGCCTTCTCCACCAGGGCGATGCCCTCGAAGTGGTGCTCCTTCCAGTAGCTGGACGGGTGGGGACGGTAGCACGGGGTCAGGACCACGGGGTCACACGGGGCCACTGCCTAAGAGCCAACCTAGGAGCCCCTCCAGCAGGGAGGGGCCGGGTCCCCTCGAGCAGGGCGTCTCCTGTTTTTCTGGGCAACAGAAGCACCCAGGACGCTGGCTCCCTCAACAGAGACCTCAAGGATGTCTCTGCTCTTAAGAACTCAAACCCTGCCCTTACTTTACCTGGAGAAACAGGAAGGCAGGATAGGGGCACAGCTTGGCCCCAGGCCTCCTGTTCCTCCACCTGGGGCCCTGTCTTTCCCCCTTGGCAGGTGACCATTTTTCTTAGGCACGAGTTATGACTTGGAAGGTTGGCCATTAGGCCCAGGGATCGGCATTCCTCACGGAGGTCCCAAGAAAACAAAACGAAGCCTTGCAGAGGGTTTCCTAATTCCTCTAGGAATCAAGAGAGCTAGGTCCAGGCAGCAAGGGAAGGCCTTGAAAGGAAAGCAGCCCCAGGGACGGCCCACTTTCAGACTATGGGGGCCCCTCCCACCCCGCCCATCCTGCCGCCTTCCGCCCCCAGCTCACCGATTCCTGTAGACCTCTGCCCAGTTGTTCCCAAAGAAGCGGCCCACGGGCTGTTTCCTGTCCTTGTCCTCATACTTGTACCTGCCGGTCAGCAGGCCTCCTGCAAGAAGGGTGCAGTCAGACCTCAGGCACTGCCCCAGAACCCATCCGGCTGGAAGTGGGGGTGATGGTGGGGAACCAAGACAGATGGAAGTCCTGGCAAACCCCTCCCCTTCCCAGGCCTGGGGCCAGGCTTCTCCCGGGTCAGGAAGGGGCAGAAATGGGGTCAGGAAGGCCCTCCCGCCCAGGGGAGCCTGTCCCCACAGCTCATACCAGCCAGAGGGTTGTAGGCATAGAACCTCAGTCCAAAGTGCCGGAGGCAGGGCAGGAGCTCCGTCTCCACCTGCCGGGTGGTGGCGTTGTACATGCCCTGCAGGCAGAAGGGCCAGCTGAGCGGGGGCCCAGCCAGGAGCCCCAGCCTGCTCTCAAAGTCTTCGGTCAAGACCCCCAGGACTCCAGCATGGTTTCCAGAGTCACTACTGGTAGACGGGAGATGGGGCTGGGCCGCAGGAAGGGACGGCGGCCTGGCTCTGCCATCCCACACACATCCACAGGCAACAACCGTGGGCTGGACCCTGAGCTCTCAGACACGTGGATCTGGTGAGCTCTCTGCTTCAAGAGATGTCAGAGTCGAGCTAATATCAAAGCAGAGTGGACTCTCTGGACGGTTCAGTGGTTATGAATCCACCTTGCAATCCAAGGGACACGAGCTGATGCCTGGTAGGGCAACTAAGCCTGACAGCTGCAACTAGAGAGTCCATGGGCCGCAATGTAAGATCCTGTAGGACACAGCTAAGATCCGAGGCAGCCAAATAAACGAACAAAAGAGACAGGACAGATGGCCACATAAAGGTGCCTTTGTGATCACGGCCGATTCTCAGAAATACTCGCTCAATGCATAAAGCTGGGGTCTGGAGACTGGAGGACCCACTGGGCTGTCGGGAAAGGCTTCCAGAGGAAGAGGTATCTAAGTGACGCCCGGGCACTCCTTCCAGGGAGAACGGGGAGGCGAGTTCGGGCTGACCGCAGAGCCAGAAGCAGGCAGGAAGGGGGGCCAGGGCCTGAGGGCCCCCGGGGGCCGTCTACAGGCTGGGAGCAGGGGAGTGGGAGAGGGCGGGGGGCGCAAGAGGACCTGGGATCGCAGGAGCCCTGGAGTTGGGCCTCTGCAGCCCCGGCCTCACCTGGTACACGGTGGGCAGGATCCAGCCGTTGCTCCTGCACAGGGTACAGATCTCGGCCACCTCCCAGGCGGCATAGTTGGAGAGGCCGAGCTCCACGAACTTGCCCTGTCAGGGAGAGGCCACGGTCAGACTCCCTCGCAGCCCAGAAGGCCAGTTCTAGAGACTGGACCCTGGTGTGGGATCTGTCCCCTGCTGAGCTCTGGGACAGCCCCCGAGCCTCTGCTCTCTGGGCACCGACAGGCCAGGGTGGGGAGTGGGGGGCCGCCCTCACCTCCTGGTGCAGCTGGTGGCAGGCGCGCAGCGTCTCCTCCACGGGGGTGCCATGGTCTGGCAGATGCAGATAGAAGAGGTCGACCCGGGGGCACTGCAGCCGCTGGAGGGACGTCTCCAGCTGGGACCGGAGGCTGTCAGGCTTGAGAGACTTTCCTTCCAATGGATTGGCCTTGGTGGCAATTTTTACTTTGGGAGGAGAAAAATAGAAATTCAGGTCAACTTAGAAATCACTAGAGAGGATCTAGGGTTAATGGTTAAGAGGCAGGCCTGGGTTCATACCTCAGCTCTGCAATGCCAGCTCTATGACCTTGACCAAGTCATTCAACCTCTCTGAGCCCCACGCCAGTATTCTTGCCAGGAAAATCTCAGGGACAGAGAAGCCTGGCAGTCTACAGTCCACGGGATCACAAAGAGTCGGACATGACTCAGCACGCACATGCGTGTGTGCACACACACCACACAAACACACAGAGTCTCAATTTTCTCCACTGTAAATTGAGAGTGTCAATGGTACTGTCTAGCTGGGAGGCCCTGAGGATTGATCAGAACTTTGACACACTTGCTGATTACGAGCTGCTAATGTTATCACTACAGTGACTATTTGCCAGACAGCTAGGTGTGGCATGCCTGGCACTTCAGTTTGGAAGAGGAATGCCAACCCTGGATCCCTGCCCTCAAGGACCCACAGTCTAAGGGGGCACCACAGAGTAAGTGAGGTCAGGACACGCAGGAGTAGTGGGGAGGAGCCCAGAGAATTCAGGGAAGGCTTTCTAGGGCTTTGAATCTCCAAGAGGAGTCAAAGGCTACCCTGGGGCAAGAACATGGCTTTGAGGAGTCATGCCTGCGATCCCACAGACCTAAAACACCAGGTCTGGGGGTACACGAGATGAGAGATGGGGCCACAGGCCAGAGAGATGCAAAGGGCCCTGAGGGCACCCCTTAGAATCTGACTTCAGGGGGCCACAGGGCGACTCTAAACACTTGAGCCAGCAAGCTAAGGGGTCGGCTTTGCAGTTTGGAAGGATGACTCCGAATGAAACACAAAGAGCCTCGGGCACCGGTGTAGAGACAGGAAAACGGCAAGGAGACTGCGGCAGGGATTCAGGAAAGAGAAGCAAGAGGCCTCAACTGGGGCCCCAGGGGAGGATTATGTTTCTGTCAGAGAAGCATCCAGCTGAGAAAAGGCCCGTGTGGTCCTCCTTGTGTGACCCGGGAAGGAGTTAAACACCTTTCTCCCATCCGCAGTGAGAGTCAGGGAGCAAGCTGACGGCTGGGAAGAGAGCCCTTTCTGCACTGTTTACTCTTGGAAAGTCACCTCAGCAGGCCAGACCCCTTGAGATGGGAGAGATCGGGCTGGAGGGCTGGAGGGCTGGAGGCCTACTCATGGGAATTTTCCATTCCACCACCTCCTCCCCTTTGGCCCACACCCCTTCTTGACATTAACTTCAAATCTGAGATTTAAGAACTGTGGCCCAGCTGGCTCCAGCCTAAAGGAGGGGAGAGGAGGTGCTGCAGAAGGAAAAGAATCGGAAATAAGGCCAGTGTGAGTGCCTGCAGGCAGAGTAGTGGATAAACAAGGTGCGGCAGCAGCCACAGTGGGACATTCCGCAGCCATCAGGGAAGAACGAAATGATGCCATTCACAGTGACATCGAAGGACCCAGCAGTGATCACACTCAGCAAAGTAAGTTAGAGAAAGACAAATATGACACCGCTTACATGTGAAATCTAAAAAAAAATTATACGAATGAATATATTTACAAAGCAGAAACAGACTCACGGACAGAAAACAAACTTATGGCTACCAAAGAGGGAAGGGGGTGATAAATTAGGAGTTCGGGGTTAACATACACAATAATAAGGTGAAAATGGGGATTCCCAGGTGGCTTAGTGGTAAAGAATCCGCCTGCCAATGCAGGAGATGTAGGGACACGGGTTTGATCCCTGGATCAGGAAGATCCTCTGGAAAATGAAATGGCAACCCACTCCAGTATTCTCTCTAGGAAGATGCCAGGAGTAGAGGAAGGAGCCTGGCAGGCTACAGTCCATGGGGTTGCAAAGAGGTGGACACAATTTAGTGATCGAGCAAGCAATATCTATAAAAATAGACATCCAACAAGGACCTGCTGCAAAGCAAAGGAACTATATGTTGGGCTGCCCTGGCGGCTCAGAGGTTAAAGCATCTGCCTGGAATGCAGGAGACCCGGGTTCGATCCCTGGGTCGGGAAGATCCCCTGGAGAAGGAAATGGCAACCCACTCCAGTACTCTTGCCTGGAGAATCCCATGGAAGGAGGAGCCTGGTGGGCTACAGTCCATGGGGTCGCAAAGAGTCGGACACGACTGAGCATATTATAAGCACTGCAGATGGCATCAGACTGGTGGGGGACCTTCCCCTGGGCCCATACAATAAACCTCCGCTGGGCTCCATTGCCTGCTCCAATACCCTCAGCACTGCCAAACCTCATTGCTTTTGCACATTCACTGCTCACACCCACTGCCAGGAATGCCCTTTCTCCTCTTCTGGAAAAGTACCAGCTCAAGGTCTGATGTTCCCTTTTCTGAGCATTTTCTTTGGCCCTTTCTGGGAAAGGGGGTCCCTCTTCTGGGCTCCCCAGCTGTCTCCAGACTCTGAGCTCCCTGGATTGGGTGACTGTCAATTCCTCTTCTACGGCTTCGGACAGAGGCTGGCACAGATGCGGCAGTTAGACAGGGTACCTCCCCCACACCTGTATCCCAGCTACTGCTGGTAGCTCCTGCTGCTCCCAGGCGTGAAGTGGAAAAGTGAAAGTGTTAGGCACTCACTCCTGTCCCACTCTTTTGCCACCCCATGAACCGTAGCCTGCCAGGCTTCTCTGTCCATGGGGACTCTCCAGGTAAGAACACTGGAGTGGGTTGCCATGCCCTTCTCCAGGGAATATTCCTGACCCAGGGATCGAACCCAGGTCTCTGCACTGCAGGCAAATTCTTTACTGTCTGGGGCACCAGGGAAGCCCGGGTGAAGTGGGAGACACTGCGGACTGAACTGCGGGGCCAGGGCTCCAGGAGGAGGCCAGGGCTCAGAGCAATGAGGAAGCCGGTTCCCACCGGTTCCAAAGACTGACAACGGTGCCAGGGAGTGCCAGGGCAATAAGGGCAGAACTCCTGCAGATCGTACCGTACCGGGCAGCTGTGGGGGAGGGGAAAGGGGGAAGGGGCTGCCCAGCGCCAGATTCCGTTTTCAGGGCCCTCTGAGAGGAGCTAGCCAAGTCGTTCCAGGCTCTGCCACGGTTGGGACGTTACTGAGAGGGAGGGAAAATGAGAGGAAAAGAGTCAAGACCAAGTGTCTGGCTGTCCGGGCTGATGTGCAAGGGCGCTGGGAAGCGGGGGTTTCACAGAGCTGCGGGGAGGCCAGGGGAGGTTGGCGTCCCAGCAAGGTGGACCAGGCGGTCGGTCCCGCAGTGCATGGCTTGGGGGCGGTCACGGTGCCGAGGTCCAGGGGGCCAGGAGTTACCTTTGCAGCCGCTGCCGCCCAGCCCGAGCCCCAGGCCGCCCAGGATGCTCTCAGACTGGCCGTCGGCGTACAGAAAGGCCGTGTCGATCTCCGTGTGGCCGCGCTCCAGGAAGGCGCGCACGGCCGCGGCGCTGCTGGGCGCGTCCATGCGGCGCCCCATTTCCATGGCGCCCAAGACGGTGGCAGGCCGCGTCGGGACACCCCGTGGGTACGACTGTGGCTGGGCCATGGCGGGGGGATGGGCAACGCAGCCGCCCCGAAGCCGAACGAACCCGGGGACAGCGCGGTGACGGAGGCAGCTTTAAGGAGAGGTGGGCCCTGCCCACCTGACAGGGGGCGGAGCGAAATGACGCGTTAGCCCCGCCCCCCACACAAGCGCCCTATCGCGGGCAACGCGGTGAGGGCGGGCGCTTTAGGGAGGGGTGGCCCGGGCCCCGCCCACCGGGCAGGGAGCGGAGCGCTGGGGGCGGGGCGACGTGAGCATGTTGGCCCCGCCCCCACACAAGCGCCCCCTACCCGGGACCCCTCGGCAGGGGCCTTTCCTAAGGGTTGAAGATCCTAAGTAATGTGACAGATTTTATCTTGGGGGGCTCCAAAATCACTGCAGATGGTGACTGCAACCATGCAGTAAAGAGACGTTTGCTCCTTGGAAGGAAAGTTATGACCAACCTAGACAGCATATTAAAAGCAGAGACATTACTTTACCAACAAAGGTCTGTCTAGTCAAGGCTATGGTTTTCCCGGGAGTCATGTATGGATGTGAGACTTGAAATATAAAAAAAAGCTGAGCACTGAAGAACTGATGCTTTTAACCTGTGGTGTTGGAGAGGACTCTTGAAGAGTCCCTTGGACAGCAAGGAGATCGAACTAGTCAATCCTAATGGAAATCAGTCCTGAATATTCAGGAAGGATTGATGCTGAAGCTGAAACTCCAATTCTTTGGCCACCTGATGTGAAGAACTGACTCATTAGAAAAGATCCTGATGCTGGGAAAGATTGAAGGTGGGAGGAGAAGGGGATGACAGAGGATGAGATGGTTGGATGGCATCAGCAACTCAAAGGACATGAGTTTGAGTAAACTCTGGAAGTTGGTGATGGACAGGGAGGCCTGGCGTGCTGCAGTCCATGGGGTCGCAAAGAGTCGGACACGACTGAGCAACTGTACTGAACTGAAGATCCTAAAATGTGGTCTTGGCCCAGGGGTGGTGCCTTGGGGCTGTCCCCCTGTCTTGCAGACCCCAGAGGCTGGCTCTGTGGCTCTCTTGTTGGGACTCGCCAAAGGCTCCAGCCGATGTTCAAGTATTGAAAGAACTCAAACGAAAATACCTTTCAAAAATGAAAGCAAAGACTCTGTTCAGACAAAGGTTAGGGAGAATTCATGGTAGCCAGGTTTCACTACAGGCTTCCCTGGTGGCAGCTCACCTGGTGAAGAATCCGCCTGCAATGTGGAAGACCTGGGTTCGATTCTTGGGGTTGGGAAGATCCCCTGCAGAAGGAAACAGCTACCTACTCCAGTATTCTGACCTGGAGAATCCCGTGGACTGTATAGTTTATGGAGTTGGAAAGAGTCAGATACAACTGAGCGACTTTCACTTCACTTCTTCTCTACAGCAAATATTGGGAGAAATACTTTAGACGTAAGAACAGTTGGATTTACACACACACAAAATGAAGAGTGCTGGAAATGGTAAACACAAAGGTAAGTATAATCTTTAACTTTTTTTCATGTTTAACGTTTTAAACAGCTGAGTTTTTGTCAAGTTAAAATACACTTACTGTATGATTCAGCAAAAACTACATCCCAGTAATCTTTGTGAACCTACCTTAAAAAACCTTTGACCAATTGAATGCAGTGATATATAACAAGAATAGTACGTCATGACACACTGAATTTCATCCAGGCATACTGTTGGCCTTAAACTGGCAAATCAATCAGTGGAGTTAATGTTACTCAACTATATTGGTCAAAAGTTTTTGTAGGTAGGTTCAGGAAGATAACTGGGGTATAGTTTTGGCTGAGTCATATAGTAAGTCTCGGCTTCCCTGGTGGCTCAGCGGTAAAGAACCTGCCTGCCAGTGTAGGAGATGTAAGAGATGTGGGTTCGATCCCTGGGTTGGGACGATGCCTTAGAGGAGGGCATGGCAACCCTCTTCAGGATTCTTGCTTGGGGAATCTCATGGACAGAGGAACCTAGTGGGTTACAGTAGGGCCACAAAGAGTCAGACACGGCTGAACGACTGAGCACGCACACAGTGCGTCTATTTTTAAGTTTGTAAAAGCTCAGGACCGACAGCTTTGTCCCCTTCCCGGGAGGCCAACTCCTCTGGCCACCTCGCAGCTCTGTGAAACCCCTGCTTCCCAGCACCCTTGCGCATTAGTCTTGGACAGCTGGACAGTACTTTGTCTTGACCCTTTTCCTCTCCTTTTCCCTCCTTTCAGCAACCCTTACCTAGCCTGGAACAACTTGGCTAGCCCCTCTCAGGGGGCCCTGAAAACGGAATATGGCGCTGGGCAGCCCCTGCCCCCTTCCCCTTCCCCGCAGGTGCCCGGTGCAGTCCGGATCTGCAGGAGTCCTGCTCATATCGCCCTGGCACTCCCTGACACCGTTGCAGATTGGTCTTTGGAACCGGCGGGGACCGGTTTCCTCACTGCTCTGAGCCCTGGATTCCTCCCTGGAGCCCCGGGCACATGGTTCAGTCTGCTGTACCTCCCACTTCACCAGGGTGAAGCCCTGGAGTAGTAGCTGGGACGGGGAAGTGGGGGAGGTACCCTAACTGCCTGCTCTGTGCCACCTCTGTCCAAGGCCACAGGAGGGGAACTGACACTCACCCACTCAGGGAGCTCAGCATCTAGAGACAGCTGGGAAGCCCAGAAGAGGGACTGCTTCCTGGGACGGGCCAAAGAAGAATGCTCAGAAAAGGCAACGTCAGACCTTGAACTGACCATTTTCCCGGAGTGAGAGGAGAAAGGGCATTCCTGGCTGTGGGCGTGGGCAGTGAGTGGGCAAAGGCAATGAGATTTAGCAGCGCTGAGGGTGTTGGAGCAGGCAGCTGTGGCCAAGCGGAGGTTTAATGTGTGAGGGCAGGGGACATCGCCCATCAGTCTGATGCCATCTCAGTGCATGTAACCTCTGTTGGCAGGCACACAGTGAGCTCGGCAACATTAGCTGCTACTGTTCATAATATCGTCGTTGGCATGCTGAGCCGCCTTTCACTCTGGGGTGTCTCAGGGAGAAATGATTCACAGCATGGTAGATCTGGAACAAGACGAGGACACGCACGCGTCTCAGAGCCGCACTCTTTCTAGGTCACTTGGCTGCCTCGTCAGGGCAATTCTGGTCTTATTATCTTTTTTAATTTTAATTTTGTGTAGTATAGTTGATTTAATATGTTGTGCTACTTTCAGGTATAACCAAAGTGATTTTGTTAGATATTTCAGATTATTTTGCATTATACGTTATTACAAGATATTGAATATAGTTTCCCGTGCTATACAGTAGGTGCTTGTTGGGTATCTATTTTTTATATATATATATATATATATATATGGGTGTATATGTTACTCCCAAACTCCTAATTTATGCCCCCCTGTATGGATGTGAGAGTTGGACTGTGAAGAAGGCTGAGCGCCAAAGAATTGATGCTTTTGAACTGTGGTGCTGGAGAAGACTCATGAGATGCCCTTGGACTGCAGGGAGATCCAACCAGTCCATTCTGAAGGAGATCAACCCTCAGATTTCTTTGGAAGGAATGATGCTGAAGCTGAAACTCCAGTACTTTGGCCACCTCATGCAAAGAGTTGACTCACTGGAAAAGAATTTGATGCTGGGAGGGATTGTGGGCAGGAGGAGAAGGGGACGATAGAGGATGAGATGGCTGGATGGCATCACTGACTCGATGGACGTGAGTCTGGGTGAACTCCGGGAGTTGGTGGTGGACAGGGAGGCCTGGCGAGCTGCGATTCATGGGGTCGCAAAGAGTCGGACACGACTGAGCGACTGAACAGAACTGAACTGAACTTCCCCCTTTGGTAACAATAAGGTTGTTTTCTGTCTCTGAATCTGTTCCTAGTTTGTAAACATTTTTAGATTCCATATATAAGCAGTATCATATTTGTCTGGAGAAGGGAATGGCACCCACCAGTATTCTTGCCTGGAGAATCCCATGGACAGAGCAGCCTGGCAGGCTATAGTCCACAGGGTCACAGAGTCAGACACGACTGAACAGCTTACACACACACACACACACACACACACACACACACACTATGCCTCTCTCTGACTCACTTCATTTAGCATGGAAATCGGTCCATCCCTGTCGCCGTGCACAGCCTTACTCCGCTCTCCCTGACGGCTGAGTAATACTGTGCTGTGTATGTATGCCACATCTTCTTTATCCATTCATCTGTTGGGCATTTAGGTTGGTCTTATTTCTAATTGCTTTTTCTTCTCCAACACCTCCTTCTCTTCCCTCCTTCAGGCTAGAACCAGCTGGGCCAAAGTTCTTAAGTCTCAGGTCTGAAGCTAACATCATCTGAAGAGGTGGGGACTGTGGTGGAGGAATGGAAGAGTCCAAATGAGTAGCCCTCAGACACTGTGCAGGTGGCTCAGCCAGTGCAGGAGACCCAGGCTCCGCTGGCTACAGTCCATGGGGTCACATAGAGCTGGACACGACTGAGCCGCCAACACCTTCACTTTCAGTGAGAAAGTGTGTCAAAGTTCTGATCTGTCCTCTGAGATTCCCAACTAGATAGTACCATTGTCATTCTCAATGTACACAGCGGATTGAGGTTCAGTCTATGTGTCCACCCGTGTGTGTGTGTGCACGCACATGCTTAGTTGTGTCCAACTCTTTGTGACTCCATGGACTACAGCCTGCCAGGCTTCTCTGTCCAAGGAATTTTCCAGACAAGATTACTGAAGTGGGGCTCAAAGAAGTTAAATAAATTGGTCAAGGTCACAGGGCGCATCCTTTGCCTTGGTCTTTTTAACTCGACTCCGACATCTCTTGAAGCAGAGAGCTCACTAGATCCATGTGTCTGAG
This sequence comes from Litocranius walleri, assembly GCA_006410535.1. Taxonomy (NCBI): domain Eukaryota; kingdom Metazoa; phylum Chordata; class Mammalia; order Artiodactyla; family Bovidae; genus Litocranius; species Litocranius walleri. The sequence goes on along the minus strand of SJYG01000042.1, from coordinate 3,009,971 downwards.
AGCTCAGGGTCCAGCCCACGGTTGGTGCCTGTGGTTGTGTGTGGGATGGCAGAGCTAGGCCGCCGTCCCTTCCTGGGGCCCAGCCCCATCTCCCGTCCACCAGTAGTGACTCTGGAAACCATGCTGGAGTCCTGGGGGTCTTGACCAAAGACTTTGAGAGCAGGCTGGGGCTCCCGGCCGGGCCCCCGCTCAGCTGGCTCTTCTGCCTGCAGGGCATGTACACCACCACCACCCGGCAGGTGGAGACGGAGCTCCTGCCCTGCCTCCGGCACCTTGGACTGAGGTTCTATGCCTACAACCCTCTGGCTGGTATGGGCTGCGGGGACAGGCTCCCATGGGCGGGAGGGCCTTCCTGACCCCGTTTCTGCCCCTTCCTGACCCGGGAGAAGCCTGGCCCCAGACTGGGGAAGGGGAGGGGTTTGCCAGGGCCTCCATCTGTCCTGGTTCCCTGCCATCACCCCCACTTCCAGCCGGATGGGCTCTGGGGCAGTGCCTGGGGTCTGACTGCAACCTTCCCGCAGGAGGCCTGCTGACCGGCAGGTACAAGTATGAGGCCAAGGACGGGAAACAGCCCGTGGGCCGCTTCTTTGGGAACAACTGGGCAGAGGTCTACAGGAATCGGTGAGCTGGGGGCGTCAGGACGGGCGGAGTCAGATAGGGTCCCCATAGTCTGAAAGTGGGGCATCCCTGGGGCTGCTCTTTTGGGTTCCAGAGCCTCCTCTTTGGCTCAGACCTTGGCCCTCAAGCTCAGCTTTACTGAGAACCCGACCGGCACCCCTAGGGTTGCGCCAGTGTGCCTGGGAGTGACTGGATTGGGAGTGTGCGGAGCCCTGGCCCGTCTGCTGGGTCTGCAAGACTGTGTCTCCTCCCTCAAAGAGCCCCCCCGCCCACAGCAGCAGGGGAAACCTCGCATCGGGGCTGAGTCCTGAAGCTTGCTGCTGGCCCTGTCACCTGGGGCAACTGAGTCTAAGTTTTGTAAGTTCTTGGCAATAAAACTGTCATCAATGTTTAAAGTTATGGTTGAACATCTGTTGGGACCAGCTCTTTTTCCTTTTTTTTAAAGTTTGTAAAAGTTATCAATGTAATACATTCCTGCAGCTAAAAGCAAGCCCTTTCCAAGTCACATTCCTTAGAGGTGATGCTTTTAAACTCTTTCAGCTTACTCTCCCTCTGGCGTTGACTGTAAGATCTCTGATGTATATACTTTATTGCTATTGCTTAATGTATCAAATTTAGACATTATCTATGGACTGCTGGGAAGCTCATCTTTCAAGATTTATAGAAGCTAAGTCTCCAAAGCTTCAGTGCTAATCTTGTTGAAATGTCCCAGGACTTTTTAAGCAGCACAATGTCTCATACTTGGAACCACCTGTGTGTGCAGTGGTGTGATTTGAACCCTAATCCAGGAGCCCACCCGCGCCAGGGTCTCTGTCTGTCTGACCAGGTTTAGAAGCCGTTTCCTTAAGCAGCGTGTCAAGGAGCTGGTCACACCGCCAGTGCCTGGTCCTCTCTCCTGGAGGATACTTTCTGTATAAAATAACTTATTCACTTTTTTTTTCTGTCCTGGGTCTTTGTCGCTGGGTGGGGGCTTTCTCTAGCTGTGGAGAGCTGGGGCTGCGCTTTGTTGTGGTGAGCAGGCTTCTCACTGTGGCGACTTCTCTCATTGGGGTGCGCAGGCTTCAGGAGTTCTGCCCGAGGGCTCAATAGCTGCGGCTCATGGGCTTTAATTGCCCCGTAGCAGGAAACCCTCCTTCTGACCCCTGTGGCACCCTCCCTACCTGCCCAGCCACTAGGAGGAGCACCACTTCTAGGCGTTGCCTTGGTGGGGAAGGCCCTGCAGGCTGCATATGGTGCCAGAACCCCCGGCGTGACCTTGGTTGCCCTCTGCTGGACGCACCACCACTGCCAGCTCCAGGTAGGAGAGAAGTGGAGGGAGGGCTGCATGACTTCATTTCTAGCTGTTTTAAAATTTTTGCCGCATGGTGGCTCAGATGATAAAGAATCTGCCTGCAATGTGGGAGACCTGGGCTCAATCCCTGGGTTGGGAAGATCCCCTGGAGAAGGAAATGGCAACCCACTCCAGTATTCTTGCCTGGAGTCAGACACCACTGAGCGATTGAGTAGATGGGGCAGCTGTGTGTGATACTGAAACTTAATTTCCTCTCCATTGGCATTTACGTCTCTGGCAGCCCCCTCTGCAGTCTGCTCTGTTCCCGCCATCCCTCTTTCCCAATACCTTCCTCCAGTGTGGGCATCTCACACTGAAGGTGCCTCTTTCTTGAGCCTGGTAACTGCCAGGCCTGAAGTACTGTTGAGTTCAGTTCAGTCGCTCACTCGTGTCCATTTCTTTGCAACCCCATGAACCGCAGCACGCCAGGCCTCCCTGTCCATCACCAACTCCTGGAGTTCACTTAAACTCATGTCCATCGAGTAGGCAATGCCATCCAGCCATCTCATCCTCTGTCGTCCCCTTCTCCTCCTGCCCTCAAATCTTTCCCAGCATGAGGGTCTTTTCAAATGAGTCAGCTCTTTGCATCACGTGGCTAAAGTACTGGAGTTTCAGCTTCAACATCAGTCCTTCCAATGAACACCCAGGACTGATCTCCTTTAGGATGGACTGACTGGTTGGATCTCCTTGCAATCCAAGGGACTCTCAAGTCTTCTCCAACACCACAGTTCAAAAGCATCAATTCTTCAGCACTCAGCTTTCTTTATAGTCCAACTCTCACACTCATACGTGACCACTGGAAAAACCACAGCCTTTACAAAATTTTAATCCCCACAGTCACCCTGCAAAGGAAGCCTGAGGCTTAGTGAGGCCATGCAAGCAACTCAGGCCTGCCCAGCTGCAGAGCAGGAGGGGAGGGGCCCTGAACTCAGGCCTGCCCATGCATGTCTAGGAAGGCAGGGCTTTGGAGGTGTTTGAAGGCAAGGTAAATTCTTTCTGGAATAATGCAGGGTATGGACACTGGGGGCTTCCTGGCAGCTCAGTGGTAAAGAATCTGCCTGCCAGTGCAGGAAATGCAAGATACTTGGGTTCAATCCCCAAGTTGGAAAGACACCCTGGAGGAGGATATGACAACCCACTCTGGTATTTTTGCCTGAAAGATTCCACGGGCAGAGGAGCCGGGTGGGCTAGTCCATGGGATCAGCCAGCCAGGGCCAAGGGACTGAGCACACAGATACTGGAGCCCAGGTCTCAGCAGCGGCGGGGGCAGGGTGGGGGTGTGTATGAGGGGGGGTCTCTCTGGGGCATCAGTGCGTGACGTCTGGCCGTCTCCCCTTGCAGCGCGCCCACGGGGATGCGGTCATCCTGGGCATGTCCAGCTTGGAGCAGCTGGAAGAGAACTTGGTGGCCACTGAGGAGGGGCCCCTGGAGCCGGCCGTCGTGCAGGCCTTTGATCAGGCCTGGCGCCTGCCTGGTTGCCCACGACTGTCCCAGCTACTTCTGCTAGGCCTAGTCTGGGGTGGCAGAGGGCACACTCTACCTGTCAGCTTCTCTTTTCTCTTGCACAGTCGACTTTGACCTTAGGCTACTCTGCGAGGCTGGTTTTTCTCTCACAGTCCCATCCACAGATGGTTTATCTCCCACGTTCTTGTGAGTGCTCCCCGCAGCCTCCACCACAGGAAAAGACCAGGGCAGACCGGGCATGTACTGTCTGAATAAAGGGGCACTAGCCAGGCTGGAGCCCAGGCCCATGGTAAACCGGCTGACACTTTCTCTGCAGCCACGGGCAGTTTCCTGCCGCCCACAGGCTCCGTGGGAACGAGCAGGAGTAGGGATCAGGCTTTGAAGGGCAGAGGCGGCAGGAGGGCCTCCTATCCTGACCTCTCAGCAGCGCCCTCATGCTTCTACACACGACAGAAGCAAAGAGGGCGGTACAGCCCGAGGTAGACATCTTGTGTAGAATCGCCTCCCTAAATTTGCATGGACAGAACCATTCGGGCAAAAGCCTACCACCCAGGAGAACAAGACCGCTGGGGGCATTTGTCCCACTTGCTCAGCCTCAGTGGCGCTTCGTTCTTGTTTTTAGCGTTTGTTTATTTCCCTGTCTGGCTGGGCCAGGTCTCAGCTGCCGCACGGGGGACCTAGTTCCCCGACCAGGGACTGAACCCAGGCCGCCTGCACTGGGAGCAGGAGTCAGCCACTGGACCACCAGGAAGTCCCGTCAGAGGTGGCTTTATTCTTGCCTCAGCTAAGCCTCCTGTCTTCGGGTAGTCCGCAAGATTCCTGGCCCGGGTGCGGGAGAAAGGGTGGGGAGAGAGAAGATACAGCTGGGGTAGGAGTGGGCGGGTGAGGTGCCTGTTTCCCTCAGCAAACCCCGGCTTCCAGCCAGGGCCGCTGAGGCCGGAGGAGAAAAGGCGGTTCCTCCCGGGCCCCTGGAGCTGCCCGGCCACGTGGCCATGCAGGAGCCAGTCCTGGAAACCAGCTTGAGGTGAATGAACAGACCCCTTGGAGTCCAACCCAAAGCCCAAACCCAACAGCATCTTTAGCTTTTTCCCCAAGACAAGTCCCTTTTGCAGGAGACAGCCTGAATGACAGCCTCACTATTTACAGGAGAGTCGCCTGTGCTGGCCCCTCGCTCGCACTCCTCCTCCGCAGACACACGGCGGCTCCAGGGGGCGCTGCCAGCGCCTCCCATCAGTCCTGCGGAGACTTGGGGGCCCTGGCCCCTCAGCTGTCGTCTTCTTCCTCCAACTCGCCTTCTGACTCGGGCGCGCTCTCTGGCAAGTCCTCTCCCATCTGCTGGAACCTTCTGGACTGTGCGTCCCACATGTATTTGATGCTCACCTTGAATTCAGCCATCTCATACCCGAAAAGCTTCTGCGAAAGATGGAGGAACCAGCAGTCAGGAGGGGTGAGTGCAGTCAAAGGCATCTGTGGACCCTCCTGTCGCGGCCACAGACACCGGGTGGGTGGCTGGGGGCTGGGGGGGACCTCACCAGGACGCGGGCCTGCTCCGGGGTCAGCACATCACCCTCTTTGCACACCTCGTAGTCGGACAGCAGGGTCACCACACCTGTAGGGAAAGGACCCTGAGCAGTGACTCCAGACCCCTGGACGGCGCCAGGGAAGTCAGGCAGCCCTCTGCCCACGGCTCCAGCAGCTCAAGCCCTGGGCTTCGTCTCGAGAGGTCAGCTGCCTGGGGGGCGTCGGTGGGGGGCACCGACTTCTCCTTCTTTGTCCCTTAACTGCTGTACTCTAGCTCAAGTCACTGTCCACGTTCAACCCGACCACGAGGTGGGCACTCTTGGTCCCATTTTCATGTAAGAAAACACAGCCTGATAGAACCTTCTCCACCAGAAAGGTGGGGGCGGGGTGGGGAGAGCTGTCTGGCTTGGAAACTTGGCTCTCGGCCTTCAGCTGTGACCTCTCAGCTCCAGGGACACCCCTGTACCTTTCTTGAGGGCCGTGGGCAGGCCCAGCTGCCTCAGCTGGGGCTCCATGGAATGGGGGAACTGCTCCAGGGGTCCCGGGTCCAGGTTCACAGTGAAAGTGGCTTTGTTCCCGGCTCGGGCATAGTCCATTTCCGTGTACTTTGTGAACCACCTGAGAAAAAAGAAAATAGTCATGTATGGATGAGAACTGGACTGTTAAGAAGGCTGAGTGCTGAAGAATTGATGTTTTCAAATTATGATGTTGGAGAAGACTCTTGAGAGTCCCTTGAACAGCAAGGAGATCAAACCCATCAATCGTAAAGGAAATCAACCCTGAATATTCACTGGAAAGACTGATGCTGAAGCTGAAGCTCTAATACTGTGGCCACCTGATGAGTGATGAGAAGAGCTGACTCACTGAAAAAGACCCTGATGCTAGGGAAGACTGAAGGCAGGAGAAGGGCATGACAGAGGATGAGATGGTTGGATGGCATCACCGACTCAATGGACATGAGGCTGAGCAAGCTCTGGGAGTTGGTGATGGAGTCCCTCCGGACCACACGACGTCAGGTACCCCAGCGTTTCTCAGCCGGTGCTGACTCACTGACTTGGTACTTGTTGCCGGTAGATTGACTCCAGTCCGAGACGGACCGGAACAGGTCGGAGGGGTAGGAGGAGCCGAGTCGGCCCTCGAGACTCGACCCCTCCTACCTCTGGACCACTGCTCTAAGGTCCGTGGTCCAGAAGACACCTGGGAGGTGACCTGGTTTAGGGCGCAATAAGGAAGGACCTCTGGAGTGGGTGGAAAGGGAAGGGTGGCGAGGAGACCTCGTGAATGAGCAGGTGAAGGAGGAATCACGCTAACCACTTTTCCTCCGGTTGAAGCGGGGAGTTGAAGAACGACTGGACATTTTGGTCTCCTCCCACCGCAGACAGAGCACCCTCGTCACCAAGAGTCGACCCCTACTAAGACGACGAGGGCGGGGGGTTGTAAACCGTTGTGGACCTCTCATGACCCTCCCCCGTCTCGAGGAGAGACCCAGACCTCCGAGTTCCTCTCGACTCGGACTGCGGTCGGGAACCCGGCCGGTCTTCCGACCTCCCACTTTCGTCCCTTCCGCCGGTCCAGAGCCGCGGTGGGACGGCCACTCTCGGTCCTGGGTGGACCACGTCCAACAGAAACATGAGCAGTCTACCCGAAGCCGGGTCGCGGTGGTAGTAGTGAAACAAAAACGGTTTCTTGTAGGATGTCTCTTTTTCTCCCGAGGCACTTCCTCCACGGGGCGGGAGTGGGTTCACGGTTGGTCGAGGTCAGGGGACCTGGCCTCGGGGTCGGGTCCTCCTCCGCGCCGGTCTCCGACGAAAGGTGCGTCGGGCCCCGGGGAGTGCAAGAAAGGGCGTGTCTGGACTGGGTGTGTGCAAAACAGAGTCGTGTGGTCCTCACGCAGACCCAGACAGACCCAGACACCTTCTCCGGACGACCTGCCAGACTTGGTCTCGACGACTTACAAGGAATTCCCTGGTCTGGGGTCCCGAGTCCCTCGGGGGAGAGGACCTCCCTAGTGACGAGAGGGGGCGAGGGTCCCGTTGTGGCTGAAATTGTCAATCCCTGAAGAGGCCAACGGGTCACCTATCCTGAGACGCGAGAATGACGTCTCCCGGACCCAAGCTAGGGACCAACCCTTTGCTGGTAGAGGTTGGTTCGGTTCGTCGGACTGGCTTTTTTTATTTGTTGGGGGGACTGGGTTGGGGTTTGTCAATTTTTCGTAGGAAGTAACCCCCAACCCCTCTCATCGTAAAACAGGAGTAATTCCACTATGAACACTGGGTCCGTGGGTTCCGGTGATTGACGGGGACATGAAAGGCTCGTCGGACCGGGACGGAGGGCGACGGGTGAGTGGCTGACACGAAGGTCCGCAACGCCTACAGGAAGTCGAACGACAAGGAGTACAACCGGTGCCTCTTCTATTTCTCCATGAACATGCAGTCCACACATTTCCGAAGCTACGGGACAATTCATGGGGCTCTGGAGTCCCAGGGCAGCAGGGGTCGGGCAGTAATACTCTGGCCCCAGCGGGTAAAGAGGCTGCTCCGAGGCCTCTGACATGGCTGTGGATATTTAGAGCTGTCCCCGACAGAGAGTCCCACACCCACCTTTAAAACCAAATACAAGGGCTGGGCAAATTTAAAAATAAATAAATAAATAAACAAGCTCTTACCTCTTCTATCAAGTTCTGTTTCAGTTCCAAGCCTTTCTTGGCAGTTTTGGTTAGGGAGACTAACACAGAGAAGAAAAAGGGGAGATGATGAGAGAGAAACCTGAGTGTCTCAGAGACTCGTCTCCCCTTCGGTACCCAGCTGGACGGAGCCCAGCTGAGAAAGCTAGCAAGGCTTCTGTAGCTGCTGCTTGTGGCTTGCAGTGCTACTCCCAGGTCCCCAGAATGCCTCTCCAGCATTCCCGAGACTGAAGATCCCTTCACATCTCTCCTGTTACCAGAGAAACCAGCTATCTGCAGCCCCTCTGGGGTTAACTCCCTACTGAGGAGTGAGGGTGGGGCACTCCCTGGAGACCCAGCCTCCTGTCTAGGGCCGGTCCCTTCCTGCTCTTGGCTGTGGAGCACGGTGACCATCTACGGCGACTCTGTGCTGTGGATGAGTCTGGAGCCTCAGTTTGGACCCGTGCACGCAGCGGCGCCTCTTTGGGGAGGGACAAGCACCTCTTCTCTAACAACAGCTGGGACCCAGTTTGCCCCTTTCCCAGAAGGGTTTGGCACTTGCCAGGTTTGACCACGGATCCCACCACAGAATCCAATCATTCCACAGACGATTAACAGAGCATCAAATGCAAAGCCCTGGGTCCCAGGAGGGACTTGGATGGATGAATAAAAAGTCCCTCTTCATGAAGGACATCTCAGAAAAGTAATCACAGCAGGCAGGGGCGAGTGCAGTAGAGGAGGGCAAACAAAATACAGCTGTCTCGTTTCCCAGCATTTCCACTGCTACAACTGTGGACCAAGCCAGCACAGCGTTCTCTTGGATCGCTACTCGTCTCCCTGCTTCCGCCCTTGCCCACTGCCCCTGCCTGCCCCGGTCCATTTCCAACAAAGCAACCAGAGTGGCCTTTTTAAAAGCAGCGTGGAACCACATCACTCCTCTGCTCAAGCTCTCTCCTCCCACCTCACCTGGGTGTGAAAGCCAATCCCGTGCAAAACTCCAAGCTCTGCACACTCTGCTCGGTTCTCTTTCCCTCCTTTTTGCCCACTCTGGCCTCTTGCAAAAGTTGAACATGCTCCTGCTTCAGGGCCTCTGCCCTTTGTGTTCCCCCTCCTTCAACCACCACCCTTCCAGGTAACTCCTCGGGTTGCTTAATTCCTTTCTGCAAGTTCCGGCTCATTTGTCATCTCAACAGAACTTCTCTACCTACACTGCACAAGGGAACATCAACGGCTTTATGAGGCTCATCACTATCTGAATTTATGGATTCAATTTTTAGTATCCTGGGAAGACACACTTCCGAAAACTAAAATGTTAAACTCTGTGAGGGCCCTAGACCTTCCATGTTGTAACTGCAGTATCTTAAGAGTTGCCAGGCCTCTAACTTACTGAGTGAATGTGCCGGGATGAAAGAGAGCACCATAAGTAGAAACAGTCAGGAACAGTCTCTTAGGAGGGGTCCTACGGACTGCCACCTAAGAGGCAGCCATGCGAAGATCGGAGCACGACCATGTTGGCAGAAACAACTTGGAGAACACAACGACCATACTCGGGGATAAACCCGGGCGGAAGTAAAGGAGGCGAGGGGAGGGGGAGCGCGGAGAGCAAGAGACGGGCCGAGGTCGGAGAGGTGGGCCAAGGCGAGACCGCCGGCACCCCGCGGGTGCTGAGGCTGTTCCCCGGGCCAGCCGGCCTTGGGCAACTCTCTCTGGAGGCCTGGCAAAGCCCCTCCACTTCGCCGCCGCGGCTCCAGCCTCCCCCGGGGTTTCCGCCACCCCCAAGGCCTCAACCGTTCCAGCGCGCCGCGAGCCCGCTCCCTCCTCGCAGAGGTCCCAGCGTCCTCCTCGAAGCCCTAGCGCAGCTGACAGCCGGCCCCCAAACTGGCCCCCGGTGGCCCAAGGCCTTCTGGGCTCACCTTTCTTGTCGCGCTTGGACTTGGGCATCTCGCCGCGGCCACGTGGGCGGAAGACGCGGCAGCCGGTCAGGCCCTCGGCGCGCGGGGGCCTCTGGGAAGGCCCCTCGGGGCGTGGGGGCCTCTGGGAAGGCCCTAGGTGGGCGCCCTCGCGCGTGCCTGACCTAGCCCGCGCTGAGGCCCTGTTCTCCCTGGCCGGCCGCCGCCTGCCCTCTGCCCCGAGTCTCCAGGTAGACTTCTCGCGTGGGCGAGGGACACCGGAGTCTGGGGCGCCGCACCCAGGACTCCGTTTGTGGGCGCAACTCTATGGTTCCGCACCGAGGACCCCCGCCTGTGAGCGCGACTCTATGGTTCCGCGGAGGCGGGGCCCGCGGCGCGGTGCATGCCGGGCCCAACTCGATGGTTCCGCACCCAGGACCCCGCCTGTGGGCTCAACTCTATGGTTCCGCGGAGGAAGGGCCCGCGGCGCGGTGCATGCCGGGCCGGCGGCGGGCGGGCCCGCGCTCCCATCATGGCGGCGGCCGCGGCTTCCCGGCTGTGTCTCTGGGCTGCCCTGCTTATCCCTGCGGCCGCGGTCTACGAAGACCAAGTGGGCAAGTTTGACTGGTGCGTACGGGGCGGGGGGCGAGGGGCGGTTCCTGTTCGGGAGCTATTTCCCCAGTACCTGTATTTCTGTTTAAAAGGAGGAGGGCTTTACCATGCAGCAGGGCCGGCTGCATAACTTGGGGGCCCCAGGGCAAAATGAAATGTGAGACCCCTCGTTCAAAAATTTTGAAAGAGTTTTAAGGTGGCCACGGCAGAGCATTAAAGCGAGAGTTGGGGGCTCTTCTGAGCCAGTCCCTGTGCGGCTGTGCGGGTCACAAGCCAGTGAAGGGGGCTCAGCCGTCCGGTCTTGCTTGAGGTTCTGGTCAGAGGTCACTTCCCCCCGCCCGGCCGCGTTTGTGTGACTGTCAGGTGTTTGACCTGCTGGGTGTCCGACGTCGACCGCCCTCAGCGAAGATCCTCTCTCAGCCCGGCCATGGGCTCAGAACGGGGCCCCCAAGACTCTTCAGCCAGGAGGTGCCATTCATTCATCCTTTCCTTCGCTGACTGGCTCGCTCACTCTCTCTTCATTCATTCACTGTTCAGCACTTTTGTTCACTCAAGTCTCATTAAGGCACTCAGTCACTCACCCACTCATCCAGCCGCCCACCCTATCCTTAGGGCCAGGGAATTGGCTCACTTTTGCTTGAAATGTCAGTTTGCCACTTAAGCATTGTGTGATCTCAGGAAAATGACTTAACCCATTCTGTGCCTCAGTTTCTTGATCTGTAATTGAGTTTGCTAGTCCATTACCTCCCACTGTAGCTGTAAGAATGAATATGGCAATTCTTTTAAATTACTCAGCGCAGCGGCTGGCTCACTGAGTACAATCAGCATGTTGCCAGTTATTGCTAGTCAGGGAACACGTTCAGAGCCTAGCTCCTCTGTGAAGGCTTTTCTATAAAAAGCAAGTGGATCTGCGTGTTTGTTGAGTGCTTATTGTTGGCCAGTGGTCATTCTAGGTGCTGTGGGTGCAGAGGTGGAAAGGAGCTCAGGCTGGTGAGGGGCAGATATATAAGTACGTGATATAAGGCAGTGTGGCAAATGCAGAATACGTCATGTGGGTTTTTTTTGCGGGTCGGGGGGAGTGCTGTGGCTTCTGGGATCTTAGTTCCCTGACCAGGGATCAAACCCATGTACCCAGCATGGGAGTCCTAACCGGTGAACTTATGGAAAATTCCCATAAGTCTCATTTTTAATGATGTGGGCAGATGTTCACAATATAACGTGTACAGTTGACTCTTGGACAACGCAGGGGTTAGGGATGCAGACCCTCTCTGCAGTCGAAAATTGAGTGTAACCTAGAGTAAGCCCTCAGCGTCTGCAGTTCCACACCCACAGATTCAACCAACCATGGATTGTGTAGCACTGCGGAATTGACTGTAGAAAGCAACCAGCCTAGGGAGTTCCTGGGGGACTCCATGCTCACAGTGCCGGGGGCCCGCGTTTGATCTCTAGCTGAGAAACAAAGGCCCCGCAAGCCTCAAGGTGCCACCAAGAAAGGAAAGGGAAGAAAACAACCAGTGCGTAAGTGGCTCGGCTCAGTTCAAACGTGTGTTGTATATGTTAGACATGTACAACATGTCATCCAATTTAGCAGAATCCTAGGTATATGCAATTTATAAATTGAAAAGTAAACAGAAATATACCAAAATATTAAATGTTTATTGCTGAAAAAAAGTTTATGGATGATGGTATTTTAAGCATTTTTTTTTTATTTCTATTTTATACCTTTGTGTATTTTTCATGTTTTCTTCAATAAGCAGGCGTTACTTTTATAGTCCAGATAAAAGATATTAGCATTTTAAAAGAGAGCATGGGATTTAGACATAGAAGATTAGATTTAGATTTAGACTTAAGTTTGCATTCTAGTTCTAACAGCAGTTTGTTGGCGTCAGTGGACTTTGGTTTTCTCACCTCTAGAATGAGAGTAATAGTGTTTGTCCTGTGTACTTCATAAAGGGTTCAGTGATTACAGTAGGTTAAAATACAGATGGGAACTGTCAGATGTCACGTACAGCTGCCACTCTTTACTAATATAGTTTCTTCTTTTGTAAAAAGGCAGACCGGACAGTGTAACAAGGGAAATTCTGTATAAATGCTGTGTGTTTGATTTGCTGGAAGTGGCCTTTGTGAACAGCTACATGCCACTCGCCTGCTCTGTCGGTGGCAATGTGCCGGGGAAGCCCTCTGCACCCCCTTGGTGCAGAGATGAGAGTGTTCAGAGTGATGGGGTATATTCCAAGGAAAGTATAAGTAGTGGGTCAGATGGACCCTGAGCACTGTGTGGGTTGGAACAGGCTGCAAAGAGCAAAGGTCTGACTCAAACCTGTCAAGTTTTGTTAGAGTATTTGTGTAATTTTCCTCCAAAGGTCAGTGAAAATAGAAGGGGAGTTGGATGGTGTGCTCATTGACAACAGGGTTCACGTCTCTTCCCTCACGTGTAATGTGAGTGTCTAGTCCCACTATTTTTTAGTATTAAACAATAGCTGCAGCCTGTGGGATCTGGGGTCGCCCCTACCCCTGCCTTGGGAGCACAGTGTCTTCCCACTTGGCCGCCAGAGGAGCCCCTGTTCCCACTGTTAAGGAGCACAGGGAAGACTGTGATTTTGTTCCAGTGGGATTTAGGCCAGGTGCCCTTTTGGGTAAGGTAAATACGTGCTTGCGTTTAGAAGGAAGCGTGTCACGTTAGCTACTAGGGTGTATTCTCTCTCTTTCTTCCCTCTGTTCCTGAGCACATTGCCTGGAAACCTTGCTTTTGGTCAGATCTCTTGATTAACGAACACTTCTCGTGCATCGCGAGACAGGTGTGAGGGTGATAACCTCCTGTATTTGTGTAGTTGTCTTTTCCAAAGTGTCCTGTGCAGTGGTGGCACTGCCCCTCCCACTTCCTGGCCTCTTTCCTTCAGGAGACAGCAATATGTTGGGAAGCTCAAATTTGCCTCCTTGGAATTTTCCCCTGGATCCAAGAAGCTGGTTGTGGCCACAGAGAAGAATGTGATCGCAGCGCTGAATTCTCGGACTGGGGAGATCTGTGAGTGGACCGCGTGGACGGGAAGCTGGGGATGGCGCAGCTGCCCACAGGGGGTCCAGGACGTCCTGTGGGGCAGCGTCTGCCTGGCTGGTACCCCACCCCTGGGGACAGCAGGGCTGAAAGACGCGTCCTTTACTGGATTCAGATTTATCTTTCAGTTTTGCCATCTTTGAGATATTTAATATATTTCTATAACTGGCCTTTGAGTTTATTTCCTCAGCCCGCATCCTGGCTGTTCTTAAGTAAGATATTGCTGTGAAAAACACGTTTTTCTATTAAGATTTTACAGTAAAGCTTTGGATGTTCCCCGTTCCCCCACCTCCAATTATTTATATTGCTTTTGTGGATGTTTTTAGACATTAAAATCATGGAAATGTGATGTATAATCACTGCTCAGCTTGTGAGTCAGAAATTTTGTAAATTTTGTCTTTGTCTGTTTATGTGTTTGGTGGGGTGGGGTGGGGATGGGAAGAGCGTGCTCTCAGATCGGCACAGCGGTGGCTCCCCTCGTCACCCCAGGAGCGGGGGTGGGTCACTGCCAGCCAGCGGTGATCCTTCCCTGAAATAAAATGAGACGCTTCTGTGCAAGCGAAGGCTTCTGCGGTCCCTCTGCGCGACTTCCTGGATGCCTCGCCGAGGTTCATGGTAACGTCTGACTCTCCTGTCCCTCAGTGTGGCGCCACGTTGACAAGGGCACGGCGGAAGGGGTAGTGGACGCCATGCTGCTGTGCGGACAGGGTAGGCAGAGCCCGGCTTGTCCCTGTGCCAGTGTCGGCTCCCTCTCCTCTTCCCCTGGGTTCTTCCTTTGCTCAGGGTCTGGGAGGGAAGGGAGTAGGGGTGTTCCCAGCAGGAAAGGACAGGTGCAGTTTCTATCTGCACTTGTACGTGGGAGGTGAGGCCACTGGTCACAGGCCCTGGGAGGCTCCAGACAGCGCAGCGGTTTGGGGGATGATCTCACGTGGTCTTTTCTCTTCCAGATGCAATCACTGTGTCCAATGGAGGCCGGATCATGCGCTCCTGGGAGACGAACATTGGGGGCCTGAACTGGGAGGTTACCCTGGACAGTGGCAGGTAGAGAGAAGGAAGCTGAATTTCATCTTGCTTTGGTTAAAGGCTCTGCTGGAACACAGAGTCTACGTAGACAGCAATTCTGGGCCTTTTGACTTTTTCTCCCAGGGGAAAAGCCATGGAAGAGCCAGAGAGCATCAGACATCCATTCTTGATGTCTTGAGGCAGTGGGACCCATGCTTACTTGGCCCCATTTATTGAGCACGTGTTAGAGGCAGAGTTCCGTGCTAGGTCCAGTGTTCATTTCTGGTATCGATTGCTTTTCCTAATCTTGACACAGCATGAGAGCTTTGCAGTGTTCTAGGTATGAGAAAGTGAAAGCCGTGTCCTACTCTGCGGCCCCATGCGCTGCAGCCCGCCAGGCTCCTCTGACCGTGGAATTCTCCAGGCCAGAATACTGGAGTGGGTTGCCATTTTCTCCTCCAGGGGAATCTTCCCGACCCATTGAACCCTGGTCTCCTGCATTGCAGGCAGATTCTTTACCAACTGATCTACTAGGGAAAGAAGATTCTAGGTATGAGGATGGAGAATACAACTTCCTGTGTTTTAATTTTCTGTTTAAAAACAATCTGCGCTACTGTTTCAGCTGCATCTTGCTAAAGTTGTTTAAATGATGGGGTTGCTTACGTTAGGTTATTCGTCTTCTGATAGTAATTTATTAGGTAAGGGCTTGGAGATGCCCCAGGCAGTGGGAACCCACTTGTGAATGTGAAACAGCTTCCATCATCAAGTAACTCCTTGTCGCTTGGGGGAGGCAGGCCGGCAGCCTGCTAATGACAGCTGGCTGATGGCTGCTGTGGAGGAGGGTTGGCCTGGTTACTGTGAAGTCCCAGGGAAGGAAAGGAGCAGCCCTTAGGAGAGTCAGCGAGTTTCAGAAACCAGTACAGTCGAGTGGCTGACAGTCCAGCCAGTGGAAAGCAGAGCCAAGCTTAGGGTGCGCACGCGGCGGGCCCCACAGCCTGCCCCGTCCCCTCCCGAGCTGCGGCGGCTGTGTCCCGGACCGCCCGGCCTGAGGCTCGGGAGGCTCCGGGCGCCGCTCACCTGTTCCTGCGCTCAGTTTCCAGGCGCTTGGGCTGGTCGGCCTGCAGGAGGCGCCGAGGCACGTTGCGGTCCTGAAGAAGACCACTCTCGCCCTCCACCACCTCTCCAGCGGGCACCCGAAGTGGGCGGAGCACCTCCCGGAGAGGTGAGGCTGCCTTCCCCCGGGCGGTGGTCCCCGCCTCCCACTCTGCACCAGCCCATGAAAGTCGAAGTATTTGAATCCTATGTAGGGTCTGGGGCTCACCGGCCTCTAGGCCTGCACTCCAAGGCTGTGGCTGCCTCTGGAGTGTCCTTTGCAGTAAGAAGACTCTCCACCTGGGCCCGAGAGCCAGTCGAGCGAGGGGAGTGGCTCACTCAGTTGTCAGGGACCCAACACTCAGATTCCCGTGGGGCCAAGTGCGTCGTGTCCGTGTGCAGGGAGAGCCCCGAGGGGAATGTTGGAGCTGCAGTGCACCTGGCCCGCCTCAAGGGGGCAGCCGTAGTCAGCTGACCGTGCCCTGTGTAGTTAGGCCTAACGGTATCACGCCTTAACTTTTTTAAGAAAAACTGGAAAGCTTATTGTTACGTGCTGAATCGCAGCTCTAAATGTTGAAAACAAATTCAAATTTTAAAAAAGAAAACTAAGCCAAGCAGAACTTACCTGAGGCTGCTAGTGTGTGACCCCTGGCTGAGTTCCTGGCAGCCAGGTGTTGGACCCCTGAGGGTGGTCCTGTTCTGTGGCTAAAGCTGTGGCTCCTTGCTCTTCCCTGCCTTTCTCAGTGACAGCATCCACTACCAGATGGTGTATTCCTACGGCTCGGGGGTCGTGTGGGCCCTCGGAGTCGTCCCCTTCAGCCATGTGAATATTGTCAAGTTTAATGTGGAAGATGGAGAGATCATTCAGCAGGTACGGTCTGGCTAGAGGAGCCTCGTGAATTGTAGAGGGGAGCGGGTACAGCCCTCCTTTGCACTGTGGACCAGGGAACTCGGCTAGGTGAATGCCAAAGCCACTCGTGGTCCCTGCTTCCGGGCACTTGAGGGCTGCCTTCTGCTCGTCAGGTGTTTATTTTGAGCCTGCACATTTGCACATGGGACTCTCTTGGGGCGGCTAAAAAACTATTGCGTAGGTCTGTTCATTGCCTGTATGATCTCACAAGGTAATACCAAAGGTGATAATATGAAACCGCATATGACGGGTACAATGGAGCAGTGCTGATCGGCAGGGCCAAGTATTGCTGCCCTGCAGCTGCCAGCCTTGCCGGCACTGTGGCTCCAGCTGCCCGGCTGCACCCGTGGCACGGGAGCAGAGAGAAAGGGGCGATTTCTACGCTCAGTGCTCAGAACAGTAGGCGCTAAGAGTGAACTGCAGGCAGACTTCACCAAGACAAGAAAAAAGTGCCCAGCACTGAGAAGGGCCTGGGTTAGTTTTCAAACTACCAGAAGGCAGAGCCGGATCTCCTCCAGCTCTGGAGCTCTCGGAGGCGGGGAGGACTCCTTCCCACCAGGGAGAACCTCTGAGCCGAGACCCTCCCCTGAGATCCGGTGGTGACGGGTTGGTGGGCTGAGAGGGAAATGTGAGGATCCCCAGGAGCCTCCCGTTCTCTCGTCTTTTGTGTAGGTCAGGGTGTCGACCCCCTGGCTGCGGAGTCTCGCCGGGGCCTGCGGTGTGGTGGGTGAAGCTGTCCTGGTGTGCCCCGACCCGAGCTCGCGATCCCTCCAGACCTTGGCCCTGGAGACGGAGTGGGAGCTGAGGCAGATCCCGCTGCAGGTGAGAGGCTAGAGCTGCTCCCCGGCCCAAGGTGCTGCCCGGGCCTCTGGGAAAAGCTTTTCTCCCAGGCAGCCCCTTTGAGCTCCGGCCTCTGGCGGAACTGGAATGAGGGCAGACGGGCCACTCCTCCTTGGAGAGCCTGAACGGGAGCTTCCAGAGCCCTGTGCTGAGGCCCCGT
The DNA here is from genome assembly GCA_006410535.1 of Litocranius walleri. Taxonomy (NCBI): domain Eukaryota; kingdom Metazoa; phylum Chordata; class Mammalia; order Artiodactyla; family Bovidae; genus Litocranius; species Litocranius walleri. The sequence goes on along the minus strand of SJYG01000042.1, from coordinate 2,992,816 downwards.
TACTTTCACTGGCAAAGTGGGGCAGAGGCTACCAGCCTGGGATGGTCCATCCCCCATCCTCTCCTAGCCCTCAGCCTCTTCCTTCTCGTCTCCCAGTCTCTTGACCTAGAATTTGCAAGTGGATTCCAACCCCGGATCCTGCCCACACAGCCCAGCCCGGTGGGTCCTTCTCGGGCACAGTTCTTCCTGCAGCTGTCCCCAAGCCACTATGCACTGCTGCACTACCACCACGGCATCCTGAGTCTGCTCAGAAACTTCCCACAGGTAACTGCAGGCAGTGTGGTGCGCTGGGACTCAGGAGGATCTAGCCGAGGCACTGATGCTGGAAATCCCAGCCTTTGAATCTGGCAATACTTACTCAAGATAGAAGACCTCTTTCCATGAGTGTTTTGAGAGGGGTTAGCCTCAGAGTAGGAGTGGAATACTTTGTTCTTTTGAGAGTTACAGAGGATTTTTAGAGTAAAAGTGGCACCTTCTTGAACCCACGGGAGAGAGGGCACGTTATAGAACTTCCCTGTAAATGCAAAGAGCGGCGTGGGGCTTGCCTGTATTGGAGGTCAGGCAGGGCCTGGCTCAGCTGTGGGTGTGGTGGGGCCTCTCTGCTCTTTGTGCTCCGGCCATCATGCTCCAACCTTGGGAGCACTTTTAACTCCAAGGCCAAGGGTTCTTCTGGTGGAGGCGACCCTAAGGCTGCTGGCCAGGACAGGCCCTGTTGAGGAACTGACGCCTGACTCTACCTCAGGCTGCCCTGGTGAGCTTCGCCACCACCGGAGAGAAGACAGTGGCTGCAGTCATGACCTGTCGGAACGAGGCGGTGAGTTAGTTCCCCGGCTGGGCATCGAACTTATGCCCCCTGCCACGGAAGCACTGAATCTTAACTGCTGGAATGCCAGGGCGGTCCCAGGGTTTCCTTATCTTTGCTGGAAGCCCTGAGAACCGAAAGTTTGGGCGTGTTCACCTGGTCACTTTGAACCGGGGCGGGGCGGGGGAGCAGGAGGCTGTTGAAAAGTAAGTTCTCCCTTCATCTGTGCATACCTCCTCTGTGCCCAGGAGTGGGCGCCCTCACAGTCAGCTGGGCCTGTTCCCGGTTGCGTGGGGTGTGTGGGTGATGGGGGATGGGATTTGCCCTATCCCAGGGGCCGAGATCTGGGGGTGGGAGCTTCATTCTTATGGCTGGAGGGTGACCCTGTGGCTGTATTTTCTCTCTGCCCTTCTTGTTTCCATAGCAGAAGCCTAGCGTTTCTGAAGACGGCTCACCTGGGAGCTTTTCGGAGAAGGTGGGTGTGGCCCTGGGCAGCGCCAGACCTGTATGCGGGTGGGATGGCCCCAGCGAGGCTGGAAGAGTGGTCAAGGCTGGGTGTGCGTCTCCTCCAGGCAGAGTTTTCTAAGTTTTGTAAATTAAACCATGTTTCTCTTGATCTTTTTTAATTGGGAGATTCAGTTCAGTTCAGTCGCTCAGTCGTGTCCGACTCTTTGCGACCCCATGAATTGCAGCACGCCAGGCCTCCCTGTCCATCACCATCTCCCGGAGTTCACCCAGACTCATGTTCATCGAGTCAGTGATGGCATCCAGCCATCTTATCCTCAGGCGTCCCCTTCTCCTCCTGCCCCAATCCTTCCCAGCATCAGAGTCTTTTCCAATGAGTCAAGTCTTCACATGAGGTGGCCAAAGTACTGGAGTTTCAGCTTTAGCATCATTCCTTCCAAAGAAATCCCAGGGCTGATCTCCTTCCGAATGGACTGGTTGGATCTCCTTGCAGTCCAAGGGACTCTCAAGAGTCTTCTCCAATACCACAGTTCAAAAGCATCAATTCTGCGGAGCTCAGCCTTCTTCACAGTCCAATTCTCACATCCATACATGACCACAGGAAAAACCATAGCCTTGACTAGACGGACCTTCGTCGGCAAAGTAACGTCTCTGCTTTTGAATATGCTGTCTATGTTGGTCATAACTTTTCTTCCAAGGGGTAAGCGTCTTTTAATTTCATGGCTGCAGTCACCATCTGCAGTGATTTTGGAGCCCCCAAAAATAAAGTCTGACACTGTTTCCACTGTTTATCCATCTATTTCCCATGAAGTGATGGGACCAGATGCCATGATCTTTGTTTTCTGAATGTTGAGCTTTAAACCAACTTTTTCGCTTTCCTCTTTAACTTTCATTAAGAGGCTCTTTAGTTCTTCTTCACTTTCTGCCATAAGGATGGTATCATCTGCATATCTGAGGTTATTGATATTTCTCTCGGCAATCTTGATTCCAGCTTGTGTTTCTTCTAGTCCAGCATTTCTCATGATGTACTCTGCATATAAGTTAAATAAACAGGGTGACAGTATACAGCCTTGACGTACTCTTTTCCTATTTGGAACCAGTCTGTTGTTCCATGTCCAGTTCTAACTTGCTTCCTGACCTGCATACAGATTTCTCAAAAGGCAGGTCAGGTGGTCTGGTATTCCCATCTCTTTCAGAATTTTC
>SJYG01000042.1:2975958-2987016 GCA_006410535.1 Litocranius walleri | reverse complement strand
GGGGGCCGGGAGGCAGAGCTGCCGGGGGTGGGGGTGGGGGGGCTCTGGGGCCGCCAGCCATGCTGCGGCCCACACCCCGGGCTTGCGGGCGGCCGCTCTGCTACCTGCTCTGAGCTCGCTCTCCGCCCGTCTGCGGCACGTTTGAGGCCTTGGGCTTATGGGCCCGCTCCTCTCCGAGAGGCGTGGTGTGTGGCTCTTTCTGGGGAAAGGCCCTGATGCAAGAGTCTTAATGTAGCGCCGGCATAGCTGCTGTTGTTTGAGGGCCTGAAACCTGTCAGGCACCTTATCAGGCGCTGCACGCCTGTTGTCCCCAAAGCAGGAGCCCCACCTTTCCAGAGAGACGTGACTAGGTTGGCCAGGTTCTGTGGGGAGAGGCCAGTGCCCTCCGAACCGGCCGCGGTCCCAGCCCCAGGGTAAGCTTGGTTCACTGTCCCCGGTTCCGTCCTGCCCCCGCCTCCCTCCGTCCGTTCGCCCAGCCAGCCTGGTGGTGTTTGCTGGGAGCCTGCCCGGGGCCAGCCACCTGCTAGGCGCCACAGGCGCTCTCATGCCGAGGATTAATGTGCCTTTACTGTTCGTTTCCGCTGCCTGGACCCAGCCATCCAAGGTAAAGCCCGCTTCCCGGTGCCTTCTTGCTTGTTGCCTGCCTGCACTGCTAGCTTTCACCATCGTTTGTCTTCCCGGACTTGCCTCAGTGAGGTGTTTACCACGTGTGCGTGGACTGCTTGCCTGTGACTTGCGCTGCGTGCCCGTCGCTTCTCTCCCTCGAACCGGGGTTGACGGACGTTGGCCTAGAAAAAGCCCTGCTCTTTCCCATGAGCACTCTGCACCCCGCCCTGGGGAGATCCCGGGCGTCCCTCACGAAATCTGGTCTCGGCAGCAGCCCAGGGAGTGCTGTGCCATTTCACAGATGGGGAGCTGGAGGCTGCAAGCTAAAGTACGTTTCTCAAGATTGTTGTCTGATCCCTCAGTCATGGCTGACTCTGTGTGACCCCGTGGACTGCAGCCCGCCAGGTGCCTCTGTCCATGGGGTTTCCCAGGCAAGAGTACTGGAGTGGTTTGCTGTTTCCGTCTCCAAGGTCACCCAGCCTGTAAGCAGTGCAGCTGGGATGTGAATCCTGGCCTGCAAACTCAGAGGCCTTGCTTCTTACTGTGCTGCCTTGCTGCGGTGACCAGTCTCGTCTCCAGAGGAGATTTGAGGGTGCTGGTCTTGTGGATGGAGGAAGGGGCGGAGAGAAAGGGAGCCCTGGGGGTGGGCTGCAGGGAGGTCTGTTGGGAGCAGGTTGAGCACCTGACCACGTAGGCCTGAAGCCGCGAGAAACGGGAGTGCCTGTGACACGCAGCACGTGCGCCCCGGCAGCCCCACAGCCTGCCCTTGTCTGGCTTTGTCACGGTGCCCGAAGCCTTCTGCTGGCTGTTGTGGATGTGGGCTTGTGGTGGAGATGTTTGTGGCACGGCTGCCCCCTGCATGGCTGCCCCGTCCTCTTAGTCTCCTGTCCCAAGATTGCAGGCAGGCGGCATGCTGAGAGCCCCTTGAGTAGGTCTTAGAAGTTCCCGCACGGCTGTGCCTGAGTGTGGGACTGTTGGCATCGGACATAGGACTGCTCCCTGGGCTCATGGCCTGGGGTGTGGATGACACGAGTGCTGCGGAGCAGAGGGAGAGAGCCCCCTTAGGGGGAGCAGGTGCCCCCTCGCTGGAAAGCCCCACTCTGCCGAGGAGAGAGCCTCAGCCGCGGCCCCTTTTCCTTGCCACCAGACGGCCTGCTGGGCATGTCCCTGAAGCGCCTGTCCTCCCAGCTCATCCTGCTGCAGGCCTGGGCCTCCCACCTCTGGAAAGTGTTTTACGATGCGCGCAAGCCCCGGAGCCAGATCAAGAATGAGATCAACATCGATACTCTGGCCAGGGATGAATTCAACCTCCAGAAGATGATGGTGATGGTGACAGCCTCAGGCAAGGTGAGCTGGCCCCGGAGGGGGACAGGAGGCCCGGGCCAGGAGCTGGTTCTGGTTTTCAAGGACTGAAGTAGTTCTGGGTCAGCCTTTCTGGTAGTGAGCCCGGTGTTTATCTTGCAGCTTTTTGGCATTGAGAGCAGCTCTGGCACCATCCTGTGGAAACAGTATCTCCCCAACGTCAAGCCGGACTCCTCCTTTAAGCTGATGGTCCAGAGGACGACTGCCCACTTCCCCCACCCACCCCAGTGCACCCTCCTGCTGAAGGACAAGGTGAGCCTCCACCGTGCCTCTGAGCCTGTGTGGGTGCGGTTTTGTGTTCTGTAACTTTAGTTGGGCCTTTGGGATTCTCTGAGAGTTAGAGATAGGGAGTCAGGGCTTAGAGCTCTGTTCTCTTGCAGTTTTTTGCCTGAGTGCCCTTCTTCCCCCACCAGGGGTGGTGGTGGCTGAGGAGGAAGTGGCTGCAGCGTAGGTGGGGTGTCACCAGATCCCTAGTAAGCCAGGCGTGTTTCTCCCAGACACAGGTGGGTGTCGGTACCTAGAGGGCAGCTTGCTCTTCTCCCAGGGGTGGAGGGCAGGACAGCAGCTGCTCATGCCTCTGCCTCCCAGGGAGCAGATGGCTTTCTGCAGACACACCCTGCCATCATTGGAAAGGGGCCTGGTAGGCTTTTCGCTTGCTCCCCAGCATGGCCCGCCCTTAGATCTGGAGCTGGAGGCAGGTGGGCTTCTGCCCTCCTGACACGTCAGCAGCCAGACGCTTTCACCTTCAGCCAAAGCTTTGTTCTCCACAAGGCGGGGAAAGAGGAGGGGTCCACCGTGGCTGAGCTCAGGCCCCCAGTTCCTTAGGACTTGCAGTCTTTTCCTGTTGGTGGAGGCTGACTGTTGCTTGCTCATTTCAGGAGACGGGAATGAGTTCGCTCTATGTTTTCAACCCCATTTTTGGGAAGTGGAGCCAGGTGGCCCCCCCCGTGCTGAAGCGCCCCGTCTTGCAGTCTCTGCTCCTGCCCATCATGGATCAGGACTACGCCAAGGTGCTGTTGCTGATAGATGACGAGTACAAGGTACGCGTCTGCAGAGACTGCAGGACCCCCCCGCCGCCCTGCTGTCAATGGGTGGGGCAGGGCGCTCACACAGCAGCTCGGGGGCCCAGGTGGGCGCTCTCTGCGGTCAGGCCTCGAAGGGCTTCTCTCAGCAGCTCTTTCTGCACTTGTGAAAACTGGGTCTCTTGAGAGAATTTAGCAGACTTTAATTCCTTTAAGATTCGTTGTTTTATTCTTAAGGCCCTCTTTGATGGGAAGCAGTGAAGAGTCTGGAGAAATCCATGCTTAGGGCTTCCTTCTCCTTGAATTCTTTTTTTAAGAACAAACACACATTTATCATTTATCTGGCTGAGTCTCCGTTTTGGCTGCAGGATTTCCGGTCTTGGTTCCAGCACACAGAGTCTTCACTTGTGGCCTGTGGGATCTGGTTCCTCAACCAGGATCAGTCCAGGGACCCCTGTACTGGGAGCGTGGAATCTTAGCCGCTGGACCACCAAGTCTTCCCCCGTAACTCTTCTCTGGGGTTTTCCAGGTCACACCTTTCCCAGCCACTCGGAATGTCTTGCGGCAGCTCCATGAGCTCGCCCCTTCCATCTTCTTCTACTTGGTGGACGCGGATCAGGGGCGGCTGTGTGGATATCGACTCCGGAAGGTGGGCAGGGGTGTCCTGGCAGGACCCGTGGTGGGAGGGGTGCAGGTAACAGGAGTGGATCGTCCTGGCCCTGGTGTTGTAAATGTAGCTCGGTGTCAGCCTGGTGTCCGAGGCCATCATTCTCGTGTCTGTGGAGCAGGCCCGGTCGCTGCTGCTGGACGGAGCCGTGCACGACAGACGAGGCCTCGGCCCCTGTGGGGCTTTCACTCCATGTTCCTCTCCTCTGGCAGAGGGAGTGTTTTTGCCATCCTTAGGGTGGGAGGTGGGAATGGCGATTGAACAATAGCGCTTTCTGTACGAAGGTGCTGTTACTGATCCACTCTTAATCGAATGTGAGTTTTGAATTTTATTTCTGGAATTGGGATTGATTTGCTCTGATCCTGACATACTTGAGTCCAGCCCTTGGAAATACTGATTCACGCTGGCCCTGAAGTCCTGCTCTGAGCTTCACAGGGGCTGGCCTTGGCCCTGAGAGGGCTGATCTGAGGCGTGTCCTCCCCGGCGGGTCCTGCCGTCCTGTCTGTGAGCCTTTCGGAGCGGCTCCGACCTCGGGCCCGGCTGCCGTGCAGGAAGCCTGGCTGTGCCCCTCATGCACTTTGTATCCTCGGGCAGATGCTTCCATCTGGTCTTCTGTTTTCTTGTCTGTAAGACAAGATGGTGACATTAGTATGCCAGAGTGTTTTTGTGATGAGCTGGAGAGTCAATTCGTGTAAGTCACGTAAGGCAGGGCCTGGCACACCGTCCATGCCATATAGGTTTCACCTGCTGTTGTTTAAAAAATGCAGCGCCCTTTCCTGACATTTTGTAACAGCTAACCTTAAGCATAAACAGCACAGGAATGGTCTGTCCAGAGAGTGTGCTCTTTACCCGGTAGGTGAAGAGACTGGTTTTCTGAGCTGATGGAAAAGGGACCTTGAAAGAGAGAGTTCTTTGTGGGCAGGGGGTGTGACCCAGGGTGCGGGTGTCATGCACCAGTGGAACCCCGAGGGTGTCATCGTAAAGAGGGTCAAGGGAGACACAGGAGGCAGAGCTCCAGAGGCAGTCAGCTGGGGGTGGGCTTCCAGGCTCTGACCTCTGGGGGCTCCCTGGTGACCTTGTTCTCCGGGAGGGTTTTAGTGAATTCTGGTGTTTTCACAGGAATCTGTGAAATGTTTTCATCAGAACCTTATTTTTTAATAAAAATTATTATTGTTAAAAAGATTAAAAAAAGAAGTAACGTGAATACTTTCTCATGGTGAAAGATTGCAGTGATGCAGAGTTGCATGAGCAAACCGTGAAGGGCCCTTTGAGCCCCGTTGCCAGCTGCTTCCCCAGCTGGAATGCACGCCAGTGGCCCGCACGCCTTCCGCGCCCGCCGCCATGCCCGCCGCTGGGAAACGACCACGTGGTCCACGTGGGCAGGCGCGGCGTGTATACTTCTTAACTGAACTGGAATTGAGCCACATTTAATCAGTAGGAAATCTGCTTTGTTCACTTGGTGTGTTTTCTACCTCCTTCTTTTGTTAAACCCATATCTGAGAAGGCAATGGCACCCCACTCCAATACTCTTGCCTGGAGAATCCCATGGACGGAGAAGCCTGGTGGGCTGCAGTCCATGGGGTCACAAAGAGTCGGACACGACTGAGCGTCTTCACTTTCACTTTTCACTTTTATGCATTGGAGAAGGCAATGGCAACCCGCTCCAGTGTTCTTGCCTGGAGAATCCCAGGGATGGGGGAGCCTGGTGGGCTGCCGTCTCTGGGGTCGCACAGAGTCGGACACGACTGAAGCGCCTTAGCAGCAGCAGCAGCCAGCTTAGTAGCTCACTGTTGCCTCAGTGTGCAGGGCCTTTAGATGGTAGTAATAAGTGGTGAATTTTCTTTGAATTAGTCTCACTCAGATAAACAAGGGGATACAACTAACTGTGCTGCTGCTTTCACACTGGCTCTAGTATCTTTCTTTTTTTTCTTTTTGACAGAAAGTAGGATTTATTGGTGGATGTGAGTGAAGAGGGGTGGCTCTGAGGTTCCCATGGTTGCAGGGCTCGCCCTACGTCCAGAGAACCACAGAGTAGGGTTGTCTTTGACCCCACAGCCGGGCTGGAGGAGCTGCTTTTCAGCCGCCAGGTCTTCAGGTTCATGTGCATCACATTTAGTAAAGCTGCACTTCTTGGAGTTGCAGATCTGCTGGCAGCCAGGGAACTTGAAGTTGGCTCTGCACTGGGCCTCAGCCACATGCCCCTTGTTCTTCATGTTGGCGCAGATGGACTCCACGGCTTGGCTGACCGCTGTGCCCTGGAGATTTCCAAAGGCACCGCGCTGTGCTGTCTGGAGCCTGGACTGGGGACAGTATGGGGTCAGGCACATATCTCCCGGAGAGGACTGCCTCAGGTCCCCTCGGGCAGCCCAGACAAGCAACAGGTGCCTCCAGCTGCCCAGGAGGCAGCTGTTTGCAGCCACTGCACACCAGGCTTTACTGGTTTTCTTACTTGAACCAGGAATTCCAAAACCTCTTCCCAGACTAGATCGTTATTGCTGCTTCTCTAGGACCTCTGATCCCTGTTCCCTCCTGCACAGAGGCGCCCGCTTAACTGCGGGACGGGTCTTGCCACACCTGTCGCGGGCCTGAGGGTGCCTTCCTGATGACCAGTGCCGGCTCCTTCTCTTTGGCCCCACCCCAGGACCTCACCACTGAGCTGAGCTGGGAGCTGACCATCCCCCCGGAGGTGCAGCGCATCGTCCAGGTGAAGGGCAAGCGCAGCGGCGAGCACGTCCACTCGCAGGGCCGCGTGATGGGGGACCGCAGCGTGCTCTACAAGGTATGGCGGCTGCCTGCTGCCACACAGAGGGGCCAGGCTTGCGTCCGACTCTGTGACTGGAGGAGAGGGGAGCTTTCTGTCGGCTTTTTAATCCCTGTGAGCCTTACTTCATTTTGAGTCTGTGAAATGGGCCTGTGAAATATGCCCTCCTCCTGGGGTTGTGGTGATCACACAAGACAGCACCCAATGCCAGGCACATGGCCACTACCCAGCAGCTGCCATCTGTTCGGATTAATGGTGGTGCTGCAGACCTTTCTGGGGTTAAAGCTTAGTCGATCCATCAGAAGCTCCATCTGTGATCCAGCATCCTCCTGAGTGGGAGATGGAGAGGTCACTCGTCAGCTGCAGAACCACCCTGTGAAGGAATGTGATCCTTACGGTGACGGACATGAGTTACAGCCTCTGGCAGAGCAGGGATGGAGTTGGAGGAGGAAGCGAGGCAGGCGTAGACCAGGAGCTTGGCCTGGGGCATGTAGAGTTTGCCATGCGACATCTGAGCAGTGATGCTGACATGGCAGTCTATTAGTCGGGTCTGGAGTTCAGGGAGGGGCCTGGCTTGGACATGTAAACTTGGGTGATGCCAGCCCCTGTGGATGTTCTGGAAGTCATCAGATTGGCTGAGATCACCAGGAGAGTGAGTGCAACTAGAAACATCCAGAGACTGGGGAAAGGAGGATGGGCCCGCATAGAGCACTGAGAAGGAGCAGCCACTGAGGCAGAAGGCAAACGGGGCCTGGGCGTCCTGGACGCCAGGATCTTAGTAGCTCACTGTTGCCTCAGTGTGCAGGGCCTTTAGATGGTAGTAATAAGTGGTGAATTTTCTTTGAATTAGTCTCACTCAGATAAACAAGGGGATACAACTAACTGTGCTGCTGCTTTCACACTGGCTCTAGTATCTTTCTTTTTTTTCTTTTTGACAGAAAGTAGGATTTATTGGTGGATGTGAGTGAAGAGGGGTGGCTCTGAGGTTCCCATGGTTGCAGGGCTCGCCCTACGTCCAGAGAACCACAGAGTAGGGTTGTCTTTGACCCCACAGCCGGGCTGGAGGAGCTGCTTTTCAGCCGCCAGGTCTTCAGGTTCATGTGCATCACATTTAGTAAAGCTGCACTTCTTGGAGTTGCAGATCTGCTGGCAGCCAGGGAACTTGAAGTTGGCTCTGCACTGGGCCTCAGCCACATGCCCCTTGTTCTTCATGTTGGCGCAGATGGACTCCACGGCTTGGCTGACCGCTGTGCCCTGGAGATTTCCAAAGGCACCGCGCTGTGCTGTCTGGAGCCTGGACTGGGGACAGTATGGGGTCAGGCACATATCTCCCGGAGAGGACTGCCTCAGGTCCCCTCGGGCAGCCCAGACAAGCAACAGGTGCCTCCAGCTGCCCAGGAGGCAGCTGTTTGCAGCCACTGCACACCAGGCTTTACTGGTTTTCTTACTTGAACCAGGAATTCCAAAACCTCTTCCCAGACTAGATCGTTATTGCTGCTTCTCTAGGACCTCTGATCCCTGTTCCCTCCTGCACAGAGGCGCCCGCTTAACTGCGGGACGGGTCTTGCCACACCTGTCGCGGGCCTGAGGGTGCCTTCCTGATGACCAGTGCCGGCTCCTTCTCTTTGGCCCCACCCCAGGACCTCACCACTGAGCTGAGCTGGGAGCTGACCATCCCCCCGGAGGTGCAGCGCATCGTCCAGGTGAAGGGCAAGCGCAGCGGCGAGCACGTCCACTCGCAGGGCCGCGTGATGGGGGACCGCAGCGTGCTCTACAAGGTATGGCGGCTGCCTGCTGCCACACAGAGGGGCCAGGCTTGCGTCCGACTCTGTGACTGGAGGAGAGGGGAGCTTTCTGTCGGCTTTTTAATCCCTGTGAGCCTTACTTCATTTTGAGTCTGTGAAATGGGCCTGTGAAATATGCCCTCCTCCTGGGGTTGTGGTGATCACACAAGACAGCACCCAATGCCAGGCACATGGCCACTACCCAGCAGCTGCCATCTGTTCGGATTAATGGTGGTGCTGCAGACCTTTCTGGGGTTAAAGCTTAGTCGATCCATCAGAAGCTCCATCTGTGATCCAGCATCCTCCTGAGTGGGAGATGGAGAGGTCACTCGTCAGCTGCAGAACCACCCTGTGAAGGAATGTGATCCTTACGGTGACGGACATGAGTTACAGCCTCTGGCAGAGCAGGGATGGAGTTGGAGGAGGAAGCGAGGCAGGCGTAGACCAGGAGCTTGGCCTGGGGCATGTAGAGTTTGCCATGCGACATCTGAGCAGTGATGCTGACATGGCAGTCTATTAGTCGGGTCTGGAGTTCAGGGAGGGGCCTGGCTTGGACATGTAAACTTGGGTGATGCCAGCCCCTGTGGATGTTCTGGAAGTCATCAGATTGGCTGAGATCACCAGGAGAGTGAGTGCAACTAGAAACATCCAGAGACTGGGGAAAGGAGGATGGGCCCGCATAGAGCACTGAGAAGGAGCAGCCACTGAGGCAGAAGGCAAACGGGGCCTGGGCGTCCTGGACGCCAGGAGGAGAAGGCGTCTTAGGAAGGGAGCGAGCACTCATGTTGCCTGGTCTAGGCGGTCAAGTTAGACGAGAACTGAGACATCTCTGTTGCTGTGGAAGTCGCAGGGCCCTGGTGGAGAGACGTCAAGTTGCTGGACCGGTGTCCTTCCATCAGGAAGTGGGCCGGCTTGGGTTGTGTCCTGAGTGACTGCTTGCTTGTTTGTGACTTGAGCGAGTTTCTTAACTACTTTAAGACATTTCATCTGTGAAGTATAGAGAGTAACTTCCAATTGCAAGGATATTCATGAGATTCAGTGAGCCAAGCCCAGCCCTCACTGGACACTGAAAAAGCACAGTGATGATGACCCCCGAATAGGAAGTTCTTCCACCCAGAAAAGCTGCTTCCTCTGCCAGCTGGAGGGCTGTGTGCCCCCCTCCCTGCCCTGGGCTCATGGTGGGGTGCCACCGTGGTTCTGAAGGAGCCTTTCTCTCTGTCTTCTCAGAGCCTGAACCCCAACCTGCTGGCTGTGGTGACGGAGAGCACGGACGTTCACCCTGAGCGCACCTTCATCGGCATCTTCCTCGTGGATGGCGTCACGGGGCGCATCGTCCACTCGTCCGTGCAGAGGAAGGCCAAGGGCCCCGTCCACATCGTGCACGCGGAGAACTGGGTTGCGGTAGGCGGCTGGGCGGCCTGGGTGGCGCAGCCTCCTGCAGCTCCAGTCTGCTCCTGACCTTTTGTTCGGGAAACTTGTCGCTGCTTGGTGTTTTCACAGAGTTCAGAGCCCCTGGCTGGCAGCAGAGGGGGCTGGGCAGGGGCCTGGGATGCCTGGATTTGATCGAGTTCTTCCGTTTTCTGATTGCATAACCTCGAACTAGTCACTTAAGCTCCCTGTGTCGTATCAGAGGGGCAACTGCAGTCACCTCCTCTAGTCAAATTTAGAACAGTGCCTGGCAGGTAGAAAGCACTCAGACGTTAGCTGTTAGTCTTGTGACTTATAAGACTCTTGCGAATCCATTTTTCTGGGGGTGCACCTGGATAGTACAGATGCAGCTACCCTGAAGGTTACTGAATTCAGTGAAAGTGAAAGTCACTCAGCAGTGTCCTACTCTTTGCAACCCCATGGACTATACAGTCCATGGGATTCTCCAGGCCAGAATACTGGAATGGGTAGCCTTTCGCTTCTCCAGGGGATCTTCCCAACCTTAGGATTGAACCCAGGTCTCCTGCATTGCGGGAGGATTCTTTACAAGCTGAGCCACAAGGGAAGCCCAGCTCAGTAGCAGGAAGAAAGCTGGGAGCTGGTGGCTTTTTCCTTCTTGGACATTCCTCTGTGCGTTGATTCCCCTTCCCAGCCGAGCCAGCAGCCAGGCCCTGAGCAGCGCCCCCTCTTCTCTCCGCAGTACCAGTACTGGAACACCAAGGCCCGGCGCAACGAGTTCACGGCGCTGGAGCTCTACGAGGGCACGGAGCAGTACAACGCCACGGCCTTCAGCTCCCTGGACCGCCCGCAGCTGCCCCAGGTCTTGCAGCAGTCCTACATCTTCCCCTCCGCCATCAGCGCCATGGAGGCCACCATCACAGAGCGGGGGATCACCAGCCGCCACCTGCTGGGTGAGTGAGCCCGCCCTCAGCGGCCTCGCAGGGGCGGATCCGGTGGGTGAGCCCGCCCTCGGCGGCCTCCCTGGGGGCGAAGCCGGGATCGGCGAAGCGGGCTTTGTTTCAGCAGAGGTTGCTCCCCAGTCCAGTCGGCTTTGCAGTCTGTGAGAGGTGACTTGCCCACCCTAGCCCTTGTTTCTGACGGACCATTTTCATGACGCCTCTGCGTTGTTTGGCCCTCGCTCAGAACGTTGCGCCCTGATGCTGTCCCTCACGGGTAGCCTGTGTTGATGGGCTGCAGAGACTGGCTAGGTGCAGGGTCTCATCTTTGTGTAGTTCAGATTCAGGACTCGGTGACTGCATAACAGGCTGCTCCATCCAGTTGTTTTCACCAAAGACGTCTGGGGCTCTGAGCTTTGACAGACACTCTGCATCACTGTATCATCTTCAGAAGTGAGGAGGACAGCCCTCTTGTCGGTTTCCCCCATTTAATTCCCACTGTTCCTAAAACAGGCGATCCTGCGGGGATCTC
>SJYG01000042.1:2939941-2974662 GCA_006410535.1 Litocranius walleri | reverse complement strand
TGTTTCAGGATGATATATGAAGAAACTAGTGTCTTCAAAAGTGAGAATCTTCCTACAGACCTATGTGTATTGACTGTTGTTTTTGGCCGTTGAAGAGCACCTCATTGACCCATTTTTTTGGTTTTAAACTCCATTTTGATTTCTGTGATAAGGACATTTTTGTAAGTAGCCCTAATCTGGGATCAGGTCCGCGTGAACACTCACTTCTGTTGACTTGTCTCTGTGCAGTTGGGCTGCCTTCTGGAGCGATCCTTTCCCTTCCTAAGGCCTTGCTGGATCCTCGCCGCCCCGAGATCCCAACAGAACAGAGCAGGTAGGCCCTTGTGGGACGCACTGAAGGCTGTGATGTTAAAGAGCCCTGCCTGTGGATCTTGTTTGGCCCCCTGCTGTGCTGTGGGCTTGGCTGTGAACAAGTCTGCCCTCACGGAGCTTGCATTCTGGTAGGGGAGGCGAGATGGACAGTAAATAAGATAAGCAAGTGAAATAATGCTATGTTAGATGCTTGTAAACGTTAAGAAGAAAAAACTTATAAAAAGGGGCAAGAGGCTAGGAAGGGGTGGTACATGGGGTGAGGTTTGAGAGAGTGGCCTGGGAAAGGCCCCATGAAAAGGCGCATATTTGAGTAAGGACTTGAAGGAGGTGAGAAGCTGGCCTTGTGGATGTCCAAGGGCGAACCTTCCAGGCGGAGGAAACCTCCATCGCAGATGCCCTGAGGTCGTGTCTGGCGAGTTACAGGAAGGGCTGGAGGCCACGGCGGCTGGGCTGCCAGCGGTGGGCACAGTGGGAAATGAGGGGAGGCAGGTGACCGGGTCCAGGTCTCATGGGGAGACGGTAGCTCATTACCACGCGTATCCATTTTTAAATTTCTGACCATTATCTCTGTGTGTTTTCTTGCCTCTGTCCCAGAGTCTGTTCCCTCGGGTGTGAGCAACTGTGGGCAGGGTGAGGAGGCGGTGGGTATGTCCTCGCACGTACACGGGGGAGGAGGATGGTTCGGAGAGAGGGAGGCTACAGCTGAGCACCGAGGCACTCTGGAGTGAAGAGCCGCGATTGGCCTAGTGGCTCAGTGTCTTGGTTTTAAAGTGGTCCTTGCTTCCTCTAGTGTGAAATCACTGGTTGTCTGGGATTTTTTTAGACTCAGAAGAAGGTAGGAATCCAAGTCTTACTCTATACACAGCGTCCTCTCTTGCAGCCCTTCCAAACACTTAGCTGCTTGGTGTTTAGCTCCCTGATGCACGTATGCCTCAGAGGAAGATCAGAGGCTGATCCGTGGCCTGGAAACCATCCAGGGCTTGGGGCGGCCAGGGGATCCCCTTACAGCAGTTTTGAATGCAATGCTGGCTGATGTTTTTGCAGAGAGGAGAACCTGATCCCGTATTCTCCAGATGTACAGATCCACGCAGAGCGGTTCATCAACTATAACCAGACAGTCTCTCGGATGCGAGGCATCCACACAGCCCCGTCAGGCCTGGAGTCCACTTGTCTGGTGAGGAACCCCCAGCCCACCCCGTGTCCCTCGTCCTCGTGAGGAGCCCCCAGCCCGCCCCGTGCCCCTTGCCCATCCACAGCCGCCCTGCGCGACACTTGCTCTTTGCTCTCCTCTTGGGAAAATGACCGAGGAGCCTGTCTCTGTTCTGACCAGAGTCTGCAGCCGTGGCGGGCCACCGGCGCCTTTCTCACGGGGCTCTCGCTCCCTCTGCCCTCCAGGTCGTGGCCTACGGTTTGGACATTTACCAGACCCGCGTCTACCCGTCCAAACAGTTCGACGTCCTGAAGGACGACTATGACTACGTGCTCATCAGCAGCGTCCTCTTTGGCCTGGTGTTTGCCACCATGATCACGAAGAGGCTGGCGCAGGTCAAACTCCTGAACCGTGCCTGGCGGTAAAGGCCTGAGACCCCCCTGCCGGAGAGCAGAGAGCCAAGGGGAGTGAGGGTCGGGCGCCAAGCTCTAGTGGCACTGTGCCGGGTTGGGGGGACAGGTGTCAGGCGCTCATCTCAGTTAAGCGCCATGGGGAGGAGGATGGACTCTCATGGAGACTGCTCTGGGGATACGTCTGCGGAGGAGTCACCAGAGGCGGACGCAGGCTGGACTCTGTCAGCCGAGACCGCAGAGCATCCTGACGGACTTTCCCCTGGAGTCGCAAGGCTGTCATCATCTCCTTCTGTGCCCGTCCACGAACGTCACTGTTTTATAAGACCTCCAGCAGACTTCTCTCTTTCAGAGGCCTGCTTAAATTGATGTTGGTTTGCCTGCTGTCTCCCAGGTGTATCTGGAAAGCCTTCTCCTTGCTTCCAAAGTCAGAGGGAACTCTTAGCGATAACTACCTTATAGGTGCATTTGCTGTCTTACACTGGGGAGAAAGAAGAGCCACCTTTAGCTGAGGTTTGAGAACTCATCCAGCCTCTCATGGCTTCTTTCCACAGTGACTGTGGGTCGAGGAATCTATATTTGTGTCACAATTTCTCTTAACTAAGCCTCTCGTTTCATCTTCCCATTCATGAGTGGGCCAGCCGGCCTTAGATTCAGTTTATTGAAAACCACATGCGCAATAGTGTTTTCATTTGTCAGTCATCGTCCAGGCTTTTCTCCTAAGATGTGTCAGAGCTGAGGCCTTTTCAGTACTACTGAATTGTCTGCACCTTGAAGGGATTTCAAGGGCGGAAGGCAGATCTGCCCATTTCACAGTCTCTCTTAACCTCTCCTTTCACCTTTGGCTGACCTGGTCATCTCATAACCCAGATGGAAAAAGTTGTCCTTGTTTAAGAATCCTCACTATTTTATGTTTGGTTATGTGTTAATGCGTGGGTTACTACT
The DNA here is from genome assembly GCA_006410535.1 of Litocranius walleri. Classification (NCBI taxonomy): domain Eukaryota; kingdom Metazoa; phylum Chordata; class Mammalia; order Artiodactyla; family Bovidae; genus Litocranius; species Litocranius walleri. The sequence goes on along the minus strand of SJYG01000042.1, from coordinate 2,971,845 downwards.
TTTAAAATCAGCAGATTTTAAATCTTACCTCTAAATGAGAGAAGTAAAGGGTAGGGTGGGACACGGGCGTCTTGTGGATGTAGCCTTGTTGACCGGCTGGGCTGCTGTTTCTGCTACAAACTAAAGATGGCCTAAAAATTTTCCCTGTCGGTGGACTGGGGGAATGATGGAGTTTTTCTCTACTGTGCAGAATGAAATGTACAGAGAGCCCTGTCGGGAGAGAGGTACGTTTAGGTGTCTGAATAAAGTAAGTGACAAATGACAATGTTGAAGTCCTTTCTTGTGGCTTTGGAATGTCACATTGAGGCCACTGCCGCCTCGGAGGGGCCACAGAACTGTGCTGGATGCAGGGAGCGCAGTGCTCTAATTGGGAAGCAGGCCAGTTTAATCATGTGAGAGCTGTGTTATATGAAAAAGAAATGTTTCTGTGGCCACATGCTGGTGGTAGAGAAGGAAGAGAAAGGAGAATAATTTTACTTTATTATTACTATTTTAGCATTTATTTACCTGGCTGCCTTGGGTCTTGGTTACAACACAGAGGATGCTTGTTGGACTATGGGAGACCTTTCCTTGCGGCGCACGGATTCTTGGTTGTGGCCTGAGGGCTCAGTGGTTGTGGCTCGCAGGTTTTGTTGCCCCCTGGGATATGGGATCTTAGTTCCCTAACCAGGGATTGAACCTGTGTTCCCTGCATTGCAAACTGAAATCTTAACCACTGGATCACTGGGGAAGTCCTGTGAAATTTGATTTTAATGAATGAATGAACATCTGAGTATCTTCAGAAAAAAAACAGACATCTATTCATCGTGACTCACGGCGCATTTTGTTTAAAGTGACTTGGGAGATGGGGATAAGTACCAGTTTAAAAAAAAAATGCCCCAGTTCTGAGGAAGCCTGGGTGGGGTTCTGCCTAGCCTGTGTAAACGAGCACAAGCTGCATCCTTAGTTGTTGCCGTGACGCCTGCTCTGCTTACTTGCACAGTAGCCCAGTCAATCTGCTAGATTCTAGTTTTCACGTGTGTGCCAGAGTCTGAAAGAAAAAGAAGCTGATGAGAGGGAAGTTATCTGCCTTCCAGTAAAATTCCTTATATTTCGGCTTTGATAATAACTATGTTACTGAAAGTTACTGAAAAGCGTTTAAAGTAGCTAACGCTAATGGCACAGTAAACTCTCAGTCTTCTTAGATTTCAGCCTTTCTTAATCTTAGGGCAGCACTTGCTTCTGACCAGCTACACTGAGCCTCTGCCTGTGGCTTTTGAAACTGCTTCCTCTGAATTCTCTGATGTGTTTCCTTCCTTCTTTCTCCCTTCCTTTCCTTCTCTGCTCCTCTCTTTCTTCCGTGCTACCAGCAGTGGCAGTGCAAGTCCTGACACTGGCCCGCCAGGGAATTCCTGTCTGATCTGTTTTCTGGTCTTCCTCTTTTTCTGTGTGTATCCCAAGAGCCGTCTGTTTTCCCCACCTTCACTGTGCTCAGTCACTCAGTTGTGTCCGACTCTTTGGGATCCCATGGACTGCAGCACGTCTGGCTTCCCTATCCTTCATCGTCTCCTGGAGGTTAAATCCTGTCTCTAAATGAGGGGAGGAAAGGGTAGGGGTGGGACACGGGCGTCTTGTGGATTTAGTCTCATTAACTGGCTGGATTGTCGTCTCTGCTGCAAATTAAAGATGGCCTAAAAATTTTCCCTGTTGGTGGACTTGGGGACGGATGGAGCTTTTCTTTACTGTGAAGAATGAAATATACAGAGAGGCCTGCTGGGAGAGAGGTACTTGCAATGTCTGAGTTAAGGAAGTGGGTTCCTCAGTAGTTTTATTAGTGTGGTTAGCATACAGGATGCTTTGGTGTAAAATTTTGCTGCTGAGGAATATTCAGTGATTTTCAGTCTCTCGGGAATCATGTAGAATGTTCTGTGGTTTTTGCTGTAATTTCTCCTTCATCTTTGACTGGTTGAGAGTCAAGGATTGGGAAACATGAATTGTAGTTAGAACATTCAGGATCAGTAAGAGCTTTTAAAAATTTTGGTAGTTTTCTTTGGCAGAGGGGTTTAAAAACACATGTATTATGCCCCACTGACCCTCTTAAAATTATACAGCCTTTTAATTTAATAGCACTTTAAGAGTGGTGATAGCTGCTCCTCTTCTCCCATCCGTAGCAAAGAAATTTGGTGTGCAGGCCAATATACAGTTAGTACAGTTTGATTGTCATAAATTAGAAGATGTTGTTGTTCAGTTGCTAAGTTGCAATTAGGAGTGGTTCTCCAAAACAAGTTATAGAGTTAAACATTTCTGCAACCCAAATAATTTTTGCTAGTCTTCTTCCAATATTTATTTTGCCTACAGTCTACGACTATAAGTCACCAGTCATGTTGCCTTTCTCTTAGTTGCAGCATGTGGGATCTAGTTCCCTGACCAGGGATCAAACACCAGGCCCCTTGCATTGGGAGTTCAGAGTCTTAGCCACTGGACCAGCAGGGAAGCCCCCTATAACTTGCCTTTTTTTGATAAGAACTTATTACATAAGCTACAATTATCAGGCTTCCCTGGGGGCTCAGCTGGTAAAGAATGCACCTGCAATGCAGGAGACCCTGGTTCAATTCCTGAGTCGGGGGATCTCCTGGAGAAGGGATAGGCTACCCACTCCAGTATTCTTGGGCTTCTCTGGGGGCTCAGCTGGTGAAGAATCCACCTGCAGTGCGGGAGACCTGGCTTTGATCCCTATGCTGGGAAGGTCTGCTGGAGGAGGACATGGCTACCCACTCCAGTATTCTTGCCTGGAGAATCCCATGGACAGAAGAGCCTGGTGGGCTGCGAGGAGCCTGGCAGGCTGCAGTCCATGGGGTCACAAAGAGTCGGACACTACTGAGCGACTTTCACATAGGGCCTCCCTGGTGGCTCAGATGGTAAAGAATCTGCCTGCAGTGGGGGAGACCTGGGGTTGGTCCCTGGGTTGGCAAGATCCCTAGAGGAGGGCATGGCAACCCACTCCAGTATTCTTGTCTGGAGAATCCCTATGGACAAAGGAGCCTGGAGGGCTACCATCCATGGGGTTGCAGAAAGTCAGATACAACTGAATGACTAAGCACTATTGCATAAGCTACAATTATCAGGATTATCCCAAAAATTACTTATAGCTTTCTGTTCCTTTAAACTTTTGTTTTAAAGTCATGAATCTATTTTTTATTTGGAATGCTTTCTTCCCCTCTCAGAATCTGGCTTGTCTGAAATCTAAACTCCATAAAGCCTTCCCTGTTGACTTTGGCTACCCAGGACCTCCAAGTTTCCTGGCTACTAACCACACAATTTCCTGAATGATGTATCCTCATATTTTATTATTTCAATCATTCTTTGCCTCCCAGGGCTCGTCAGACTGTTTTCTGAATTCCTCATGGTCCTAAGCATGAAGCGGCCACTTGAATAAACAGTTCCCCGAATGGTTATACCTTCTTCGTAGATTAAGTTGGAGGATAACTGCTTTACAGTGTTGTGTGGGTCTGTGCCACGCAACAGCGTGGGTCCAGGATAACTGCTTTACAGTGTTGTGTGGGTCTGTGCCACGCAACAGTGTGGGTCCAGGATAACTGCTTTACAGTGCTGTGTGGGTCTGTGCCACGCAACAGTGTGGGTCCAGGATAACTGCTTTACAGTGCTGTGTGGGTCTGTGCCGCGCAACAGCATGGGTCCAGGATAACTGCTTTACAGTGTTGTGTGGGTCTGTGCCACGCAACAGTGTGGGTCCAGGATAACTGCTTTACAGTGTTGTGTGGGTCTGTGCCACGCAACAGTGTGGGTCCAGGATAACTGCTTTACAGTGTTGTGTGGGTCTGTGCCACGCAACAGTGTGGGTCCAGGATAACTGCTTTACAGTGTTGTGTGGGTCTGTGCCACGCAACAGTGTGGGTCCAGGATAACTGCTTTACAGTGTTGTGTGGGTCTGTGCCACGCAACAGTGTGGGTCCAGGATAACTGCTTTACAGTGTTGTGTGGGTCTGTGCCACGCAACAGTGTGGGTCCAGGATAACTGCTTTACAGTGTTGTGTGGGTCTGTGCCACGCAACAGTGTGGGTCCAGGATAACTGCTTTACAGTGTTGTGTGGGTCTGTGCCATGCAACAGTGTGGGTCCGCTGTGCGTAGGCTTTCCCCTGAGCCACACTCCCCTACTGTAATCCCACCATCTAGGTCGTCACCGAGCACCAGGCTGGGCTCCCTGTATTAAGGAATTCTTAAATTGATTGAAGTGCCAATAGACAGTCCTAACCCACCTTTTCCTGTTGTGCCTGGAGCTCTGACAAACCTACTTTACCACTTTTGAAAAAATGCTCATAAAATCAATGTGGGGAATGAGACATTTCCCTGATGGTCCAGTGGTGGAGACGCTGCACCCCCGCAGCAGGGCATGCAGGTTCAATCCTGGTCAGGGAACTATGATCCTGTGTGCCATGGGGCATGGCCAAAAGAAGAACAAGGAAAGGTATCTTTTTGATGTTATATTTATATGTTCTTACATAAAGTAAAAGAACTCTGATTACTTGGACTGAAAGTGCAAATATTCAAATACTGACAATTATTCTTGTCAATCATTACTTGACAATGATCAAAATAAGATAGGTGGCATTCTGTGCACTTTTATTTTTTATAAAATATACACTGAGGATCACCTGGTGGTCCACCAGTTAGGATTCTGAGCTGCCACTGCAGAGAGTGTGAGTTCAATCCCTGTTTGGGGAACTGAAATCTCATGCCACTCCATGTGGCCAAAAAGTAAAAAAAAGCGAACTGTTTCAATTTTTGCTGCTAAGTTTTTTATTTTAAAAGACTATAGGTAACTTAAAAAAAATTGAAACAATGCCCCCCAAATATTAAGGCAAGTCTCCCGCTTCAACACTTTCCCTAATGCTCTATTTCCTAGAGGTAAGAAAAAGAAATGTAAAAAAGCAAAATGGCTGTCTGAGGAGGCCTTACAGATAGCTGTGAAAAGAAGAGAATTGAAAATCAAAGGAGAAAAGGAAAGATATACCTATTTGAATGCAGAGTTCCAAAGAAGAGCAAGGAGAGATAAGAAAGCCTTCCTCAGTGATCAATGCAAAGAAATAGAGGAAACAATAAACTGGGAAAGACTAGAGATCTCTTCAAGAAAATTAGAGATACCAAGGGAACATTTCATGCAAAGATGGGCTCAATAAAGGACAGTAATGGTATGGACCTAACAGAAGCAGATATTAAGAGGTGGCAAGAATACACAGAAGAACTGTACAAAAAAGATCTTCACAACCCAGATAATCACGATGGTGTGATCACTCACCTATAGCCAGACATCCTGGAATGTGAAGTCAAGTGGGCCTTAGGAAGCATCACTACAAACAAAGCTATTGAAGGTGCTGGAATTCCAGCTGAGCTGTTTCAAATCCTGAAAGATGACGCTGTGAAAGTGCTGCACTCAATATGTAAGCAAATTTGGAAAACTCAGCAGTGGCCACAGGACTAGAAAAAGTCTGTTTTCATTCCAATCCCAAAGAAAGGCAATGCCAAATAATGCTCAAACTTCCGCACAATTGCACTCATCTCACATGCTAGTAAAGTAATGCTCGAAATTCTCCAAGCCAGGCTTCAGCAACACATGAACCGTGAACTTCTAGATGTTCAAGCTGGTTTTAGAAAAGGCAGAGGAACCAGAGATCAAATTGCCAATATCCACTGGATCATGGAAAAAGCAAGAGAGTTCCAGAAAAACATCTGCTTTATTGACTATGCCAAAGCCTTTGATTGTGTCGATCACAATAAACTGTGGAAAATTCTTCAAGGGATGGGAATACCAGACCACCTGACCTGCCTCTTGAGAAATCTGTATGCAGGTCAGGAAGCAACAGTTAGAACTGGACATGGAACAACAGACTGGTTCCAAATAAGAAAAGGAGTACGTCAAGGCTGTATATTGTCGCCCTGCTTATTTAACTTATATGCAGAGTACATCATGAGAAACGCGGGGCTGGAAGAAACACAAGCTGGAATCAAGATTGCTGGGAGAAATACCAATAACCTCAGATATGCAGATGACACCACCCTTACGGCAGAAAGTGAAGAGGAACTAAAGAATCTCTTGATGAAAGAGGAGAGTGAAATTGTTGGCTTAAAGCTCAACGTTCAGAAAAGTAAGATCATGGCATCTGGTCCCATCACTTCATGGGAAATACATGGGGAAAGAGTGGCTGACTTTATTTTTCTGGGCTCCAAAATCACTGCAGATGGTGATTGAAGTCATGAAATTAAAAGATGCTTACTCCTTGGAAGGCAAGTTATGACGAACCTAGACAGCATATTCAAAAGCAGAGACATTACTTTGTCAACAAAGGTCTGTCTAGTCAAGGCTATGGTTTTTCCAGTAGTCAAGTATGGATGTGAGAGTTGGATTATAAAGAAAGCTGAGTGCCGTAGACTTGATGCTTTTGAACTGTGGTGTTGGAGAAGACTCTTGAGAGTCCCTTGGACTGCAGGGAGATCCAAACAAACAGTCCATCCTTAAAGAGATCAATCTTGGGTGTTCTTTGGAAGGACTGATGCTAAAGCTGACACTCCAATACTTTGGCCACTTGATGTGAAAAGCTGACTCATTTGAAAAGCCCCTGATGCTGGGAAAGATTGGCAGGAGGAGAAGGGGATGACAGGATGAGATGGTTGGATGGCATCACCGACTCAGTGGATATGGGTTTGGGGGGACTCGGGATAGGGAGGCCTGGCATGCTGCGGTTCATGGGGTTGCAGAGTCAGACACAACTGAGCGACTGAACTGAACTTGCCTGACCTAGTGAACAGTTTGGTATGCTGCTGCTGCTGCTGCTAAGTCACTTTAGTTGTGTCCGACTCTGTGTGACCCTATAGACGGCAGCCCACCAGGCTCCTCTGTCCACAGGATGGAGTGGGTTGCCATTTCCTTCTCCAACAGTTTGGCAGCCATCTTTTGGGCCACATAGTGTTCTGCAGCTTGATTTTATTATCTAACAGATCATGAGTGCTTTCCTTACTAGCCATACAGATCTCTCCCACTCTGTTTTTAGTGGTCACGGGGTTGAATTTTGTTGTTGTTGTTGTTGTTAGAGTACTGTTGATTTACAATGCTGTGTTAGTTTCAGGTGTACAGCAAAATGAATCAGTTGTACACACGTCCACTCTCTTACATTCTTTTCCCATGTTGGCCAGTACAGAGTATTGGGTAGAGTTCCCTGTGCCCCCCAGTAGGTTCTTTTTTGTTATATTTTATATACAGCAGTGATATCTGTCCATCCAGGCTCCCAATCTCCCCCTCCCTCCCTCACCCTGATACCGTGAGCTTGTTTCTACATGTGTAACTCTGTTTTGTAGGTAAGTGCCCTTGTAGCCTGGTCTTTGATCCCACGTGTGGGCGGCACCATGCGTGCCTTCCCTGTCTGCAGGCGGCGGGGGTCTCTGGGCCCGCCTGTGCTGCTGCCCATGGCAGTGTTGTCTCTATGGCTGGTGACGCTCGCTGTGTGTCCGCCCCATGCCTCTCCAGCCAGCCCTCTGCTCTCAGACACTGAAGCCACTCCCGTGTCCCGGCTGTCGTGAACGGTGCTGCAGTGGGTCCTGGGCTGCATGTGCCTGTTTGAACCGTCGTTTTCTCCAGACTTGCCCAGGAGTGGGATTGCTGGGTCACACAGTAGTTCTGTTTTTGGTTTTTTAAGGACCCTCTGAGCTGTTCTCCGCAGAGGCTGTGCCAGTTCCCATTCCCACCAACAACTTAAAGGTAGGAGGGTTCCCTATTCTCTACACCCTCCAGTCCATGGGGTTGCAAAGGGTCAGGCATGACTGAGCGACTTTCACTTTCTCCAGCATTTATTGTTTGTAGATTTTTTTGATGATGATCATTTTTTTTTTTTAATTTAAACTTTTTATTTTGTATCGGGCTATAGCTGCCGTCTATGGGGTCGCACAGAGTCAGACACGACTGAAGCGACTTAGGAGCAGCAGCATAGCTGATTAACTATGTTGTGATAGTCTCAGGTGAACAGTGCAGGGGCTCAGCCAAACATGTATCCATTCTCCCCCAAATGCCCCTCCCACCCGGGCCACCACATGACACAGACCAGGCCTCCCTGTGTCAAACATCCTTGCTGGATGTCCATTTTAAATAGAGCAGTGTGCACACATCCATCCCAAACTCCCTAACTAGTCCTTCTCCCATCTTTCCCCCTGGCAAATGTGAATTTGTTCTCCATGAGTCTCTTTCTGTTTTGTTAGTAACTTCATTTGCATCAGTTCTTTTTAGACCCCACATATCAATATAAGGGGTGTCATGCGGTGTTTCTCCTTCTGCCTGACTTGCTTCACTCAGTGTGACATCCTCTAGGTCCATGCATGCTGCTGCAGACGGCACTGATGGCCATCCTGCCCGCTGTGAGCTGATACCTCATTGCAGCTTTAATTTACGTTTCTCTAATAATTAATGGTGCTCAGTATCTTTTCTCGTGCTCTATAGCCATATGCATGTCTTCTTTGGAGAAATGTCTATTTAGACTTTCCATCCTTTTCTTTTTGACCCTTCCCTGCAGCTTGTGGGATATTAGTTCCTTAGCCAGGGACTGAACCACACCCTTGGCAGTGAAAGCGTGGATGCCTCTAATCACTGGAATTCCCTTCTGCCCATTTTTTTTTTAATTGATTTTTTTTTTTGATATTGAACTGCATGAGATATTTATGTATTTTGGAGATTGATCCCTTGTCAATTACTTCATTTGCAAATATTTTCTCCCATACTGAGAGTTGTGTTTTCATTTTGTTTATGGTTCCCTTTGCTGTGTAAAAGTTTTTACTTAGGTTTCATTTGTATATTTTTAATTTTCATTACTGTAGGGGGTAATGTAGGGAGATGGTAAAGGACAGGGACGCCTGGCGTGCTGCAGTCCGTGGGGTCACAAAGAATTGGACACGACTGAGTGACTGAACAAGTGTAGGAGGTGGGTCAGGAAAGGTCTTGCTGTGGTCTGCATCGAAGAGCGTTCTGCCTGTTTTCCTCCTAAGAGTTTTATAGTACGCAGCCTCACATTTAGGTCTTTAATCCACCTTAAGTTTATTTCTGTGTATGGTGTTAGGAGTGTTCTACTTTATTTCATATGTAGCTGTCTAGTTTTCCCAGCACCACTTCTTGAGGAGACTGTTCTGAAATTCTTAAGTGTTATTCCATTGAGGATTTTTATGAGAGCAACTGAATATTCTTTCAGGTAAGTCTCTTTTGTATTTTCCATCTTTTATAGTAAAGTATGTGTATACCCGCCTCCTCATCTTTTAAGGAGTTTGGTGTGATGTCAGCGGAGACTGATCTCCAAACAAGAAGCCATTTTCCGAAGTCCTAGGGCTTATCTAAATTTCTGAGTGCTGATGCCGGGAACATGCCTATTCCAGTAGAGACCAAGCCCATTTAGAAAGGTATCTTTATAAAGTTGGGCTTTCCTGGTGGCTCAGATGCCATCTGCAACGCAGGAGGCCCTAGCTACAGACTTATAGTGAGGCACACGACTTGTTTTGTTTGGCTGAGCTGTGCAGTTTGTGGGGTCGCAGTCACAACGAGGGACTAAACCCATGCCCTGGGAATGGAAGTGTGCAGTTCTAACCACTGGGCAACCAACAAATTCTCTGAAGCACACTCTTGAGTACTGCTGCCTAACATGCAATCTGAGAGGATGGAAGTTAAGAGAGCAAAAATATACTTCAAAGGCACAGCTACTCATATAAGCTCCATCGCACTTTGGTGATATTATACATCCCGTGTACTGTAATAAGATAACGTAGGCTAGAAGACTGATAACCAGAATGCCAGTTTATTGATGACCATGAAGACAAATTGCAAAGAGGAACAGACTACTCATGTCTGCGAGTTGGAATATATATTCTCTCCTATGAAAAAGCCTGGAAACTAAGTTGAAATGCTATTATAAGTTGGCTTGGTCATTACGGACTTAGACTAGGAGGTGTGACATCCCATCCATGACTATGTTAGGGACATATATGGGCATGAGAGACTAGATTGCTCTCTCCTGCAGGCCAAGGTGCCCCCTCCCCACATCCCAGCAGTGCAAATGTATAACCATCTGACTCCACCCTTCCCAGACTTCATGTACGCTCCTCTGTTAAGTACCTGCCATGTCATTATACTCATGCTCACCAACTCAGTGGACATGAGTCTGAGCAAGCTCCAGGAGATTGAGAAGGACAGGGAAGCCTGGCGTGCTGCAGTCCATGGGGTCACAAAGAGTCGGACAGAACTGAGCACCTGAAGAACAAATGATAGCCGTGTTTTCCTAATTACAAAGAAAAGTGTTTACAAATGTGTTTTTAAAAAATTCTTATTTTGATAGAATTTCAGACTTACAGGGAGATTATAAGAAGAGTACTAAGGATTCCCCAAATGTTGATATCTTCCCCCCATTTGTTTTATCTTCCCTCCAGTCTCTCAAGGCAATGGTCCAAAACTTTGTTGAATGTAAATCCTCAAAAATGGCAACAGCAGATCTGAGGAATATAAAAATCATTTTACAAATTAGAAACCCTCTGATTTATTATTTTGGCTGGGCTGTGAGGCATCTGGAATCTTAGTTCCCTGACCGGGTATTGAACCTGTGCCCCCTGGAGTGGAAGCATGGAGTCTTAACCACTGGAATCTCCAGTGAAGTCCCTACCCTGTTTTTTTCATTATCTACATTTAGAATGTGGATGCCATTCCAAATCTTTGTTATGAACACAAGAACAAACCTCCAACACTGAAATTAATGTGGCATTTATAATGAAAGCTCATCACCTTAGAATGCGTTCTTCAAATCTGTAAGCCCAAGATAGTAAAAAAATTAAGGTGTGTTTATGTATAGGTGCAAATCTCCCTGTGATAGTCTGTTTGCCTTTTCACTGTCTTCCAGCTGCAGCAGATGAAGGGGATGGAGGCAAGCAGGATCATTTGATTTTTTGTTATTTCCTGAAACCTCTCCAAGATAACCTTATTTTGTCCTTTGTGTAAAATAAGTGTCCCCAAAGCCACTAAAAAATGCTTGGTCTCCAGCCTTCTCTTTAGGACTCTAATTCTATATTTTGCAATAGGGCAGTATTTAGTGTGTTACAGAAAGGTTTCTTTTACCATCTTTCATTTTTTATATTTATAAAATCTGTTGTAATATATTAAGTAAGATACTAATATAAGTCAGACACTAAAGGAAAGTCCCTACTGTTAACTCTGAAGCCAGGTTTTCCTCCAAGATTGGCCTTGTCTTGATTGAATTTTATTTCTAATGTAAAATAGGCCTTTCCTTACAAAAAGCCTAGATTGCTCACTGGGTACCAACGTACCAATATTATACCAGGAATAAAAGGGCTCCCCGGTGACTCAGATGGTGAAGAATCCGCCTGCAGTGTGGGAGACCTGGGTCCGATCCTTGGGTTGGAAGATCCCTGGAGAGGGCTGAGCAACCCACTCCAGTATTCTGGCCTGGAGAACCCCATGGACAGAGCCTGGCGGGTCACAGTCCCTACTCGCAGCAGAGACAGAAGGTGTTCTTCCAGATGCTGGGGGAGAGATTCAGGGCTTTCAGCATTTTCAAACCGGGTCTACAGGTCTGGTGAAGACTTTTTATTTCGGTGGACTGTGGGCCTGGGGCTTGACATTGTCTACCAAGTATGCAGATACAAGAGGGCCAGCAAGGTCTGCCTACCTTTCCTTAAGTCAAACTGCTTTTTCCTCTTAGATCTGGAACCCAGATCACTTTTATCAGCAAAAATATACATAGTATTCCCTGTGGATAAATGTTCACATTCTTTTCAGTTCAGAGTGATGATGGTAAAGATGACGAAAGAATTTGGGAGGAGAATGGATACACAGAGCAAGAAATTATTATTAAGGAAGTTTTTCTCCATTATGTGTTACAGGATATTGGATACAGTTCCTCATGTTATGCAGTAGGGCCCTGTTTACCCATTCTGTATGTAATAGTTTGTACTTGCTGCTGCCACCGAGGCACTCCAGTTGTGTCTGACCCTGTGCCACCCCAGAGACGGCAGCCCACCAGGCTCCCCCGTCCCTGGGATTCTCCAGGCAAGAACACTGGAGTGGGTTGCCATTTCCTTCTCTAATGCATGAAAGTGAAAAGTGAAAGTGAAGTCGCTCGGTTGTGTCAGACTCCTAGCGACCCCATGGACTACAGCCCACTAGGCTCCTCCATCCATGGGATTTGCCAGGCAAGAGTAGTGGAGTGGGTCGCCATTGCCAACATCTACTAATTCCAAAGTCCCAATCCATCCTTCTCCCATACCGCCCCGCCCCTGCAACCACAGGTCTGTTCTCTATGTCTGTGAGTCTGTTTTATGGATAAATTCATTTATGTCATTTTTATTTATTATTATTATTTATTTATTAAGTGGGCCCTATGAAGCATCACTGCACACAAAGCTAGTGGAGGTGATGGAATTCCAGTTGAGTTATTTCAAATCCTAAAAGATGATGCTGTGAAAGTGCTGCACTCAATATGCCAGCAAATTTGGAAAACTCAGCAGTGGCCACAGGACTGGAAAAGGTCAGTTTTCATTCTAATCCCAAAGAAAGGCAATGCCAAAGAATGTTCAAACTACCACACAATTGCACTCATCTCATCACAGCAAAGTAATGCTCAAAATTCTCCAAGGTACATGAACCGTGACCTTTCATATGTTCAAGCTGGATTTAGAAAAGGTAGAGGAACCAGAGATCAAATGGCCAACATCCATTGGATCATAGAAAAAGCAAGAGAGTTCCAGAAAAACATCTAGTTTTGCTTTGACTATGCCAAAATCTTTGACTGTGTGGATCACAACAAACTGTAGAAAATTCTTCAAAAGATGGGAATACCAGACCACCTTACCTGCCTCCTGAGAAATTAAGCAGGTCAAGAAGCAACAGTTATAACTGTACATGGAACAACAGACTGGATCCAAACTGGGAAAGGAGTACGTCAAGGCTGTATATCGTCACCCTGCTTATTTAATTTAAATGCAGAGTACATCATGCAAAATGCCAGGCTGGATGAAGCACAAGCTGGAATCAAGATTGCCGGGAGAAATATCAATAACCTCAGATATGCAGATGACAACACCCTTATGGCAGAAAGCGAAGAACTAAAGAGCTTCTTGATGAAAGAGAGGAGAGTGAAAACGGCTTAAAACTCAACATTCAAAAAACTAAGATCATGGCATCTGGTCTCATCATTTCATGGCAAATAGATGGAGTAACAATGAAAACAGTGAGAGATTTTATTTTTTTGGCCTCCAAAATCACTGCAGATGGTGACTGCATGAAATTAAAAGATGCTTGCTCCTTGGAAGAAAAGCTATGACCAACCTAGACAGCATATTAAAAAGCTGAGACATTACTTTGCCGACAAAGGTCTGTCTAGACAAAGCTATGTTTTTTTCTAGTAGTCATGTATGGATGTGAGAATTGGACCATAAAGAAAGCTGAGTGCTGAAGAACTGATGCTTTTGAACACTGTGTTGAAGACTCTTGAGACTCCCCTAGACTGCAAGGAGATCCAACCAGTCCATCCTAAAGGAAAGCAGTCCTGAATATTCATCGCAAGGACTGATGCTGAAGCTGAAACTCCAATACTTTGGCCACCTGATGTGAAGAAGTGACTCACTGGAAAAGACCCTGATGCTGGGAAAGATTGAAGGCAGGAGAAGGGGACAACAGGATGAGATGGTTGGATGGCATCATCAACTCGATGGACATGTTTGAGGAAGCTCCAGGAGCTGATGATGGACAGGGAAGCCTGGCATGATGCAGTCCATGGGACAGCAAAGAGCTGGACACAACTGATCGACTGAACTGATTATTTATTTATTTTTGGCTGTTCCGAGTGTTATGTGGGATCTTAGTTCTCCAACCGAGGATCAAGCCCCCCACCCCCTTGCACTGGGAGCACAGTCTTAGCCAGTGGACTGCCAGGGAAGCCTGTATGTCATATTTTAGATTCCCCATGTAAGTGACATCATATGGTATTTGTTTTTTTCTTTCTGACCTACTTCACTTAGTACGATCATCTCTTGGTCCATCCATGTTGTTGCAAAAATATTCACATTACAGGACTCCCAGAAGAAAAGGGCCCGAGAAAAATATTTGAAGAGGTAATAGCTGAAAAGTTCCCTAACCTGGGAAAGGAAACAGTTACAGAAGTTCGGAAGTGCTGTCCAGGAGATTAACCCACAGAGATATCCACCAAGATACAATGTAACCAAAAGGACAAAAATTGAAGATTTGAGAATATTAAAAGCAACAAATAATATACAAAGGAACTCCCATAAGGCTATCAGCTGATTTTATAGCAGAAACTGCAGGTCAGGAAAAGAGTGGCACAATACTTAAAGGAGAAAAACCTACAGCAAAGCATCCTCTATCCAGAAGACTCTTACTCAGATTTGATAGAGGAATTAAAAAAACCTTACAGATAAGCAAAAAGAATTCAGCACCACCAAACCAGCTACAGTAGAGGAAGTTCTGTACCCAAAGGGATCTAACGTAATCCCTAGTAGCTGCTATTAGTATAAGGGAATTTTGCATAATGGTTTATTTATCTCTAAAAACGTATGCATAAACCATCTCCTTGATGTTTGCAACAGCCTGGTGAACTTGGTAGGGCCCCGCATCATCTCCACTGGGCAAACAAGGAAACTCATCCAACATCATTCAGTTCAGTCGCTCAGTCGTGTCCGACTCTCTGCGACCCCATGAATCGCAGCACGCCAGGCCTCCCTGTTCATCATCATGTCTCGGAGTTCACTCAGACTCACGTCCATCGATTCCGTGATGCCATCCAGCCATCTCATCCGCGGTCGTCCCCTTCTCTTTGCTTTGGCTACTGTTCTATAAGACACACAGATACGATAAGATACATCCTGTTTTACAGAGAAATTCTGAGGAACAGAAATTTTTATTTCTCATCACAGCTATCTGAAGGTTTAAAAGGAAAATGTTTTGTTTTGGTAATGCATATATGACACCCTACATACTGGAAGGCAGTAGGTTATCATAGGGCTGCCCTGGTGGCTCAGACAGTGAAGAGTCTGCCTGCAATGCGGGAAACCCGGGTGCGGTACCTGGAGCGGGGAGGGGGTTGCGGGGAGATCCCCTGGAGAAGGAAATGGCAACCAACTCCAGTACGCTTGCCTAGAAAATCCCAAGGAGGAGCCTAGTGGGCTGCAGCCCATGGGGTCGCAGAGTCGGACACGGCCGAGCAATAGGTTCTAAACAAGCTTTACCACAAAAGCTAAAGGAACTTGTCTAGGTGGAGAAGAAAAAGCCACAACTAGAAACAAAATTATGAGAGGGAAAAGTTTATATTCTTGCTTTGCTGGTAGGAAAAGGAGGGGAATGGGACCTTACACGGCAGAGTGATGCAAAGGCGAGCTGGTAATCTTACGAATGAGGTAATCAAAACATAGAAGAGGGTTCAGTGCGAAAAGCAGTAAGGCCTGGTGACTGCAACGATAGCAGGAGGCGATGCGAGGAGAAAGAGCTAGCCGCGCTGTGCTGCAGCTACTGGGGGTCATCCCGGGGGTGAAGCCGGTGAGCGTCATCAGGCTACGACCTCCTCTTCTTGGCTGTCTTGAGCCGGGGCCGTCATATTCGCCGAATGCAGGTCTACTTCGAAGCCTCGGTCTAGCCAACTGATAACCATGCTCCAAACTCACCTCCCTGGGGTGCCCTCCGAGACCACGCAGTCCCCTGCTTCAGGCGGGGCTTCCAGCGCGCAGGCCCAGAGCTTAACACTGCCGCCGCCTCCCGTAGCGCCGCGTCCCGCCCATGCGCAGCCCCCGCCCCCGCGCCGCGCCGCGCCCCGCCCCGCCGCGCCGCGCCCCGCCCCGCCACGCTTCCCCTGCGAGGACGGAGGGACGCCGGCCCCCCGCGTGGCGTAGTTTGGCCGGCGACCGCGTCGCGCCGTCTGACGCGCTTGCACGTCACTTCCGCCCCCTCCCGGGAGGCGGCGCTGGGCCGGTGGCAAGCCCCGGAGGGAGCCGCAGAGTGCGACGGAAGATGGCGACGAGCGGCGGCGAAGAGGCGGCGGCTGTGGCGCCGGCGGCTGGGGCCCCGGCCCCGGCGGGAGACACGGCGCCGGGCTGGGAGGTGGCGGTGCGGCCCTTGCTGTCCGCGTCCTATTCCGCCTTCGAGATGAAGGAGCTGCCGCAGCTGGTGGCCTCAGTCATCGAGAGGTACCGGGCGGCGGCGCCGGCGGGGCGGGCGCCGGGAGGGGGAGGGGAGGTCGTGCCGGAGGGTGCGGGCCCCGCTTCCCGACTGCCTCCTGCGGCTCCGGGACGCCCCGGCCGCGGCCCCGACCTCGGGGCTCCGCGGCCCCGCGAGTCGGAGGCTTGTCTGGCATTCCTTCCGCCAGCCCGGGCGACTACTCCGTGCCTCAGTTTCCCCCCCTCCCCACCCCGAGCAAAACTTCTGAGGACGACTTCTCGGAGGGCGCGGCCGGCCGGGCTGGGAGTGATTTTGCGGGCCGCGTCGCCCTGTGAGGGGTCTGTCTTCGGGGCTGCCCCTCAGTTAAGGTCAGAGCTCCGATGAGTTTGCATTTCTCGTCCGCGCTCACCCCCCTGGCCTGGACTGGAGCGCAGTTTAAATCTGGGACCTACCACACAGTTTGGTAACGGCCTCCGTGCTGCAGCAATCACTCGGGGCACGTGCTGTTTGTGCTCTAGGTATTGATGACTTTTTTTTTCCAGGTTGCATTTATGGTATATTACTACTGTAACGGTCTTTGATTAGAACCATGTTAGTGTTATTCTCAGAGGTCATTTCCTCCCTGACACCACATGCTGTGTCTCTCAACTAAAGGATGTGCCGGCTCTTACCGTCAGGACTGTTGATGGGTTTGCTGTTGACATGATTTTGCCCTTTTGAGATTCTTAGATTATGCGAATTGTGTCATACAAGGCCAGGAATAACCAGTGTGCCTGGCCTTTCCTTTCTTAACCTTGCTCAGAGCGGTCTCTCGTTAGTTTAGTGGCAGACCTGCCTTTAAAGCCAGTCTCACTTTCATTTTTCTAGCCAAATGTGACTTCAGCAACTTTCTGCAGTTGCTTACTGGCTCATTTTAGCTTCCTGCCAACAAGAGTATTACCTACATGTTATCCAGAAGGTTAGAGATTACTATTTATTTCTCAAGGGAGGCCCATGATTTGACATATGGTCTATTGCAGTGTTCATTGTTACCTTTGTGCTACTTTGGATGCAGTTTAAAAAATAGATTAAAATAATGGTTTGGTTTAGTAACTTTAAAGTTACCTTTCAGATGGATTTTCCTGTCTAATTATTAAGCCAAGACGGTTCAGAAGATGTAAACAGATATCAAAAATACTGCTCTCAAATTATATAGCCTCTTATATAACTGTTTTCAAGTTGGATTAATGGTATTTTCACAAATTATACTTGTCAGGTTACTTAGAATGGACAGTGTTCCACTCTTTTTAGAGCACTTTTATGTTTTTATGGACATAAGCTGTAAGTTATAAAGTCATTTGTTGACACACTCCCATACCTCCAGTATTCGGGGCCTGTGTCTTTTAAACTATAATAGTTAAGCAGCTCCCTTCCACCTGTAGAAGAAGCCAAAACGAAATACATCAAGGTATGTTTGAATTTTGCCAAATAAGTGATAGGGGCCTCTCTTGCACTCTGTATAGCAAGTGTCGCCTGCGCTTGCAGATGCTGATGAGACTCTTTTCATGGTTTAGAAGAGAAGTCCAAACTGATTGCTGTTGAGTAGCACATCTTTTTATTGGAAGGCGAGACCCTTGAAGTCTCTATGCTGGTTTTTGTGGCTCAGTCAGCTTTGGAGCACAGCAGTGTGTCCTCTCCAGGCTCTCTGAGAGCAGTGTGTGATCTTAAGGTTGCACTTATTGTCTGAGAGGTCACTTTTCCACAGAAAGCAGTTATTCTCTCTCTCTCCCTCCCTCCCTCAATAAGATCTTTTCAGACTCTTGCACATGGGAGAGTTTATTGGTTTGCTGTCACATGGTTCTGTAATTTCCAGAACAAATACTGGCTTACAAGTTCTTTATGGTTAAACACAACCTAAGTGTATCAAGTGCTCAGCTTGGTGTGGAGCAGAGATCAGCACACTTTTTCTGTGGGCCATAGGAGGGATGTATGCACTGGTCCACTCAGCCATTGTGTGGCGAAAGCTGCCATATGCATTATGTAAATAAACGGGCATGGCTGTATCCAAAGTTTTATTTATGAGCTCACATGTGAATTTCATATGACATTTACATATCACAAAATATTCTTTTGATCCCCCCCCACCAGCCATAAAGACACATGTAAAAACTATTCTTAAATATGGCCTGTACAGAGCGAGATGACTGGCTAGATTTGACCTGAGGGTCATAGGTTGCCAATCCCTGGTTTAGAGCATAAAAATTAATACTCTGCTATCAATATCCTGTTTCTCAAAGGTTTTATTTGCCTTTCCAAAAAAAAAAAAGTTAGAATTGTGGAATTATTTCTTGAATGCCAGGGTATGGCTACTGAGTGTAGGACCAGGTTGGAGCCAGCCCTGCACAGGCTCCGTGGGACCCTTCTCTCTGTGGCTGGCTGGAGGTCTCAGCGCCCGGCTGCTGCTTTGCTTTCACATCTGAGGTCACTGCTCCCCCACAGTCCTGTGTTCGTTTCTCTTGTTATGCCTCCCCTGTTTTTCTTCGTTGCCTCCAGGGACCTTCTATTTTCTGTTACAGCCTACTACTCTCTGCTTCTCTGCCCCCCCCCCCACCCCCCGCCCCCTTTTGATGCTCCATCATGTCAGCTCTTAGTTCCTATCTGGTGGCTTGCTCATTCACTGAATTCCTCCCTTTTTTAACTTGTGGGGATGATGACACATGCTCTGAGATTCCTTAGTTCTCTGCCATTCTACTTTCTATTTTTTCTTTATAGTTGGAATTGACCTTTGGGTTGAAGAGAAGATAGATGAAATAATTCTGAGGTCCAGACCCTGTTTCATTTTTGTTGTTTTGGCTGCACTACACGAGTGAACCTGGGTCCTTGGCAGTGAAATCAGAGTCTTAACCACTGGACCTCCAGGGAATTCCCTGAACCCTGTTTGTTAAGTTTGACTTTGTAACCAAACTGAAACAAAGGAAGGATTAGCCTGGATAAGTTGGGAGGCATCAGTTCATTGCAAATAGATGGGGAAACAATGGAAATAGTGACAGATTTATTTTCTTGAGCTCCAAAATCACTGCAGATGGTGACTGCAGCCATGAAATTAAAGGTCGTTTGCTCTTTGGAAGAAAAGCTATGACAAACCTAGATAGCGTGTTAAAAAGCTGAGACATTACTTGGCCAACAGAGGTCTGTCTAGTCAAAGCTGTGGTTTTTCCAGTAGTCATACATGGATGTGAGAGTTGGACCATAAAGAAAACCGAGCACCAAAGAGTTGATTCTTTTGAACTGTGGTGTTGGAGAAGACTCTTGAGAGTACCTTGGACTCCAAGGAGATCAAACCAGTCAATCCTAAAGGCAATGAATCCTGAATATTCACTGGAAGATCTGATGCTGAAGCTGAAGCTCTAATACTTTGGCTACCTGATGCAAAGAGCTGACTCGTTAGGAAAGACCCCGAAGCTGGAAAAGACTGAAGGCAGGAGAAGCAGGGGACAACAGAGGATGAGATGGTTGGATGGCATCACCAATTCAGTGGACATGAGTTTGAGCAAACTCTGGGAGATGGTGATGGTCAGGGAAGCCTGGCGTGCTGCAATCCATGTGGTCACAGAGCCGGACACGACTGAGCGACTGAACAACAACTCTCAAAAGTGATTTTCTTAAAAGAAAAAGATAATCTGAGTTCACTTAAAGTGGACTTCATCTCTGCTGCTTGTTGATAGTATGTCTTTTAGTAGTAAAGATTAAAAATCTTTTAAATACCTTTACTTTTCTAGAACAGAAATGAAGCTAAAACTAGTTTAATGGAGTACATGCTGTATGTAGGCTTAATTGTTGAATGTAACTGTATGTACTATCAAATACAGAATTCCTTTCTTAACTCTGCAGGATATGCTGGTGAGCTTGTTTGTCATTGAATAATTCTATGAGTCTTTGTAGATTAAAAAAAAAGTCCCTTGCCCTTATGCTTCCCTTGTGGCTCAGCTGGTAAAGAATCTGCCTGCAATGCGGGAGACCTGGGTTTGATCCCAGGGTTGGGAAATTCCCTGGAGAAGGGAAAGGCTACCCACTGCGGTATTCTGGCCTGGAGAATTCCATGGATTGTATAGTCCATGGGGATGCAATGAGTCGGACGTGAGTTAGCGACGTTCACTCACTCCCCTGAGCCAGTCCTTCCTGGGCTGTCCTGCCTTTCTTACCGATAAGCCTCCTCGAGTCTCTGCCTCCCAGCTGTTTGATGAAACTTAGACCATGGAGGCCTCCTTGGGAAGGCAGGGGATGCTAGTGATGTTCCCATTAGATAATGCACAGTCACTTTCTGAAAATCCTGAGAGGGAGAAAGGGGTACACTGGTGCCATCAGCAGCTGAGTTTGTGATTGGCCTTCAAAAGAAAAAGAAAAGCCAGTTCCTGAGTGAAAAGCCTGTCAGTTAGTTGTGAGATTAGGTAATGTTTCCATGTCTCAATATCACATTCCCTACAGGTTTGTCGAGAGTGTGAGAGATGTATGTGAAAATTTTCACTTGTTTATTAACATGTAGTAAGTACTCTGTGAGACACACACAGTAGATGTTCATTAAACATATATTTAAAAAATGTTTTCTGTATCTCATTAATTTTTTGTGCTTGTTTATAAGTGTATCTTGAAACAAACCCAGTGGATTCTATACTTGGGATTTGGTGATTCTGGTGAGGGGAAAGGGCTCTGAGTTTCCCCAATTGACGGCAAAGATATAACTAGCAGCGGTTCAGTGGTAAAGAATCCGTCTGCCAATGCAGGAGACATAGGTCTGATTCCTGGGTTGGGAAGGTCCCCTGGGAAGGAAATGGCAACCCATTCTAACATTCTTGCTGGGGAAATCCCAGAGGAGCCTGAAAGACTACAGTCCGTGGGGTCACAAAGTCAGACACAGCTTAGTGACGAAACAGCAAGAGGGAGAAGGGGCAATGAGCCCGTAGTCTTTATTTTGCCCATCACACTTTTCACTCTTCCTGGAGAAACCCGGATATTTCCAGACCCTGGCTAGTTCTTTTTCACTTACATGTCAAATTGGGTTTTTCTGACCTGGCTGCTTAACTGCTGTTTTCCTTTGTACTCTGCATTGCATTTATTTTAAATTGGTATGTAATTTTATTTTAAAATGGAATATAATTGCTTCAGATTGCTTGTCCTTTCAGCAGTTTTCAGGCTGTGTGGTACTTGTTGCAAAGTTTGTCAGACGAGGCACATGTTTAAGGAAAGTAGCTTGACTGCCTGGAGGAGAAATATTTTCACCTTCGTGTCTCCTTGATTTTCTTTTGTGTCATAGTTGCTTTCACTTTCTGCATTCTTCGCCTTTCTTCTTAATGTCTTGCTCTCTGTTCCATTTTTACATTTCTTTGCCTCCTCTGGTGTCTGTCAGGCTCTCAGGGAATGAGGGTGGGGTCAAAAAGGGAGGTGACACTTCTTGGCTAGGTTCCCCACACACACGCATTTCTTCAGGATCAGAAGATAGGACGTTGCCCTTTGTGCCACATGTCTACCTGCCTACTCTCCCCTTTAAGTCTGTTAAAAACGAGTTTCCCCAGGTTTATCCTTCCAGCCCTAAGCACATTGCGAGTGGAGCTCAAGACCCCTCTGCTCGCTTTTTTTTCCCGTTGTCCACCTCTATCTTTCCCTGGATGGTATTACTGTTTCTTGATTGGAATAAGGCAGTTGTGTATATCTAGGGCAGGAAGAAGGGTTTGTTTAATCATAGTGTGGCAGCATTGAACCATGGGGTTAATGTGTTCACACCTGTGTTTTGGGTGTGTTTTATCATCAGAATGAGAAGGGAAGCGGCAGAGTGAGCTCCTTCTTTGGCTGGGCAGTGATTATCTTAGTCGTGGTAAACCTGTCCAGCTGAGAAACATGGGGGGCCGGGGGTGGCAGTAAGCAGCTCTGAAGTTCTGAAGAAAAGCAGAAAAGGGAAATCCTTCATAAAATCCACGAAATTACAGGGTGGGGGAACCTTAGAACTGTGAGTGCAGGGTGTTAGGATGGGAGTGAAGGAACAGCTCCTCCTAGGAGGTAGAAGCAGGGGTGGGGAGCTCTCTTCTGGGGGTGGTGGGATGCCCCCCGCCCCTGGCACCAGTGTGATGGCCCCGTGAACTCTGAGTGTGGCTTGATGTTTTAAGGATTTTGTTTCCTTTCTTTTGTCCATCCGACAGCTTGGGAGAAATGATCCTTGGTGGGCAGGGAGATTCTTGCACATCATAGGTGTGCCATAAATATTTTTCTTAGTGAGGGAATTATTCCAAGATAAGGAACTGATCTTTGATAGTACCTATTTATCCTTGATGAATTCCCAAATAGGGAAGTGCTGTTTGAGGTGATTCATCACTCACATTAGCACCTTCAAGACGTGGAACTTGCTTTTTGGCTCCCATGTTGATTTGGCAAGTGAACTGAGTCTAGACTCTGTTAAGTAAAAGTATCCCTTCCTAGACTGATATTTCTTGTTGGAGAATTAACTTACTGTAGAAACTTGTAAAGCACATTGCTCTCTTTTTTCCATTTAAGAAGATACATTTTAGTGTTTTTCTTTGCCTTCTTGTTTCATGGGTTGCAATTAGCATCTAATGCAGTAAAGAGAATGACATTAATGTATCCAGCTTTTAGACATAGCTGGGCTCCAGATTTTCACTGAAGAGGCCATTTCTTCTGGTAAAGATAAGGGATGTGGTTAAAGATCACTTTGTCGTGATCTAACTATGTATCCTGGAGATGTGGGGAGTGGTATGGAGGCCTCTGGTGCCTGGAGAGTTTTGGATTTTAGCACCCATCAGATGATTTCTTCCCTTGAAATGTTGATTCTTTTTAAGTTGCTGTGTTGTGGACTGGCCTTGTTTGGTCTTCAGAAGGCGTCACTGTAGTCTGTATTCCCACTAACAGTATTTTGAGTGCCCTGCTCTACTCTTTTGACCGGCTTGTGGCATTATTAGCTTTTGGTCTTTGTTAATTATCAATACAGGACACAGTGGTATCCTTTTGGATTTTTACTTGTATTTCTTTAATTCTAAGTGAGTTTTAAAGTGTTTCCTGTTTGTTAGCCTTTGCCACTTACTAAGCCTGGTACCTCTAAGCTCCACTTTCTCAATTTGAATATAGGGATGGTAACAGGGCCTACCAAGTAGCACTGCTACAAAGATTAAGTCAGGTAGTGCCTGTAGAGGGTAGAGCATCTGGCCTGTAGTGAGCACTAAGTAAATGTTGGTCTTTGTTGCAGTGAATCTGAAATCCTGCATCACGAGAAGCAGTCCGAGCCGTTCTACTCCTCCTTCGTTGCGCTTTCCACACACTATATCACAACAGTCTGTGGCCTCAGTAAGTATTCCACTCTGGCTATTCCCTTTTAAGGGCTCGTGATGGGGAATTGTGTGTCCTTTTGTCTGAACAAGCTGTTAATGACGCCTGTATTTTAGTTCTAACCTGTTCACCCAAGAGTAGAGACAAACTGTCAGTTTGATAAGGCTTTGGAAGTTCCTTTATTGAGGCCAGCCAAAAGGGATTTTAAAACTGTTTGGTTTGGACATTTCATAACCATTAAGTTAACTTTCCTTGCCTTCTTATTGATTTTGCACATGTAATTACTAATGTGCTAACTTCAGGGGGATGGGTGCGATTGGAGGGTTAGGTGGGGATACTGAGCTGGGGTTAGCAGCCAGTCTCTTCCTTATTTGGTTTTGGTGAGAGATTAGATTCTCCGTTTGTGTTCTCTGGTATATGAAGGGATTTCAACTTCAGTTCCCCACCTTTTAAGCTTTTCTCCCCCTGAAGTAACCAGTCCTTTCCTTTCCACTATTTCTGATACTTAGCATTTTCATTTTTTCCCCCTAGCCCGATTCATGTAGTTCTGAAGAATTCAAATTATTTGTTTACTTAAATAATTTGCTAAGCAAGCAAAATGAAAAGAAGTTAGAGGGTTGCTGAGTGATCTTTCGGTGTCCAGTGCTGCTTACTCTAGGCATTGGCCCCCAGTGTAAGAGTCACTTTTAGCTTGGAGAACCTTTGAGTGGGAGCCCGCTGCAGAAGCAGGAAGGAGAGGTAGTATATTCTAGTGGGTGACAGCATGAACTTTAGAGCCGGACGTCTGGATTTGATTCTAGCTGCGTGACTTGGGCAAATCATTTAACCTCTCTATGGTTTACTTTCCTTATCTTTTTTTTTTTTTTTTAAAGAGAAGAAGTTAACAATATCTATCTCATAGCATCGGTTTGAGGATTAATTGGATTAATATATTCGAAGTGCTTGTTACTTCCTGTGATGTATTTCCTATTATAATTATCTTAATTTCTAATAAATATAGGATAAATTGTCTAGAAATGATTGATGATTATCAGTGCCAAGATGCCTTTGTTTGCCTGATGGATTCTGATAGAATGATACTGGGAATGTTGGACATACGGAGCTCAAAACTTACTTGGTACATTGACTGTGAGGCTGAAGTGCATTATAGCAGTCTGAGGTTAAAAAAGCTTACTCCTCTCTCAGTTCCCCGGAATCAACTTCAGTCTGTGGCAGCAGCCTGTAAAGTCCTGATTGAATTTTCTCTTCTGCGTTTGGAGAATCCAGATGAGGCGTGCGCTGTGTCCCAGGTAAGAGTGGTGGGCCTGTTTCTGGCCCTTATTTTGAGGTAGGCTTGTGGCTGACCCGTGGAATGGTGGAGGAGGGATGGCATAGAGCAGGGATTGGTGGCTTTCTCTGTAGCGGGCTGCGCGGGAGGTCATTTGCTGACCTTCCGGTCTCTAGTAAGCTCTGGCTTTGCAGCGTGAAAGCAGCCACAGGCAGTGCATAAGCGGGCGCGCAGCTGTGGTCCAGTCACTCATTCACAGACAGCGGGCTGACTGGGGCAGGGCTTGTCAGCCTCTGGCATAGAGGGCTGCGAGGTCTTTTCCAGGACTACAGAGATACATGACCGAGGGGGCCCGGCAGGTAACAGGAAATGAGTCAGGTTTGCTGGTTGAGAAGGAGGTGTGACCAGCTCTAAAGGGGCCAATCACTGGCTCCAGCTGATCTTGTGAATTATTGAAAGAGGTCAGAAATCTGGATTTGTATGTTAAACCTTCCATGTTTCAAAAAGTTAGCCATAACCTCAAATTTAAACAACACTGATGTCACTGTGAGACCAGTAAGAGGCCTGCAAGCAGGTGTGGTCTGAGGATCATCAGCTTGTGATCTCTGCTTCCTGAGTTTGCATTTCTTGGTTTGAACCTAAAATTTGGGTTTTGTGCTGACTAGAAGTCCTTAAAGACTAGAACCCCTAAAAGGCATATTTGAGGTAATCCAGAGGAGGCCTCTGTAAAAGGCATATCGGAATTTGTTTTCTTTTCAGAAACACTTGATTCTCCTCATCAAGGGCCTGTGCACTGGCTGTAGCCGACTAGACAGAACTGAAATCATCACGTTTACAGCGATGATGAAGTCGGCCAAGCTGCCCCAGACAGTGAAGACACTCTCAGACGGTGAGCGCTCCTTCACCAGACTTGGTTTCTTGGCCACTCCCCTTGCCAGCTGTTTCCTCTTTTATCTGCTAGTGACACTCCCTCATCGCTCTCTTGTTTCATATTTTATAGTGGAAGATCAGAAAGAACTGGCCTCACCAGTAAGCCCAGAGCTGAAGCAGAAGGAGGTCCAGATGAACTTCTTGAACCAGCTAACGTCAGTTTTCAACCCTAGAACCGTAGCATCACCACCTGTAGGTCCACAGACTCAGGTGAGTTACTTCAGTCAAAGGGCCTCACCTTGTAGTATTTGTTAAGATGAGAATACTAGAAAAAACAGCTAACAAATGCATTTTAGATTTGTGATATAAAATGATGTACCTGCCAAGGGTAAAAAGAAAGTTGAAGAATACTAACTGAAAATAAGTAGCATTCACCCCAGTTCCTTCCGTCCACAGTTATTACTATTTGTTTTAATAATACATTTATTTATATTTATATTTTTGACCATGCTTAATGGCATGTGGAATCTTAGTTCCCTGACCAGAGATCGAACCCGTGCATGCCCCTTGCATTGGAAGCATGGAATCTTAATCACTGGACCACCAGGGAAGTCTCCAGTGATTACTATTTTGATGACCATTCTTCTGACAATTTCTCAGACAAGTAGACAAAGAGCCTGTACTCCTATAGTAAAAGGCATCGCTCTATGCTAGTTACAGAATATATTTAAAGCTATATATTCTACCACCTCCCACCCCCACGCTGGGGAGTCTGACGAGTTTCCTCGGAGCAGCTGTAGTTTGTACAGTTGGTTCTACTCTGAACTTGAGGATGACAATCAACAGATGACAGTATCTTTTTGTTTTTTAATTTATGTTTTGGTCACATCACCCATGGCATGTGGGATCTTAGTTCCCTGAATAGGAATTGAACTTGGGGCCCTTGCCTTGGGCACATGGAGTCTTAACCACTGCACCACCAGGTAAGTTCCAAGGTGCTAGTATCTTCATAGGCCTTTCACATCCTTTGTTTCTCTTCAGGCGGAAGGAGAAAGTGATGAGCAGTCATCCACAGATCAAGCTTCTGCTATCAAAACCAAGAATGTGTTCATAGCTCAGAATGTGGCTAGTCTTCAGGAACTTGGTAAGACTCTGTTGTCAAAAAGCTAGTTTCTCTGCTTTCAAAAATTCCTTAAGTGGAACAGAATCAAGCAGCAGAAACCTGTTTGTAAGGTTGAGCCTTTTCGTTAATTCAGGTGGCTCAGAGAAGCTACTGCGTGTGTGTTTGAACCTGCCCTATTTCTTGCGCTACATCAATCGGTTTCAAGATGCAGTGTTGGCCAATTCTTTCTTTATCATGCCTGCAACAGTAGCAGATGCCACCGCTGTTCGTAATGGGTAAGGTGCTCCAGGGTGCATATGCTCTACGTTTTAAAACTGCTCTCCAAAAGAGAGAAACCAGTTTGTCTTTATGGCATGCCCGCTTTCTTTAACAGAGTATAGGAGCGAGTGAATCAGAGACACTTCTGTTTATCTTCTTGTTATGTTCCAGTTTTCATTCTCTGGTGATTGATGTAACCATGGCATTGGACACCCTTTCGCTACCTGTGCTGGAGCCTCTCAACCCGTCCCGTCTGCAGGATGTGACAGTGCTCAGCCTTAGCTGTCTGTATGCAGGTGAGAAGTTGCATCTGATCATTTCCTCAGCCGCACAGACTTTCTGGCAACAGTGAGGTCTTTCTGCGCACTCTCTCCCCCTTTGCTTGGTCCCTTCCCAAGGGCCATCTAGTGTCTCATCTAGATGGAATGAGGTCTCAGTAGGAGTTCTGTAAATTCCCTTATTGCTCAACTACTGCTGTTGTGTTATGTAGATATTTGATTTCATAGTGTGTGCACATGTAAGTGAGTGTCTGCTGTGTGAGAAGCAAAATGCTAAGTGCTTTCGGGCTATTGTGATGAGCAATATGTAATCCTTGCTCTCAAGGAGCCTATACCTGAGCAGTGGAGGACAGATTGCACTGCAGAGTGTAAGATGAAACAGGGGATGCTAAAGGCAGTAGAGATTCTAGGATATTATGGGCATACAGAGAAGGGAGCGATGGCGCTTTCTGTGGGAGCAGATTTGAGGAAGCCTTCTGGAGCAGGTGGTGTCTGTTTATATTGATAAATACAATGAGTGTTTTTCTCCATGCTCCCACAAAATCCCCTCCCTTCCTGTTGATTATGCTGCTTTAGGAGTGGGGCCTGACAGCTGGTGTTTATGCCTTTTTAAGTTATTGTTACAGTGACTTTTTAACCCAAATCACTGATCCTGGTTTTAAATACCATAGTCCTGGTATGTCTTGGGAGGCCCAACAATTTCCGATGTTTACTGGGTTCTGTGAGTGAGGGTTTGAACAGTCTTAGAAACCTGACCTTGGGAGCATGGAGAAATTGCTGAGGTTAATTATCTCCCTACATTCTTTGAATGGCTTTATTATAAACATCTCTGTGTAAATAGGCATGTAAAGATAAAGGCACTTTCATTGGGGAAGGCAGTAGTCACAAAGGGGTTCTGTTGATGTATCTTGCAGGGCAGGTAGGATTTCAGCTTGGCTATCCCTCGGCCAGAGGCAAAAAGCAGGACCAAAAGTATCCTGGTATTTGGGGAAACATTTTGAGAGTGTGTGTGTGTGTGACTAGTGGGTGTTCTACAGCTGGAAAGAAGGTACAGCCTCCTCAAAGAGGGCTTCAAAATGCAGCCTCAGTCATTTGGACCGTATCTTGTAGACAGTTGAAGCTGTTGCAGATTTTGAAGAGTGGTGTGATCTGAGCTGTGCTCTGGAAAGCACACGGGAGCGGCAGTCCACAAGTGTCTGCTGTGAGAAGACCAGGGAGGCTGGGAGGTCTGCTGGGAGGAAGTTTCGGGCATTTGGGGAAGACACACGTAGGGCCTGAGCGAGGGCAGAGCTGTGGGGGAGAGCGCTAAGGCTGCCTGGGAGCTGGCTTGCTCTCCAAGCCCCTTCCCAGCGTTCACTCGCAGTTCTCGGGCTTTGAGTTTTGCAGTTTTAAGTTTGGGGCTCGTGAAGTTCAATTTTCAGGGCGTTTCTTAAATATCCTGTGCATCTCATTATGCTTCGTCCATAAGAATTAAGAGTCCTTAAAAATTCTTAGTTGTTAAGGGAACTCCCTGGGGGTTACTGCTCTCCAAAAGAGAGAAACCAGTTTGTCTTTATGGCATGCCCGCTTTCTTTAACAGAGTATAGGAGCGAGTGAATCAGAGACACTTCTGTTTATCTTCTTGTTATGTTCCAGTTTTCATTCTCTGGTGATTGATGTAACCATGGCATTGGACACCCTTTCGCTACCTGTGCTGGAGCCTCTCAACCCGTCCCGTCTGCAGGATGTGACAGTGCTCAGCCTTAGCTGTCTGTATGCAGGTGAGAAGTTGCATCTGATCATTTCCTCAGCCGCACAGACTTTCTGGCAACAGTGAGGTCTTTCTGCGCACTCTCTCCCCCTTTGCTTGGTCCCTTCCCAAGGGCCATCTAGTGTCTCATCTAGATGGAATGAGGTCTCAGTAGGAGTTCTGTAAATTCCCTTATTGCTCAACTACTGCTGTTGTGTTATGTAGATATTTGATTTCATAGTGTGTGCACATGTAAGTGAGTGTCTGCTGTGTGAGAAGCAAAATGCTAAGTGCTTTCGGGCTATTGTGATGAGCAATATGTAATCCTTGCTCTCAAGGAGCCTATACCTGAGCAGTGGAGGACAGATTGCACTGCAGAGTGTAAGATGAAACAGGGGATGCTAAAGGCAGTAGAGATTCTAGGATATTATGGGCATACAGAGAAGGGAGCGATGGCGCTTTCTGTGGGAGCAGATTTGAGGAAGCCTTCTGGAGCAGGTGGTGTCTGTTTATATTGATAAATACAATGAGTGTTTTTCTCCATGCTCCCACAAAATCCCCTCCCTTCCTGTTGATTATGCTGCTTTAGGAGTGGGGCCTGACAGCTGGTGTTTATGCCTTTTTAAGTTATTGTTACAGTGACTTTTTAACCCAAATCACTGATCCTGGTTTTAAATACCATAGTCCTGGTATGTCTTGGGAGGCCCAACAATTTCCGATGTTTACTGGGTTCTGTGAGTGAGGGTTTGAACAGTCTTAGAAACCTGACCTTGGGAGCATGGAGAAATTGCTGAGGTTAATTATCTCCCTACATTCTTTGAATGGCTTTATTATAAACATCTCTGTGTAAATAGGCATGTAAAGATAAAGGCACTTTCATTGGGGAAGGCAGTAGTCACAAAGGGGTTCTGTTGATGTATCTTGCAGGGCAGGTAGGATTTCAGCTTGGCTATCCCTCGGCCAGAGGCAAAAAGCAGGACCAAAAGTATCCTGGTATTTGGGGAAACATTTTGAGAGTGTGTGTGTGTGTGACTAGTGGGTGTTCTACAGCTGGAAAGAAGGTACAGCCTCCTCAAAGAGGGCTTCAAAATGCAGCCTCAGTCATTTGGACCGTATCTTGTAGACAGTTGAAGCTGTTGCAGATTTTGAAGAGTGGTGTGATCTGAGCTGTGCTCTGGAAAGCACACGGGAGCGGCAGTCCACAAGTGTCTGCTGTGAGAAGACCAGGGAGGCTGGGAGGTCTGCTGGGAGGAAGTTTCGGGCATTTGGGGAAGACACACGTAGGGCCTGAGCGAGGGCAGAGCTGTGGGGGAGAGCGCTAAGGCTGCCTGGGAGCTGGCTTGCTCTCCAAGCCCCTTCCCAGCGTTCACTCGCAGTTCTCGGGCTTTGAGTTTTGCAGTTTTAAGTTTGGGGCTCGTGAAGTTCAATTTTCAGGGCGTTTCTTAAATATCCTGTGCATCTCATTATGCTTCGTCCATAAGAATTAAGAGTCCTTAAAAATTCTTAGTTGTTAAGGGAACTCCCTGGGGGTCTAGTGGTTAAGACTCCGTGCTTTCACTGCCCAGGTGCTGGTTCAGTCCCTGGTTGGGGAACTAAGATCCCACATGCCATGTGGGCATGGCCCCAAAAAAGTTCTTCATTATTTTAAAGAGCCCCCAGATTTGGTTTGTTACTGCAATTTGATCACTTGGGATTTGAAGTAAAGAAAGGGACTTGGCCTAGAGGTTTTTGAGAAATACTAAGTGTGAGATTATTTTTTTAATCATTGTAAAATTTTTAAAAAATATTTTGAAAGTTATTTCATTTTTTAAACACTTACTTGTTCATTTACTTCTGAGTGCGCTGGGTCTTTGTTGCTGTGCAGGCTTTTCTCTGGTTATGGTAAGTGTGCCTCTCCCGGCGTCTCTCGTGGAGCGTGGCCTCAGTAGCGGCGGCTCCCGGCCTCAGTAGCTGGCAGCTCATGGTCTCAGTGGCTGCGGCTCCCAGGCTCAGTGGCGGTGGCTCCCGGTCTCAGTGGCGGCGGCTCCGAGGCTCAGTGGCGGCAGCTCCCGGCCTCAGTAGCTGGCAGCTCATGGCCTCAGTATGGCTGTGGCTCCCGGGCTCAGTAGCTGGCGGCTCATGGCCTCAGTGGCGGCGGCTCCCGGGCTCTTAAAGGACAGGCTCGGTGACTGGTGCACAGGCTTAGTTGCTCTGCAGCATGTGGGCTCTTCTGGACCAGGGGCTGAACCCAGGAACCTGCACTGACAGGCAGATTCTTAACCACTGAGCCACCAGGGATGTCCTAGATTTCACTTTTAAAGCAGCTTTAGGTTTGCAGAAAAATGCAGCGTTCCCAAACTCTGCATCTGGAACAGTCCAGAATCCTGTCCCCATACACCACCTCACCCCTGTGTGCAGTTCCCTTGTTCACACTGCATCACAGGTTGCCTTTGTTGTAACTGACAGTCCAGCACTGACACGTAATTAACTGAAGTCTGGGGTTCACTACATTAGGGCTCCTTTCCACATGCAGCTCCGTGGCTTTTGACGTTAATGCAGAATCTTTTCACTGCCTTCCAGATGCCCGATGCTCCACCTGCAGTCCCTCCCTCTACCTCTCCCCTAACCCTGGCCCCTAGAAACCTTTTACTGTCTCCATAGTTCCCTTTCCCAGAAAGTCCTGTTGTCAGAATCATCGCCTTTTGAGACTGGCTTGTTTTGCTTGTGGGTGGGGCAGGGGGTTTCAGGACCTCCCCGTTGGAACCAAAAGCCACGAATGCTCAAGTCCCGTGTGTGAGAATGGTGTGGTATCGTTGGCCTTAGCATCTGCAGACGGCCCATCCACAGATTCCACCAGCCACGTCTCTGGATGCAGGGCCTGCAGGTGTGGGGCCCC
>SJYG01000042.1:2929011-2939638 GCA_006410535.1 Litocranius walleri | reverse complement strand
AGGGGGGCTTGCAGGTGGGGGGGCCTGCAGATGTGGGGGCCTGCTGTGCACAGTCAGGCTTCCTGTCGTCTTTTTGTGCCTTGGGAGCTGTTGCTTGTGCTGTTGTTCAGTCGCTCAGTGGCGTCCGACCCTTTGCGACCCCACAGACTGCAGCACGCCAGGCTTCCCTGTCCTTTATGTCTCTTGGAGTTTGCTTAGACTCTTGTCCATTAAGTCAGTGATGCCATTCCTTGTATGGATACGCCACAGTTTATTGATTGGTTTATTGATTTATCATTGATTATTAGAGGACATGTTGATTGTTCCCATTTGTTGACAGTTGTGACTGCAGATACCATACACATTTGTGTACAGGTGTTTGTGTGGGTGCACATTTTCAGCTCATCTAGGTAGATAATCTGGGAGTGCGCTTGTTGGATCATGTGGTCACACTTTTTGCTGTTGTTCAGTCGCTCAGTTGAGTCCGACCCTTTGCGACCCCGTGGGCTGCAGCATGCCAGGCTCCCCTGTCCTTCGCTGTCCCTGGAGCTTGCTCACACTCCTGTCCACTGGGTCGGTCCCTGGTGAGGTTTCAGTACTCACGTCACAGAAGTGCTGGGTCGGTCCCTGATAGGGTTTCAGTACTCAGATCACGGAAGTGCTGGGTCGGTCCCTGGTAGGGTTTCAGTACTCAGATCACAGAAGTACTGGGTCGGTCCCTGGGGGGTTTCAGTACTCAGATCACGGAAGTGCTGGGTCGGTCCCTGGTAGGGTTTCAGTACTCAGATCACAGAAGTACTGGGTCGGTCCCTGGGGGGTTTCAGTACTCAGATCACGGAAGTGCTGGGTTGGTCCCTGGTGGGGTTTCAGTACTCAGATCACAGAAGTACTGGGTCGGTCCCTGGGGGGTTTCAGTACTCAGATCACAGAAGTACTGGGTTGGTCCCTGGTGGGGTTTCAGTACTCAGATCACGGAAGTGCTTGTGGGTGGGTTGTGTTTCTGTGTCTCAGTTGCTTGCAGTGTGTGTCTCTTCTCTTCCTCAGGTGTGAGTGTGGCAACTTGCATGGCCATCCTTCACGTGGGTAGTGCCCAGCAAGTGCGGACAGGCTCCACGAGCTCCAAAGAGGAAGACTACGAGAGTGACGCTGCCACGATCGTCCAGAAATGTGTAAGCTCTGCCTCTGGGGACAGGGAGCCCTGCGTGTTCAGTTGAGGGGGTATGGCAGCTTCCACTTTGTTGCTCACTAGAGGGAAGGGCATGGCGTGCCCTCCGTATCCCTCCACCTTGAGTGGCTGGCCTGAGACATAGGCCTCCTGCTTGCTTGTTTGGCGGTTTGGTTAGCTGTGCGGGAAGCACTGTGACTTTGTAGTGGCGGGGAGCTTTGTGAGCGATGAGTCACTCAGTCAGCAGGTGTATAGAACGGCTTGCTGTACTGGGTCAGTGTACCTTCAGTGGAGGTAGATGTTAGACACAAGGGTTTCTGAAGTGGCGAGTGGACTGGGTGAACAACTGTGATAGAAAGTGCTTGGACGTGGTCCTGGGTATGTTGCTTTAGATGGGGTGGAGGGGACATGTTTGAGAAGGTGTTGTGAGCTGAATGAAAAGACAGAGTCAGCGTCACGTGGCGATCAAGGAATCGTGATGAATCGTACCATTGGAAGTGGTTTGAGGATATTGAAGTCTTCACGCTAGATTGTTTTGGGTCGAATCTAGCATTTATAATGGGCTGTGTCACCTTGCTCAGGTTTTCTGTGTGTTTCCTTTCGGACAGCTTGAAATCTATGACATGACTGGACAGGCAATCAGCAGTTCCCGCCGGGCTGGTGGTGAGGTAAGGCGTCTCTGCCTCCGCTTTACCTGCAGTCTCTAAGAGGCGTAGCCTGGGGCCTGTCTGTCTGCATGTGTATATTTTTTGTGCCTCTTCCAACAGCACTATCAGAACTTCCAGTTGCTGGGTGCCTGGTGTTTGTTGAACAGCCTTTTCCTCATACTGAACCTCAGTCCTACTGCCTTGGCTGACAAGGGGAAGGAGAAAGACCCACTGGCTGCTCTCCGCGTCAGAGACATCCTTTCTCGCACCAAAGAGGGAGTGGGCTCTCCGAAGCTGGGGCCCGGAAAAGGGTATGTGTCCGTTTGATGCCGCGCGTGTTGCACTCTCCTGCCGTTGTCTGTTGAAGGGGAGCTGGTGCCACTCCTCTCGTCTCCACAGGAATAGGAAAGTTTGCCTCCATCCAGTGGATGTGAGCAAGGAAGGTGATGACTGTAGTTCACTGTCTCTATAGCACAGCTATGTGATTTTGGGTAAATCGCTCATTCTTTCCAGTCTTGTTCCCTTCTCTGTAAGAGGGAGAAGGCATTTGTGCAGTGCACATTTCAGGCCTTCTGTGAGGCCCCAGTCAGGGAGGAAGTGCTTCTCTCCTGTGGAATGGGCTCGTTTGGCTTGGGGTCGGCTATGCGCTTGCGCGTTTAAGTTGCTTATGCGCTTGCGTTTGCACGGTTTGGTCTGGCGTCACAGCTTGCTTATTGGAACGTTTGCTGCTGTTTTGATGAAGTCTGGACAGAAACCCTTGCTTGCCAGGCAAAAGTTAGAGACATGATTTCTGTGTTGTTGAGGTTTTATTTTTGAAGCCCAGGCTTATTTCTGGATTTCATTTATTTTTTTCAGTGCTCTATCCAGGCATTGAGGTGCTAATCAGAGCAGCCTCTTTGACGGGGTCTCCGCTGCTGTGGTGCAGGCTTCTCGTTGCCGCGGCTTCTCTTGTTGCAGAGCACAGGCTCAGGAGTTGTGCATGGGCTTAGTTGCCCCCCGGCATGTGGGATCTTCCTGAATCAGGGATCAAACCTTAGTCTTCTCCACTGGCAGGCAGGTTCTTTACCACTGAGCCACCAGGGAAGCCCTGGAGTTTATTTTTTAACTGGAGAACAGTGAGCAAACAGTAGTTTTATAACAAACAGTATAATTGATTATCATGCATGAGTGCTGGGAAGAAAAAGAAGCCAGAACAAGGGGTCAGGAACTGTCGGGGCCTGTTATTTTCGTGGGCATAGTCGGGAAAGGGCTCTAAGAACAAGATGTGGATGTGAGGTGACAGATGAACCTCGAAAGCGTTTGCAGTAGGATTGTTCAGGTCTTGAGGTGGAAGTATGGTCACCATTTTGAAGGATCAGCAAGGCGAGTGTGTTTAGAGCAGAGAAATTGAGGAGGAGAGTGGTAGAAAATCCAGTTAGAGAGGTTACCAGGGCCAGGTCACTCTGGGCCAGGTGTAAGCTGTAGGCATCAGAGGGTTTGCAGGAGTGGAGTAATAAGATCTGAGTTGTTCGTGACTGAGAACCCCGCCCTCCTGGAGAGAATAGACTGTATGTACGGTTGTAAGGCAAGAGGGAATGAGAACAGGTGGGAGGCTCATGCCTTCCTCTGAGCAAGCGAGGAGGGGTTTGGAGTCTGGTGGTGCTGGGAAAGGCAGGGAGAATGAGTCATGTTGGAAAATGATAGGATTTGCTGGTGGCTTGCATGTTGAGTGTGAAAAATATGTCAGAAGTTTCTGGCATGAGCATCGGGAATTGTGTAATTTACTGAGAGAGGGCACACCAGTTTAGGAATAGATTGAGTGACAGGAAGGGGAAGAAATGAAGAATTTCATCTGGGCCATGCTGCTTTTGAGAGGACCGGTAGGCTCTCTGTGACATGCTGAGTAGGCACTTGGGTATGTGAGTCTCGAGTTCAAGGAGGAAGTCGAATTCTGGACCTTAGCAAATTATTCACTACCTTCTCTGTCCCACGTTCTGTATGAGTTCTGGAATGTTGCAGAGAACAAATAAAATAGACGTTCTGAAGAGAGGAGAAGTTGATATTCATGCAAATATATGTTAGATTGTGTCTAGAGAGTATTATAATAAGGGCATTTGACCTGGCTAGAGAAATCAAGGCAGGCTTCCCTGAGGCAGTGTACTGAGCTGAAATCTGAAATAGGCATTGAAATAGTAGGCAGTAGACACCAGGCAAAGTGGGAGGTAAGCATGTTCCAGAGAGAACAGCGGTTTGTGATTTTTGAGTGTCTGTTGTTATACTTTACATTGTAAAGGGAATAGAATGCCAACAGGTATATCCTTGGAAGCTGAAGAAACATATAAAAAGTGGTTGTAGCTTCCTGAGGTTTAAAAGGAATGTATATACATTGTGTAGGTAGCAAGTCATAAGAAAGCAAAAAAAAAAAAAAAAAATCAAAAAATCATCTACCACCCAAATTGGTAAACATTTTTCCAGACATTTTTCTGTGCACATATGTTAAACAGATACCTTTAAGAAAATGGGATCACTGATACTACATATTGTAGACATTTTCAGTGACACAGTTATAGACCTATGTTGTTAATGACTGATGGTAGGTATTCCACTATATAAATATGCCGTAGTTAACCGATTAACTTTTCAAACACTTATTTAGGTTGTGCCATATATCTTGTTTTGATAAAGTGTACTTTAATAGTCCTTCTGAAACACATGTCTGAGCCTTGTTCAGTTATCCCCTTGGGGTCAGTTTCTAGAAGTTTGATTGTGTGGACAAAGGCGTTCTCATTTAGTGATTGCACTCTGGCATGCGCTCCTGGCTACTGGCTGTTGCGCCATTGCCCCTCCGTCCTCTGTGGCAGTGGGTAGCTTTGGTCTCCTGTGGACAGAGCTGCTCCTGCAGGGCCCTCACTGCATTGCGTGGAGTCCTCCTGCGATTGTGGTCATTTTCATCCTGCCCGTGTCATTTGCTGCAGTTTTCCCTTTGGTGTTTATACTTTCTTCTTACTGATTTACGGGAGCTCTTTGTATATTAGATATACTAACCCTCTGTCGTGTGGTCATTTGGACAGAAAGAGAAAGTTCTACTCAGATTTAATGTAAACCTTTGTTTTTATTCTCCCTGTCCAGATATCTTGTAAAAGTTGCTAGTTTTTAGCCTTGTCTTCTCAAAAGAATGACTTTGTGAAAGACTCCTTTGTGTGTTTATTTTTGGCCGTGCTGGATCTCCTTGCTGCGTGTAGCAGCCAGGGGCTTCTCGGTGGGCGGCGTCTCTTGTTGCAGGGCTTCGGCTCTGGGGCACAGGCTCACTAGTTGTGGCACGCAGACTCAGTTGCCCCTCGGCATGTGGGGTCTTCCTGGACCAGGGGTCTAACCCGTGT
This sequence comes from Litocranius walleri, assembly GCA_006410535.1. NCBI lineage: Eukaryota > Metazoa > Chordata > Mammalia > Artiodactyla > Bovidae > Litocranius > Litocranius walleri. The sequence continues at coordinate 2,934,488 of SJYG01000042.1, read as the reverse complement.
CCCTACATTGGCAGGAGGATTCCTATCCGCTGTGCCACCAGAGAAGCTCGCAGAAGAATGGCTCTGGATGTCAGTATTTCCACGTCACCCAGTAGCTTTGAATTGACAGTTTAAATTCCAGAGTTTCTTCTAGTCAAGTTCTTAGCCTGAGGCCTGAGGCTGCCTAGGCAGTCTGTAGGTGGCCTTCAGGGAGAGTGAATTCATGAAATTATATGTAGATTTTATGTTTTTGCAATTTTTTTCACTCCCTGGGGAAAAAATCTACTTAAGAATCTACTTTAAGAATCTACTTAAAGGGCCTCAAAATGGCAAAATCCATGATTGTAATTTGTTGTCTGAAAGTGTGTGTTTCCCTTTTGCTTTGTGTAGGCATCAGGGCTTTGGGGTGCTCTCAGTAATATTGGCAAACCATGCCGTCAAGCTGCTGGCGTCTCTTTTTCAAGACCTGCAAGTGGAGGCTCTGCACGAGGTGAGGGCTTGTCCTCAGAGTCAGCGGGGGCTGCTGCTTCCTCTTCTGGCTTATACCCGCTTGAGCCACCAGATGAGGTGCTTGCTTGCCGTTGAGACCTGACCTTAACTCTCCCTTTACCTTCAGGGCTGGGAAGCAGACGGCCCCCCTGCAGTCCTGAGCATCATGGCCCAGAGTAGCTCCATGCAGAGGATTCAGCGGCTGATTGACGCTGTCCCCCTGACGAGCCTGCTGCTGACACTGCTCTCAACTTCCTACAGGAAGGTGGGTGGGCACGCTGCGGAGAGCCTGTGAGGCCTTCTTAGATGCCCTCCTTACAACGAATGGGACGGATTGCATGCCTTAGTCTTTGTAAACGCATCGTTTGTGGTAATGGTTTTGAAGATGAGAAAAGCTCCTAATGATTCCAGAGATTTGAATTAGCTATTGATTATCAGGACTTCCTGGTGGCTCAGACGGTAAAGCGACTGTTTACAATGCGGGAGATCCCTGGTTTGATCCCTGGTTTGGGAAGATCCCCTGGAGAAGGAAATGGCGGTCCATTCCAGTACTATGGCCTGGAGAATCCCATGGTGGGCACTGGGCAATTTGTGACAATTGGCCTGCTGAAGCAAAGCATAGAGGACACTGGAAAACTTCCCTTTTCAGTTTTTGTCCAGAATTAGGGTTTTGGAGTATTTTTATAGCAGTGGTCCCCAGACTTTTTGTCACCAGGGACCTGTTTTGTGGAAGACAGTTTTTCCACAGATCAGAGATGGTGTTGAGGGTGGGGTGGGATGGTAGTTTGGGGATGATTCAAGCACAGTACACTTGTGCATTTTATTTCTATTATGTCACCTCCATCTCAGATCATCAGGCTTTTAGATCCTGGGGGTTGGAGACTCCTGTTTTAGGATAAAGCTAGGAGAGTCCTGAAGGGAGCTATTAGGAGAAATAGTTCACTTGGATTTAGAAAGAAGAGACACAGAGAAGACTGTTCATGTGGTGACAGGGCCGAAGGAGGGTGGCTTCATTTTCGGAGTCACTGATTCTAGAAGCCTCGCTGTTTTCCCAGGCATGTGTCCTGCAGCGCCAGAGGAAGGGCTCCATGAGCAGCGATGCCAGCGCCTCCACTGACTCAAACACCTACTACGAGGACGATTTCAGCAGCACGGAGGAGGACAGCAGCCAGGGTAGGCGCCCCCGTCCTGTCCTGGGGCCCAGCGCGCAGCAGGACGCGCCCCGGGCTTCCTGCTCACTGGCTTCTCTCACCTGCCCAGCCTGGATCTTGGCCGCGTGTGCCCTTAAGTGGAGGCTGAAGACTGAGAGAGTGGGCCCATCACCAGCAAAGCTCATATGGCTCTGGTTTCTTCTCCTCCACAGTCAGGACACTTCTCCCCTGTTTTTGTCTCTTTCTACACTAACTCATGTGGTGAACTCCCTCTTGCTTACTGGTTCCTAGTAACAGGCTATTAGTAACGAGCAATTAGACCAGGTTGCTAGTAACATTCCCTCCTGCCTTGGTGTGGAGAGAGAGTAAATAAAATAAGCATATCAGATTCTCTCTATCCAGGTTTGTGGGAACAACGTATGTAGTATTGCAAAAAAGTGCGATTCTTATCTGGGGGCTTACAGTTGATGACAAGTAAAAGTTTGCGCTTGAGAACATTTGGCTTGTTGCCAGTAAAATAAAGTGAGGTGATTTCTATTCCTTCTTGGGGTTCTTTTAAAAGTGTTGGTCTTGTTGAGGTATAACTTATACACAATAAAGCGCTTAGTATACTTGCTGTATACATTTGTATGAGTTTTGACAACTTTATGCCACTATGTATCTTTCACCATAATTTAGATACCTTGTATTCTTTTTGATTCAGGCACTTTTACAAGGCAGGTGTACTGAAACAATTTTAAAAGTGGGTAACTTTTGTTACTTTGTTAACTTTTCTCTTTCCCTGTTAGATGACGACAGTGAACCTATCTTGGGGCAGTGGTTTGAAGAGACCATCTCCCCCAGTAAAGAGAAGGTGGCTCCTCCGCCTCCTCCCCCGTCCCCTCCCCTGGAAAGCTCACCTCGTGTCAAGAGCCCCAGTAAGCAGGCTCCTGGGGAGAAGGGCAACATCTTGGCCAGTCGCAAAGATCCTGAGTTGGTAAGAGTGGATTTCTGAGTGGGGAAGGAGAAATGGGGAGAAGGTGTGTGAAAAGCAGATCATTGGAATAAAACCATTTTGTATGTTGAATCATTAATTTTCTAAAATTAATTTCTTTTAATTGCAGGATAATTGCTTTACAGTATTGTGATAGTCTTTGCCATTCATCGCCGTGGATCATTAATGTTTAAAGACATTTAATACTTAGGGCTTAAGTATATTGATTGTGTTTCATTAAATAACTGTTGTATTCCTGATGGTGTTTCTCTGATTGAGGGTTAGTAACATGGGGTTTAAGGTTAGATAGAAGTGAATTGAATCCTACTTCTACTGCATTTACTGACTTTATGACTTCAGGCAAGAACCTGAGTTTGTCTGAGCCTGTTTTGTCTCCTGTTGTATGGGAGTGATTGTGCCTCCTGAGAGTGTTGTGAAGAATTAACAGGCCGTCGCCTACGTCCAGTATGTCATGACTGATTACTAACTGTCTGTGCGACCAGTGTTTGTGGGTGGCACACTGTCATTCCCTCTTCCAAAGCCCCATCGGTAAATAGATCAGATACAGTCTTCGCTTTTATACAGCTTAGTGTAGTCAAGGATATGGGTTTAAAACATTTACATAATAATTCAGCTTGATTCGGTTCACTCTAGTTAAATTAGTACTATTCTTTTGGTCATTGCTGTGCAGCTTATGGTATCTTAGTTCCCCGACCAGGGATAGAACCCAGGCCCTTGGCAGTGAAAGTGCACAGTCCTCACCACTGGACCGTCAGGGAATCCCCCAATTTAATTTTAATAGACAAGTGAAGAACTGGGCATTCCAGATGTGTATAGTGATAATACAGGCTTCAGAACTGGATATAGCAGTAATGTCTTAGAGCTGGACTGGTACAGGAGCTTAGAGGGATGAAAGGAATGAGCCCGCCTACTTGCGAGCCCTCTGTCCTCGTACGGTGCTCCCTCTGTCCTCGCACGGTGCTCCCTCTGTCCTCGCACGGTGCTCCCTCTGTCCTCGCACGGTGCTCCCTCTGTCCTCGTATGGTGCTCCCTCTGTCCTCGTACGGTGCTCCCTCTGTCCTTGTATGGTGCTCCCTCTGTCCTCGTATGGTGCTCTGTGAGGCCTGCTGCATTGAATTGATGCGCCATTGCTTGTGATTGGTGCAGTCACATGAGAAAGGCTGTCGTAATTAGACTTAGTCATAGTGTCAGTGATTGGAAATCTGAGACTTTGAGTCATTGTGTTTATCGCCTGAGATCTGTGGCCGTATTTTACTTTGTATTTAGGGTTTGTGGGAGCTCTGGGCTCATGAACCTGCTGTGACCTTTATGTGTTCTTCTCAGTTCTTAGGCCTGGCTTCCAACATTTTGAACTTCATCACCTCTTCCATGCTGAACTCCCGGAACAATTTTATCCGAAACTATCTGAGCGTATCTCTTTCAGAGCACCATATGGCCACATTGGCCAGTATCATTAAGGAGGTGGACAAGGATGGGCTCAAGGGTCAGTAGACAGGATATGTGCCTGGCGGGCATTTTCTAGCAGCATTTGACTGCTGCCCGGGTGGGGCACCGCATCAAGTAGGTGCTTGAGTAATTGGTTTTCCCGTGTCTTCAAGGTGCATCAGATGAAGAGTTTGCGGCCGCCCTCTATCACTTCAACCACTCCCTGGTGACTTCGGACCTTCAGTCGCCTCACCTGCAGGTGTGTGTGCGCTGCGACGGTTCGGGCCAAGAGCTCTCTGCGTCTGCACTCTGTAGGCTGCGCTTGTTTCTGTAGCTCGGGAACAGTTTGTCTTGGGACCCCCCTCCCTGGAAAGAGTGCTGAGAGACTACTCTAGGATGTCCCTCTGGCCTAATTAAGATCATTTCAAGAATATGTGTCCTTTAGCCCCAACTTACTCATTAAGTTTAAAGAAAAGGAAGAGCTACAAAACCTACTCCTGGTAACTGTCCTAGTATAAAAGTAAATAGACAAGGGGACGTTTTATTAAAAAATAATAAGTGACCAACAATGGAGGAAATGTTAAGCGCCCTTAGTAATCTGAGAAATATAAATTAAAATGCTTGTCTTATAAGAATCAGTCAAATTATAGGAGATGGATGTTCTTTTAGTTCTTAGGCCTGGCGTCCAACATGTTGAACTTTATCACCTCTTCCATGCTGAACTGTTGGCGCAGTTTTGTCTGAAACTATTCCAAGCGTATCCCTTTCAGAGCACGGTATGGCCGTGTTGGCCAGTATCATCCAGCAGGTGAACAAGGAGGGACTCAAGGTCCATGATGTGCTCCCATAGATAACCCACCACTGAAATCAAGCCTAGGATCTTGATTGTGGACTTCTAAAACTTGTAGCTTTCTTTCCTCACTGAAGTAGCTGATATCTGGAATCCTGAATCTTAAATTCCTCATTTCATTAGTTTCATATATGTATTTGCGTTTGCATTTAAGGAATATTTTAAAATTTAAAATTGTTTGATTGCTTTTAGCAGTGACATTACATTCTGTGCAATTTTGTAGGCATTTTCCCTTAACATTATTTAGTACTTTATTATCAGAATTCGTCTGTACATTTGCACATTTTTATAGTTTTTGTTTTGACTGCTGTATGTATTTCATTGTGTTTGTGACTGTGCCAGTTTATTCGTTTCCCTTCTGCTCCAGCTGATGAGCATTTGGGTTGTGTTAGCCAGATGTCATTGTCACTCTAGGTGTTGCATGATCCTTCTCTTTGAAAAGGGTGATTCCTTTGGCTGCACTGCCTCTTGCTGGGTGGGGCTGCTCTGGCCGCCGTGCGCAGGCCGCTCGTTGAGGCTGCTCCTCCTGTGGTGGGGCGGGTGCTCCCGGCGCTACTTGCTCTGCAGCACAGGGGTGGGGTGGGGGTGG
>SJYG01000042.1:2859430-2928653 GCA_006410535.1 Litocranius walleri | reverse complement strand
TCTGTGTGTGTGTGTGTGTGTGGTCTCTGTGTGGGTGTGTTGGTGTGTGTGGGTGGGTGTGGTGTCGGTGTGGGGGGGTGTGTGTGGTGTGGGTGGGGGGGGTGGGGTGGGGATCTTCCTGGACCAGGGATCGAGCCCGTGCCCCCTGCACTGGCAGGACGACTCTTAGCCACTGGGCCTCCAGGATATCCTGCTGCACTCTTTCTTGTGCACATCCCCTGTATGTCCCCTGTTGCAAGTGAGTCTCTTGGGAATATAAATTGAAGTAGGATTGGCAGGTTATAGCGTCCATGACCTTAAGCAGATGACTCCAAGGTGCCCTCTGTGGTAGCACCAAGGTTCACCCTCACTAGCAGTGTGCCAGGGATATGGGGACTCACATTCTCTCCCAAGGTCTGACAGTGTCGTATCCTGATGATAACTTGACTAACATAATCAGAGCTGGTGTTTCTCAGTCTTTAGTGTGCATAACGCTTCCTGGGGAATTTGTTAAAAACTCAGATTCTCAGTTAATGTGACCATGCCCCACCACCCAGTATTCGCCCCCAACTCTCCCCAACCAACCCCAGTAGAATTTAATTTGGGAGATCTCCAATAATTAGCTCTAAGGTTGTTAATGCGGAGAAGGCAATGGCACCCCACTCTAATACTCTTGCTGGGAAAATCCTATGGATGGCAGAGTCTGCTGCTGCAGTCCATGGGGTTGCAAAGAGTCGGACACGACTGAGCGACTTCACTTTCACTTTTCACTTTCATTCATTGGAGAAGGAAATGGCAACCCACTCCAGTGTTCTTGCCTGGAGAATCCCAGGGATGGGGGAATGTAGTGGGCTGCCGGCTATGGGGTTGCTCAGAGTCGGACACGACTGAAGCGACTTAGCAGCAGCAGCAAGGTTGTTAATGAAAATTTTTTTGTTACTCTTAAGATTATTTCAGTGGTTTCTCAGAATCAAAACACAATTCAAGGACTTGTACTTGCCTCCAAAGGAGCTAAATCCAGAAACTTATTTCATGAAGTTAAAAAATTGATTCTCAGAGGGAATTGGTCCCATGGCTGGGATTCCGCGCTTGCCCTGCAGGGGGCGTGGGTTCCCTGATCAGGGAACTAAGATGCTGCATGGTGCAGCCAAAAAAAAAAATTCTCACAGTCCCAAGCTGTTCGAGAAATCCTGAAGCGTTTCTTTTGTTGTTTAAAGAGGTAATTATAAACCCTATTTATGCTTATCTACTGGTACATGGGAAAAATTTTTTTTTTAGCAGAAAAGAGACTATATCGATAAATAGAGTAGAAAAGCTATTGACCTGTCTAAGGTGAAGAGCAGAAAATGCTTCAGTTACGATATTGCCTGCAGTAACTTCTCAGAGTGAAGGGTCAGGGTTTCCTGCCAAAATTATCAGCTCCTTGCCCAGGTCTGACCTTATCAAGAGATGTTCCAAAGGTCATAGATTTCTACTTTTCTTGGCTAAACTTTTATGTCCAAATAATGGGGAAGAAATATTTTTCTTTAGAGAATAGGGATTCTTAAGACTCCTGGGATGATACCACTTTCTTAGCATTTAAAAAATAATTGCAGACCTTGTGTGGATGTGTAGCTGGGCTGCCCATAACTGCTGACACTGCAGAGGAAGCCCTCAGGTCTCCAAGTTTCATTCCATCACCAGGCATGGAGCTGTAAACTGTTTCCCATATTGCACTGCTGTGAAGGACAGGCATTGTAGTCTGTCTGCTGTTGAGTCCCCTTACCTTGGATATTATTTCTTTGGAATAATGTGCAAAGTTGTCTTCCCCAAGATGCCTGATTTAAGTTGCCAGATACACAGTGTTTGTAAGGGACATTAATAAATTGTATTGTTACTGTTACTGTTTAACACTATATTTAATATTGCATGTAAAATTATCATGACTGAACAATACTGTTACTATGGTGATCTAGGCTCATTTGTAAGTATTCATGGAAAGTCATCCATGTTTCAGGTACTGTTATAGGAAGTGAAGAAATAAAGATGACTTCGGTTAGTGTGGCTTCATGAGAAAGGGAGACAGGGAGGTTGAAGGACCTAGCGTAGAGATCATGGGAAATTGTTTGAATGAGGCGAGGAGAGCTTAAGAATTGAAGATGCTGCCAAATTAAAAACCTTTGAAACCCAAACGAGACCAGCAGGATGCTCTTGTCTTAATAGAAATAGGGAAATCAGGAAAGAGAGTCGATTTGGGGGTAAAAGGAGTGATATTGAGAACTCGGGGCCATGCTCCTCGGGTTTAAGCAGACTCATGCTCTCACTCATGCATCACTTGCTTTTTAGGCTCCTATTAAGCACCCTTAATTGAAGCACAGCCGGCTTACAGTGCTGTGCTAGTCACTGCTGCACAGCAGAGTGGCTCAGTCACGCGTATGCGCTCTTTTGCAGTGTGTCCTTTTCCATCACAGTTTGTCACAGGATAGTGAGTGTGGTCTCCTGTTCTGTGCAGTGGGACCTTGTCGCCCATCCTCTGTTAAAGCTTGCGTCCGCTAGCCTCAGCTCCCACCCCACCCCTCCTCCACCCTCTGCACTTTGGCAGCACCTAGTCTGTCTGCTGTGTCCGCGATTCTGTCTCTGCTTCACAGACAGGTTCGTTTTTGTCATATTTAGATTCTGCGTGAAAGTGGTGTCGGGGGGCATTTGCCGCTCTCTTTCTGGCCTCACTAGGCACAGTGCTCTCAGGTTGGGGCCCTGTCGCTGCAGACGGCGCTGCTCCATTCCTGCATGCGGCTGAGCAGTGCCCCAGGCATGTGCACTGCTCTTGTTTGGCCGTCTGCCGACGGGCGCTGTGAGTGCTAAAGGGCTGCATGCGTCTGTTGGACCGTGTCTTGTCTGGATGTGTGCGCAGGAGCAGGGCTGTCAGGTCAGAGTTGTGCTTTTAGTTTCCTGGGAAACTCCGTAGTGTTTCCCACAGTGACTACACCGGCTGACACGCTCATGGGTCACTTAGTCACAATTACTCAGAGTGATCCTTTGGGTTCTTTAGGTACAGGAGGCATGATTTGCCATTTTCTGTTTTTAAAAATGAGTCAGTGTCAGCCCTCCAAAATGACTTTTAGGTCCTTGCAGTAGGCGAGCCTTGGAGTTGTTTGCAGTCAAGAAAATTGAATAGCTGAAGGTGAAGACAGTTAGCAGAGGCATCGTCTATATGATTGTATTTTTTCCTTTGTCAGTATGTTAGAATCTGTAGCCCTTTCAATCAAATGAGAAAAACGGTATTATCAGTATCTTAAATTTGAATAAAATAGTCACCATTACTGCTTTTGAGAAAAAAAAACACCACCACTTTAAATAGTGAAATTTCGAGGTGCCAGAGGGATGAAGATGTCTTAGAAAATAGTTGGAAATGTGAGTCTGAAATTTAGGAGGTAAAAAATGAAGACTGATACTACAGCTTTGGGGATTGCCCTCTGGGAGGCCGTTGTTGAAGTGATGAGAAACAGGGCGATGGGTCGGGGCCAGCAGGAGAGAGGAGGCCGAGGCTCACCTTGGGTGCCGGCGCGGGGAGCGGCGGGGAAGGGCGCTCGGAGGGTGTCCAGGGATGCGTCGGGCCGGGCTCCGCTCCATCGTGACTGACTTGCTCCTGAGGAAGTCAGTTCTTCCTTAGACCTCGTCAGTGCGAGGGATGGGGAAAGCCGGTTCCTGAGGAGTGTTGGCTTGCTTGTTACGACTCTGAGCCCTAACCCATCTGGCACGAGGCAGACAAGCTCACTTGGAGGTGGTGAACAGCAGAGGACAGACGGCAGCCTTTGTCCTCTCGCCGAGTTCCTGGTTTCAGTGCTGCCATGCTTCCTTTTGCTGCCGTCCACACAGAGGCATAGCTTCACAGCTGTCATCAGAACACTGACTTGTCCCTTGGGCTCTGCGCTTTCAAGCTTGATGACTCTGTGTCTGTGTGTGGCACGACATGTATAATCGAAACACTGACGTGTCCCTTAGGCTCTGCGCTTTCACGCTTGATGACTCTGTGTGGCATGACATGCATAGAGCATGTTTTCATGTTTGCTTGCTCTGTGTGGTTGCCACCATTGTGGCTGCATGCACGTGCCTTGGTTTTATTTTTTATTACCAGTAGTGCTCCAGTTAAGACTTTTGCAATAGATCAGACATGTTTCTTTGTTTTTTGAATTGTTTTCTTGAGCCAGGAACGGAGAAGTTAGTCATCATGTCTTTGTTGAGCATAATGATTGAGAACGTGGGTTTTAGAGAGAAGCCTGGCTTGTCACTTGGCGATCGTGTGGCTCTGGTCGTGCTCCTGCGCCACCCTGAGCTCTGTCCCTCGTCAGTGCAGCAGAGCACACCCCGTCTGGCATTCCACTCTCAGCACTTAGTGTCGCAGTCTCCATGCAGCGTTTACCCCGCGTAACCCGCCAATACGTGGGAGCTACGCGTGATATCCATGACTTTTTGAACATTTTCGAGGAATAGGGTGCTCTTGGATGTTTTTTTACAAGAGTCTAATTTAGTTTGGCAGACTTCAGAGTCTATCCTATGTCCTGAGGTAACCATGATTTGTGTTTTCTAAAGCCAAATGAGAAAGCAGGCATTTGTCTGGCTTTCCATTGGCATCCTGCTCAGTGTGTGTGTGTCTGCGGAGATAAATTGCAGCTTAGATAACTGAGCCGAAAGTAAAGCTCATTTGAAAGCCATGCTACAACTGGAGGCAGAGACCACGGCCTGATTAATTCTGGATGCTGAGACATCGTTGAGGCAAGATTTCTCTGCTAATGCTATTAATGCAAGTAGTTGGCCCTCTTAAGTTGTTGGAGCTCCCCCTTTGGAGTGTTATTTGTGGTACATAACTGACTTGAAAGAAAAACTGTTAGCTATTACAGCTGAAGTTTGAAGTTTTCTTTCAAAGACACAGTATCCATTGGAACTGACCCTGACTCTGCTGTCTGCACGCGCGCCTGCTTTTTGGGGACCTGATTTCTGATGCTGGTTAACTGTTGTTGGTAGTGGGGTTAGTCTTCCCTGTGTATTTTTCTCATGTGTGGGATGGCCTCTTGGGGCTGCTTCTGAATCTGGATTTCTGTGTCCTCTTTTTTCTGAAGGGCTCTCTGTCAGTGTTAAAGGCAGCCTCCTCCCTGCCCCTCTCCCTAACGGCCTCTTGTGTGTCTTTCATGTCAGAGCACACTGCTGCAGCAGCTGGGAGTTGCTCCTTTCTCTGAGGGCCCGTGGCCCTTGTATATTCACCCTCAGAGCCTCTCTGTGCTTTCGCGCCTGCTGCTCATCTGGCAACACAGAGCCAGCGCTCAAGGTGGCCCTGACGTCCCTGAATGCCTCAGAGTCTGGGACAGGTAAGAGAGCTCCGGCAGAAGCCCTAGGAGGAGGCTGCGATTCACAATTCGTGTGACTGATTTGTAGCTCATCTGTGGCCCTGAGATGGCACTCTGATGATAGGCTTAAAGTGGCAAGGGTGGGGGAGTATGTTTCTGATGGGGGGATTTGGGAGGAGCTGGGGGGCTATTTAAAAAACAGAGATACATAAACTAGGATCTGGAAACAGAATCTTCCCTTTAGCACATGGAGGATTTGATTCCAATTATGAGAGAGAACCTGAATCCGGAACAAAAACCAATTTTATCCCGACCTGGTTTTTTTTGAAAGGGAACAGGGAAGCCAACTCTGTCTTTGGTTATTTTGCTTTCGACACAAAACCACTTAGAGTGACTTGCAGTCTTTTTTGGACAACTTTTAAAGAATATTTTTACTTGGGGGAAGCTCAGATTAATCATCTAAATCCTCTTTAGATGGACCTATATTTGCCATTTTTGTTTACATGGTTGGGAGTCTTCAAAGCAGTTAGTTTTCCTAAAAGGCTTTGTTTTCCTCTTTCCCAGTCCATGATCAAATAGCTCTACTGCTGGATTTGAGAAATCACAAACCCCCGTGAATGCCAGACGTGCACGATATTTTTCCTGGTGGAATCGTGCAGAAAGGCCAGAAGGTGGAGGGTAGGGGAGTGGTGAGGGAAACCCTTATTAGAATACAAGCTTCTCTCCTGACAGCCAAAGGCAGGGAAAAGAGCTGCTGTGTTCTTTCCTTGTTTGCATGACAGGTTTTCTCACAAGTTCTCTAAATAGTGTAAATTTTGTGTTGCTTTTTAATGCATTGAGTTCTTTTCAGCTCTTACCATGTTGTGATTTTTAACTTGTAGTATGAATTCTCAAAATGAGAATTAATCTGTAGAATCAGATGATAGAGAAAAAGGTAGTTGAATTGTTTCTGCCTACCCAGATTTATTAATTAAAGAAAAAAAAAAGCCACCTTTTGGATAGCTTGTAGTTCTTTTTTCATTGTCAGAAATGGCAGCGTGGGAGTTAACACGGCTGTGGCCACAATTAATGTTGTTGAAGGGTTGTTGAAAATGCTTTTGTGGCCAAATCTAGTTTTTTGGTAGCCAAGATTTAATTTTTATCTATTTTCTGATTACACGTAGTTTCTCCTTTCCCTTAATTTGTCCTCTTCATGTCTGGGTTTAAGAAATCTGCCTTTTCTGCCACTGGACACTGGCACTCTTGAGGGATGCTCTGACCTCTGCCCACTAGACATGCTCTTCCCTCCTCTGTGGCAGGTTCTTGTCAACCATGAGGCAGAACGCCCTGCAGGGGGTGGTGCCCGCGGAGACGGAGGACCTGAACGTGGAGCACCTGCAGCTGCTGCTCCTCATCTTCCACAGCTTCTCGGAGGAGGGCCGGCGGGGCGTCCTGGCGCTCTTCGTGCAGACCATCCAGGAGCTGAGTGCCAGCATGGACACCCAGATGCGCTCTGTGCCGCTCATCCTGGCTCGCCTGCTTTTGATCTTTGATTATCTGCTTCATCAGTACTCCAAAGCCCCCGTGTATCTATTTGAGCAGGTACAGAGGAACATGTTCTTTTTGCTTTACAGCTGTTCTGAGATCTTTGTTATTCTCAAATTATCATGCCCAAAACCGAAGTGGCCTGCTCACTCGCGGCTGAGGTCTCAGGTGTCCACTGTGGTGTGCCTCAGTGCCCTGAGGGAGGCCTCTGGGGCCTTGTCTCTGTGCCCGCACTCTATGTTTAGCCAGAAGCGACACATATGGGTCTATTTCATTTGATGTGTTTGTTGAAATTGGAGCATAGGTTCTGTTCACAGGTGTCCTTCTTTGAACTGCCCCACTTTATGTGTGTTGAGCACAGCGCTGTGAGTGTCAGGCCTCAGTTAGTTCATTAGTGGTTGATGGTCGAGCAGTACATTTTATGGATTAGTAAATTGCTTTGTTCCAGGGAACCAAAATGAGAGTGGGAGGGCCGTTTAAGGATTATTGCAGTCAGTGTTTCTGACAGTTCTGCATTACACACTGTTGCCTTTATGCTCTGGCAAAAAGATGCTTCCCAAAAGAAGTCACAGAAAAATCTAAAATTTTATTTTGGTTAAATTTCTGAGACTTTGCTGTGTCAGTCTGATGTCATGCCTGGAGTGAGAAGCAGAATGATGACTGTGTCTCTTTCTTAATTTGAATCTCTGTGTTTTGAAAGGTGCAGCATAACCTGCTTAGTCCTCCTTTTGGGTGGGCAAGTGGCTCCCAGGACAGCAGCAGCCGCCGAACAGCCACCCCTCTCTATTATGGGTTCAAAGAAGTAGAAGAGAACTGGTCTAAGCATTTTCCATCAGGTCAGAAAGAAGACTCTCGATAAGAAACTTCCTGATTCTCATGGGAGGGGCTGAATTTGGAGCTTGGGGCATCCTTGAGAACCTTTGGTCATTGGTGTGGTCTCCGATACCTATGGATTCAAAACTCTTGGTGGAAACAGACCCTCACATATCCACGTTTATTTAAAAGCAAAAACACCTCTGAGATGTGAGAAGTTGGAACCCTCCGGTCCTAGGGTGCAGCATGTGTGCTCTTGCCACTCGGGTGATGGAGTGTAACTCTCCTTCAGGGGCACCGCCTCACAGAGAGGCTGGCTTGTTGGGGCCTGGTCTACAGACAATGGGAGCTGGGGTTTCTCCCCGGGCTTTCGCACATGGCAGTGGCCCATGCTTTTGAGAAGGCTCCTCTTGTGTGCACTGCCTATGTTTGCTTCATCTGAGGATTGTTAAATACCAAGTGTGTTTGGTGGACATGCTCATCAAGCCCTAACGTGAATTTATCATCACTGGGATCTCTTAGTGGTTGGTCCCTTTGATATGGGGGAGGCAGCATTTAAGACTACCAGTCTCATGATAACAGTTTTGTCGATTCACGTGATGATCATAGAATAGAAGTTAACTCCTGGAACAGAAGTTGTCAACTGGGGGTGATGGTACTCCCCACCCTGACAGGGGCCCTGGGGCTGTGTCCAGAGACATATTTGGTTGTCACAGGTGGGAGGCCGCTGCTGGCCATCGGGGGATGGGAGTGGGCTGGTGCTCAGCATCTGTTGTGCAGAGGGTAGTTCCCCTCAGCAGAAAGTCATCTGGCCCAGAGTGTCAGTGGGTCATGCCAGGCTTGGGAAACCCTGGTCCAAGTGTCTTCTCACGTTTCATACTTGTTCGACTTAAGAGTGGAACTGTTCTTTCAATAAGCACATTGCTTTTCAGATGCCGTCCCACAACCCAGATTCTACTGTGTCCTGTCCCCAGAAGCCTCAGAAGATGATTTGAACCGACTTGATTCTGTGGTACCTAGAATTTAAAAATCCCATTTTGCATGTGGGTTAGGTGGTGTCCACCAAAATCAGGCTATTAGGAGGAAAGGGAATGATGTAACTTTCTGTAAGGAGTGAATTTAGTCTGTATTAGGATTTGAGCTTTTTCTAAAAGGAAAATGTTGTTTTGAGATTTATTTGCTGGGCTCCAGTAGGGGGTGTCCTTCCTGGCAGTTGACACCTCTGACATTATTTCTAAAGACTGTCTGTGTTAGCATTTTCACAGGCAGCTATTTTAATGGACAAAATAGTTGTCTCGCTCTAATGCCTGCACACATGTGCCCACAATATAGTCGATAAGCTGAGCTGGTCCATGAGGGGACTCTTGCTGCAATGAGACATTAATAACTATTGGGAGTGAGCTGTTTGTCAATCCTGAGGTTAAGTGGTAGTATATGGGTAGTAGGAAAAAATTTCACAAAGTGAGAGAAAACGATTGACTGTATTTCTTGATATTAGGCCTGCGATGTCCTCTTCTCCAAGCTCGTCAAGTATGATGAGCTGTACACTGCACTGATGTCCCTGCTGGCAGCTGGGTCCCAGCTTGACACAGTCAGGAGGAAGGAAAGCAAGAATGTAACAGCCCTGGTGAGGCCATGGCAACCTGGGCTAATGAAGAGTTGGGCATGTGTCTGATTATTGGGGAGCAGTCCACCAGGAATTTCCTTCTGGGGTCTAGTCACCTTTTTTTGCTTTTCTTTTCGGTTAACATTGAGAGGAATGTGACTTTGAGAGGAGGGGCCACCTCAGTTCTCATCTCCTGAGTGCTGGTTGATGTATGATATTGGAGGCCACACTGGAGCTTTTTTTGTGGCCCCATGAATGTGTCTCGTACCTGTAGAATTCATAACGGCAGTTAAGACCACAGAAAGGGCCTGCTGAAGGCAGTGTCTTGCTCTCTTTCAGTCACTTGGTAAATTACTGGGGAGCCAGGGACTCAGAATTGCTTTCTGGGCCTGTGAAATGTACAGAATGTGGGACAGATGTTATATGTATGTAAAAGGTGTCTTTTACCATTTTTTGCTTTGGGTGTATTCTCTAGGAAGACCCAGTGAGCTGACTTAAGAGCCAAATCTCAGTTGAAAATTGGGACTGTACCCTGTTCTGCTTTAAAAATTATATTGATATTTAGATCAGTTTTTATTGTTAGGGAGATCTTGAAAGACTGAAGTCGCTTAGTTGTTTCCTCATCTTTGCAACCCCATGGACTGTAGCCTACCAGGCTCCTCCATCCATGGGATCTCCATGGGAGATCTTGAGGCAGTACCCAAAACTCCTGCCTCTGAGATGGCTGTTTTTGCTTCTTGTAGGAAGCCTGTGCCCTTCAATATTACTTCTTGATACTGTGGAGGATCCTGGGCATTTTGCCACCATCGAAAACTTACATGAGCCAGTTGGCCATGAACTCGCCAGAGATGAGTGAATGTGGCGTCCTGCACACCCTGCGGTGGTCGTCCCGCCTCCGGGTCAGCTCCTACGGCGCCTGGATAAAGGTGCGGCCGAGCCCGCGGCTCTGATGTGGGAAGCTTAATTTAGGTGTCAGGCTGAGGGGGAAGCCTTAGACCCTGCCTGTTTTGCTCTCCTGAACACTTTTTTCTTGCTGTAAATAGGACCACCTTATCAAACAGGGAATGAAGGCTGAACATGCTGGTTCTCTCCTAGAACTGGCGTCCAGCAAGTGCAGCTCCGTGAAATATGACGTTGACATTGTAGAGGAGTACTTTGCCCGACAGGTATGTGGGTTTGGGGTCCGTAATGACAGAACTTGGCTTATGATGCAGTTTTTTTTTTTTTTTTTGCCACAACTAACTAAGATCTTGGGTATCTTTTAAAGATCTCGTCCTTCTGTAGCATCGACTGTACCACCATCTTGCAGCTGCATGAAATTCCCAGCCTGCAGTCCATCTACACCCTGGACGCGGCTGTCTCCAAGGTCCAGGTCTCTCTGGACGAGCATTTCTCTAAGGTGGCCGCCGAGACCGACCCACAGAAGTCCTCTGAGGTCACCAAGAACCTGCTGCCCGCCGCGCTGCAGCTCATTGACACCTACGCCTCTTTCACCAGGTGGGCGGGCCGCCTGCCCAGAGGTGTTGGGAGATGGGGATGTAAATGCTTGGGTGGCTTACGTTCCTGTGTAAATATTTGCTAGCATTTTTCTTGTAGGGTGCAAAGAGAGGTAATGCAGTTTTTCCAAACACTGTCTTTCCTGTTATTCACTGAGGTGAAGCTCCTTAAACCTCATGGGACATAGGCAGAGAAGACATTTTCTTATTTACTTGTCTGGCTGGGTCGGGTCTTAGTTGCAGCCCTCGGGGGCGTCCTTGTGTCACGGGGGTGGTCTTTCGTTGCGGCGTGCGGGCTACGGAGCCTGCGGGCTCCCTACTTGCGTGTGGGCTCTCTGGTTGTGGTGCAGGGCTTAGTTGCCCTTTGCCATGTGGGGCTTAGTTCCCTGACTAGGGGTCAAACCCTCGTCTCTTGCATTGCAAGGCAGATTACTAACCACTAGACCACCAGGGACTTTGAAATCCTGAGGAAAACCTTTTCTTAATGAGTTAGAGAGTATTTTGAAACCCAGTCCTTTCTATAATAAACATTGCAAATTGCACACCCTGTAGACTTCTTTTGTTTATTTTGCATAGTGTTTAAATATTTCAGAATTCATTTTCAGTGCATAAAAATTGGTAGTTTATTCACCATTCAGAAGATGTCTGGCTTTTCTTCCATTGGAAGGATGGCAAAACTGCGCCTGTCTTCCCACGGGACAGAGCAGGCCGCTGCTGGGGACTGGGCGCTTTCCCTTGCTGTTCTGACCTGGCCCCTTTCCGCTCCTTTGCTTTTTCTGGTCCCTGTAGGATTTCACTCTGCACTTCCTGTTTTATGGGACGTTGTTGCCGACAGGGACTTGGAGCATTGTGAAAGCTCACCTGTCTTTCACTGTGAATGCCTTGCAGTGGACAGAGGACTGTTGCTCAAGGCAGGATGTTTGGCTGGGCGTGAGCAGTGACCTTGAGCAGCAAGGACGAGTGCTCGCTGTGAGCCAGCTGGGGCTCCCGGTGCGGGGCACAGCAGCCAGCAGCGCTGAGGAGCCACTGCCCTGCGAGGGTGCCGGCTCGAATCGGCCATTGCTGGCAGTACACGCTCCTGAAGTGCTGCTTGTTTTTTAAAGAAAAAAAGAATACTTCTCAGAGCCTGTGATACATACAATGCCTGAGGCCAGGACAAGTAGGGTAGATAATGTTTTGTGAGCATTTCCAAAGATGGCATGTTCTTTGGGTTAGAATGCCAGTTAACCATTGGCATTCTTAGACCCAAAGGGGCAGGCACTGTCAGCTACATTTAGAGGATCAGGAAACTGAGCTATAGGATCTTCCATTTGCCTAGGCTTGTTTTTTCCCCTAACCAGAATGTCCCTAGGTTCCTTCAGCTTTGGCATAGCTCCCTCTTTTTTCCTCCAGAGCCTATTTGCTACAGAACTTTAATGAGGAGGGATCCACTGAAAAGCCTTCCCAGGAGAAATTGCACGGCTTTGCGGCTGTTTTGGCCATTGGCTCTAGTAGGTGCAAGGCGAACACTCTGGGTAAGTGAATGTGCTTTTGAATAAGACTGCTAATGCTGGTGTGGCTAGTAGTACTGTTTCTCTCCCTGGCCACCTGTTTACTACATTTACCATTTATTGGGATCTTCCTGTGTGTCAAGCATTGACATAGGTTTATCTGTTTTGACCTTTGCAGTAATCCTGTGAGGTAAGTTTTATTATCATCCCCCATTACTCATTAGGAAACGGAGACTTAGGTTGTTTGCCCATATCCTGCATTTTGCAAGTGGCAGAGCTGGAATCCAAGCCAAGATCAGTTGGAACCAAGGCGTTAAGCTCTTTGACTGTTGGAAAGATCTTTGTTCTCCTTTCCGTTTATAGAGATCAGGAAGACTGTTGAGCTGGTGCTCCATGCTTGGGGAAGCTCCCTTGTGTTAGGGATGGTCTGGCAGAAATTTGGGATGGGGGATCAGGAGGGCTTGAGCAGGACTGGCGTTAACTGCAGTAGTTACCCTTTAAGGTGTGCAGGCGTTTGTCTGTTCCTGCATTTCAAGGTGTAAGTGCCCTTTTAATGTTCAGATAGCCTCGCTTTTAGGAATTTAATTTCATTCCTTCATTGACTACTGTGGTCAATGTGCACTAATGTTCCCTGCCCTCAAGATCTGGGCTACAGAGGAAAGAGACCGAAGTGCCGCCCGTCCCTAGAGGGTCTAGATGTTGTGCAGTGGCTTGCAGTGGCTCACTCTCACTTCGCACCTTGTGTTCAGTTGTCTTCTTTACTCGCAAGGTTAGAAAGTGAATATGATGGGGAGTGAAAATCTCATAACTGAGATTGCTAGTTGTTAAGCAGTTAGTAGTTTCTTGGACATGGTGCTGTCATTTGAATACGCTTCTAAGCTCTCTTAGTAATTATTTTGACAACCTGGGCTGTAGTGTGTTTCTGCATTTGGGGTTGGCTTTTAAAATGCTGTGTGTCCTTCTCTCTTTCTTGTGATGATTCCTGGTCCTTTCTGTTGCCTCCAGGTCCAACGCTGGTTCAGAATCTACCATCATCAGTTCAGACTGTGTGTGAATCCTGGAACAACATCAGCACCAACGAGTTTCCCAACATTGGGTCCTGGGTGAGTGTCCATCTGTCTGGGAGTAGAACTTTGGAGCCCAGTTTGGTTTCTGCGTTCTATTCTTATTCTTTAGGCTTAAACTGGCTCCCAAGAGATCTGACCATGCCGCAGTAGTATTTGCTGTAGCTGAACCCATAGTCCAGTCCTTGAATTTCCCAAATGATACTCATGATCATTTTGCCAAGAATAAGAAGTATGTAATTGTGTTATAGGATAACCACTTTATTACAGTGGACTCTTGAGCAATACAGGGCTGTGAACAGCATATGTCCATTTATACACTATTGTTTTCACCAAGTCTGGGCTGCAGTGCTAAACCGTCTGTGGTTGGTTGGATCTACGGATGTGGAACTGCACGTGTGGAGGGCTGACTGGAATGTATACAGGAATTTTCCACTGCATGGATGTCAACACCCCGACCCATGTGGTATTTGAGGATCAACTGCTAGGACCCTCAGGTTCTTCCTCTGTTAAACAGTGGGAGGTGAAGATCAAGGATATTAGACGGAAAGTGCCTAGCACATTCTCTGGCACGTGGACTGTCAGTAAATGTTGACTGGCTCCTTCCCGTTTTAGGTTATATGTCAGGAACCGGCTCCTTCTGCCATAGTTTTGTGGGCAGCATTTAGGTCCTCTAGGCTCTCAGAAGGCTGTTGGGTCTTCCGTCCATCCCCTTGATCTTCCTGTGCGCTGTCCTCAGACTGACCTCTGTTAGCAGGTTACTGTGTTATTACAGTTCTTTGGGAAAACCAAGTGTTATAATCTTATCATCCTCACTTTGTAATCGTGACCTCTTACTTACATCACCCGGAGCTGTAGTGCGAGGATGATTAAGATATTTGTAATGGGGAACCAGACGCATTGTGAAATCCTGCTCTTTCCCAGTCACTAGAGGCAAACAAGCATAGTTTTAATATTAAATATAATGTATCCTAATTATTCGAAAAGTGGTATTGGGTGTCTTAACTTTGTAGTAACTAAATTTCAGCTCAACTTTAACTTTTCTGTTTAAAAGACCTTATTTCCTTGTGGCTGTGCTGGCTCCTCCTTGCTGTGTGGGCTTCTCTCTAGTTGCAGAGAAGGGGACGGCCCTTTGTTGTGGTGCGCAGGCTCCTCATTGCGGTGGGTTCTCTTATGGAGCTTGGGCTCTGGGGCATACAGGCCTCAGGAATTGGGGCTCCCAGGCTCTCGAGCATAGACTCAGTAGCGGTGGCACACGGGCTGAGTTGCTCCAGGGCGTGTGGGGTCATTCTGGACCAGGGTTCAAACCAGTGTACACTGCACCGCAAGGCGAATACTAAACCGCTGACCCAGCAGGGTCGCCCTTTTAAAATTTTAACTCGTACTAACTGAAATTTCTTAACTACTTCCTTCATTCACTCCACTCCACTTTCCTTCCCAGGGTGACTCAAAGTGTATATTGAATAGAGTCCCTGTCTATGAACCCCAGTGGGGTCTTCGATTTTCTCTTGGCTCGTGTAAGCATCTGGAGATGGATGGCCTCTCCATTTATGTCTGCTTTGCCTCCTTTCAGCGCAACGCCTTCGCCAATGACACCGTCCCTTCTGAGAGCTACATCAGTGCTGTGCAGGCTGCCCACCTGGGGACGCTCTGTGGCCAGAGTCTGCCCCTGGCTGCGTCCCTGAAGCACACCCTCCTCTCCCTGGTCAGGCTGACTGGAGACCTCATAGTGTGAGTACCAGCTGCGCAGCCCTGAGTGCTCTCCGGGCCTGTGCTCTGTCATAGCTGCAGGGGACAGCGAGAGTTACATTAACTGTGTGGTGGTTCTTGTTTTGCCTGCTTCTGTAGCAGAGAGAGCCTGTGACTTTAGAGTGTGCATGTCTCCCTGGAAGGATTTTGAACGTAGATGTGGAGGGCACCAGAGGACCTCCCCCTCTTTATGTGTAGTGTGTTTCAGAAAAAGCACGCTGGCTTTAAATCATACTGTGACGTGGAAGTGCTCTGGGTTTAAGTTTCAAGGTGACGATGACGTATTTGAAGTCATGCTTCTCCAGGTTCATTGCGGAACTTATATATTGCCAGTGTGGGGACTAGGGCAGGCTTCCTGTACATAGATCACGAGTAAAGTCCTGTATCTCATTGCCTTAAAAGTGATCCAGATTCCTGCCAGTTCTTCTAGAAAGGTAGTCTTGGAGGGTTACTAGCTTAGGTTGCAGTAAATTTTCTTTTCTAAATATAACAGATACATCTTATGTAGTTAATTTAATGTTTTAATAAGTGGATTTTTCAAATGGAAATGATTTTAACTTCTGATACAGTGATGAGAAAGGAGACCATGAAGTTGCAGGACTGTGCCTGTGTGAAAAAAAGCTGTCTCAGCTTCTCAAGAAATGATTGAATTGCCCTCTCCTCCCGTTGCAGCTGTTCAGAGGAATATATTCACTGATTTGATTCTGTTTTCTTTGCTGAAGTTGGTCCGATGAGATGAACCCGCCACAGGTAATCCGGACACTGCTCCCCCTTCTTCTGGAGGCGAGCACTGAGAGTGTGGCTGAGATCAGCAGCAACTCCCTGGAGCGTGTCCTGGGCCCCGCGGAGTCGGATGAGTTCTTGGCTCGTGTGTATGAGAAGCTCATCACTGGCTGTTATAACATTCTGGCCAACCACGCGGACCCCAATAGGTGAGCCCCATTGGGGAGAGGCGGCCGGTCCCTGTGGCTTCCTGTTACTCCCGGTGAAAGACACCAGCACTTCTCTTTGTCATTCATTAACAGCCCACGATTGTGCCTTTTTAAAAAACTAAATTTTGGTTATGTTGGTCGCACTGGGTCTTTGCTGCTGCACATGGGCTTTCTCTAGTTGCTGGGGAGCTGGGAGGCGGCTCCCCTTCGCTGCGGTGCGAGGACTTCCTGTTGCAGTGACTTCTCATTGTGGAGCATGGGCTCTAGGGTGCGGGGATTTCAGTAGTTGCGTCTCAGGCCTAGTTGACCCAAGGGACGTGGGATCTTAGTTCCCAGACCAGGAATTGAACTCGTGTCCCCTGCATTGGCAGGTGCACCCTTAATCCCTGGGCCACCAGGGAAGTCCTTGGTTGTGCTTTTTAATAGAAAGTTGTGTGTTTGTGTTCATTTTGCATTCTTGAGGACACATAGGAAAACTTATTTGGAATCCTCTTCTGTGATTCATTCTTAGGAATGAGCATGCTGTACTAGATGTGGTAATGTGTGCAAAGGAGCTTGACACAGTCTCTAACATTTTTGTGGCTGTGATTGTGAGATAGATGTTCTGCGGCATGAAGGTGGTCTCACTGCGCTGTTTGACCATGCTGGGGTAGGCCGTGTTGATGTAGGCGAGTCTTAAAAGAGCAGTTGAGTACAGTTTTATCCCACTGAGAACTATAAACATAAAGGGTACCAGGTATTGGGATTTTCTGCCTTCTTCTTGTCAAGCAATCCAAGTTTTCATGAGGGGCGGCTGCTTTTTTTCCCTCTCTCCCCACTTCTCTTTTGTCACCCCTCCCTGCCTCCGAAGGTGGGAGACGTAGGTTCAGTTCCTGGGTCAGGAAGATCCCCTGGAGGAAGACGTGGCAACCCACTCTGGTACTCTTGCCTGGGGAAGCCCATGGACAGAGGAGCCTGGCGGGCCACAGTCCGTGGGGTCGCAGAGAAGAGCGACGTAGCATGCCTGCATGTCCCACTTCCCTTAGCCCTCTCTCCCCTTCCAGTCCTTCCCTCCCTTCCCTCCTCTTCCCGATAGTTTGAGATAACAGCTCCGGTTCTTTGAACTCTTAGCTACTGACTGCATCACTTACCTCAGATTTTAGGAATTTTTTGTTTTATTGCAGTTTTAATCCCTCATTTATTTAGCACCTGCTGTATGCCAGGGTTTATGCCAAGCTTTGACAAAACAAAACCAAATATTGCCCTCAAAGTGTAGCCGTAAATAGACTTAGGATTTTTTTTTAATAGTTTAAAATTGGGTTTTTAAAAATATTTTTAAAACTTCATTTTCGGTTGTGCCGGGTCTTCGTCGCTGTGTAGGCTTTCTCTGGTTGTGGGGAGTGGGGGCTGCTCTCTGCTTGTGGTGCGTGGGCTTCTCCTTGTGGTGGCTTCTCCTGTCGGGCACAGGATCCAGGGTGCTTGGGCTTCAGCAGTTGTGGCTTGTGGGCTTAGGAGTCGCACCTCCCGGGCTCCAGAGCACAAGCTCAGTGATTGTGGTGCATGGGCTGAGCGATCGAACCCGTGTCCCCTGCATCGGCAGGTGGGTTCTTTACTGCTGAGCCACCAGGGAAAGCCGTAGACTTCTGAATTTTTAAAAGTAGTATTAGGACATCAAAACAGCCCTTGTTTCTATAGTTAATTTTTCTTTTGGATTTTCAGTGGACTCGATGAATCCATCTTAGAGGAATGTCTCCAGTATTTAGAAAAGCAGCTGGAGAGCAGCCAGGCTCGTAAAGCTATGGAGGAGTTTTTCTCTGACAGGTGAGCTCTGTTGCGTTCTCCTCAGTGAGGGTTTCTGAATGCCTTCCGGAAGCAAGGACTGTGTTGACCTGGTTGTTCTCTCAGGAAATACAAAAGCCTGCTTAGATGTGTGTGCTTCTGGGAGGACTGGTTCGCTGCTGGCGCTTTGAGTTATTGGTGAAGGGGATTGTTTTTGACTTGCTGTCATTGTTGACTCACAGGTGACCAGTTCTCCTAGAGGGGATGAGATTGTGAGGAAGTAGAAAAGGATGCTTTTTATGTGACACTTAACATGATTCTTCCATTTGTTTCCCCTCCTGCCTTTCAGTGGAGAACTTGTGCAGATCATGATGGCAACAGCCAATGAGAACCTCTCTGCTAAATTCTGTAACCGAGTTTTGAAATTCTTCACCAAACTCTTCCAGCTGAGTGAGTGACAGCTTTTAATAATCTTAGGGGAACTTTGATGTCCAGCTAACGACTGTGCCTATCTTCTGCCTGAGTGTAACTACAGCAGGAGAATGCTAACAAGTGGAGAGAATTCCTCAGAGAAAGTTTGGAAGGAGGTCGAAGGCTTGCTTGGAGCCTTTCCCCTTCCCTGGCTCCCGGTCTGGACCTCTTCCCTCCCCCTGCCCTCCTTCACTGACCATCGCCTCTCGCTCTGTCCCCAGCTGAGAAGAGCCCTAACCCGAGCCTCCTGCATCTCTGCGGCTCCCTGGCCCAGCTGGCTTGCGTGGAGCCTGCGCGTCTCCAGGCATGGCTCACCCGCATGACTGCATCGCCCCCCAAAGATTCCGATCAGCTGGACGTGATCCAGGAGAATAGGCAGCTGCTGCAGCTGCTGACCACCTACATTGTTCGGGAAAACAGGTAGTGCACCCGCGCTCGTATCACGCGTCCCGACTGCCCCAGCAGCAGGGCGAGCGAGCTTGCAGCTGTGCTTCCTTCAGCCTCAGTCCTGAAGCATGTGCAGTGACCCCACAGCCCCCTCTTGACAGACTCGAGGAGTCTAGCATGTCTCCTTGGCTTTTCCCCTGAAAAAGCTTCTGCAGTGGCTTCTTCTCCTGTCGGTTGTAACGCGTGTGATTGTTTCATGGTCTGGTAGCCCAAGTGCACAGCTTGGTTTAGTGTGTGACCATGCATTTAACGCTTAATGTTAAACGCTTCTTAGAAATTCCAAATTCTTGCAAGTTTAATATTGCTGCTTCCTACTGGATATTTACCAGTGTGATGTTTCTTTTCCGCCAGTCAAGTTGGGGAAGGTGTGTGTGCTGTGCTTTTGGGCACCTTGATCCCTATGGCAACGGAGATGCTGGCCAACGGGGATGGGACCGGCTTCCCTGAGCTCATGGTCGTCATGGCTACCCTGGCTGGTGCGGGTCAGGGTGCTGGCCATCTTCAGCTTCATAATGCTGCCGTGGACTGGCTGAGTAGATGGTAAGAGGGTAAAATGGAGGATTGCATTTGTATGTTATACCATTGCTCTTAAGGGGGATAACTGATTGCAGGCTATTTTTTTTGTAGCTCAGAGTGAGCACAACAGAGACTTGAAGCTCTGCCTTCTTACTGAGGACTACTTGCTGCAGGCTCAGTTAGTTCACTTTAGATTCAGTCTCTGCTCCTTTATCAGCAGGGTTTCTTATTCACTAAGTCTTGGGAAAGTGTACCCATTATCTCTGATAGGAACAGAACCCCCAGTTGCTGATGACCCACATAATTTCCAAAGAATGCCTTTAGTTCACTTTGTCCACAAATTGATGCAAGATCCGTGGAAATGCTTCCTTCCTTTGGTTCCTTAGATGATTTTGTGTTCCATCTCCCCCTGCGTTTTTTTATTTGGCAGCAAGAAGTACCTGTCACAGAAGAACGTGGTTGAAAAACTGAATGCCAGTGTCATGCATGGCAAGGTGAGGAGGGTGAGGAGCGGTGGCGGCCAGGGAGCGATGGTCGCTGTCTGTGGCCAGGTGGAAGGAAGCCCCTTTGCTGCTGGTTTCCGTCCCTGGCACCCCTGCAGAGGGGAGGCCCAGGATCTCAAAGGCCTCAAAGAGTGCCAGCGCCAAGTGCGTGCCCACAGGCCTCTTCTTGGGGCAGGAAGTGAGCCCGAGGAAATGCTCTGCAAATAGACATCCAGAAGAATCCTTCTTAAAACAGTGAATTTCTGCCATTTTTAGATATTGGCATTCTCTGGGAGATTGTTCGCTGCTCCTGCATTGGAATTGTGTGCTCTCAGTGTCAAACATGGGTTTCCGTTTACTTCCTCAGCTCCAGTCCGGATGCTGGAATTGTTTACGTTATCTGGAGGTTCAGACCACTGTGCTGAGAAAAAGGGTGGCAACTGGCAGAAATCTTGCATTCGAGCATTTTCTCCCTCTACCCAACCTGCAAGCCTGTCGTTGTGGCTAATTTAAGTGTTTTTCACTAATGGTTAAAAAAATGATTATGACAGGGAAAAAAGCCAATGAGAGCTTACTCATACTTTAATATAATCTTTTTATCTTTTTTCTTGAGGTGTAATTGACATAGAATATTAGTTTCAGGTTTACAAGGTAGTGATTTAATGTTTGTATATATTGCAAAATGATCACAATCTAGTCAATATCCATCACCATACATAGTTAAATTTTTTTTTTTTGTAATGAGGACTTAGAAGACCTACTCTCTTGGCAACTTTTAGATATGCATACATTAGTATTAACTCTAGTCACCATGCTTGACATTTCATCTCCATGGCTTACTTATTTTATAACAGGAAGTTTGTATCTTTTGACTCACATCACCCACTTCACTGAATCACCCTCCTACCCCCTGCCTCTGTTACTACCACTCTGTTCTCTGTATCAAGCTAGTTTTTTCTTGAGTGATTTTTGTGTCTATTTCAACTTTATTTTCCTGGTTTATGTTGTACTTTATTTTATAAAAATTCTAAAAATATATATTTTTAGCTGTGCTGGGTCCTTGTTGCTTCTTGGGCTTTCTCTAGGTTACTGCAAGCAGGGACTGCTCTCTAGTATCAGCGGCCCCTCTTGTGGAAGCTGGGCCCCAGGGCTCCAGGGCTTCAGTAACTGCAGCTCCCAGGCTCTAGGGCACAGGCTCAGTAGTTGTGGCCCATGGGCTTAATTGCTCTGTGGCTTGTGGGATCTTCCTGGATCAGGGATCAAACGCACATCTGCTGCGTTGGCAGCTGGATTCTTCACCATTGAACCACCAGGGAAGCCCTGTTTTATGATTTTTAAAGAGTTGTCTTTGTGCTTAAGGGATGAATCATACTGATTCAGTACAGTTTCTTTATTTTTTAAAGTTTTTAAATTTTTTGGTCACCCCATGCAGTTCCCTGACCAGAGATCAGACCTGCATCCCTTGCATTGGAAGTGCTGAATCCTAACCACTGGCCCCCCAGGGAAGTCCTCGTGCAGGTTATTGACCAGCTACTTGCTGTTGCAGTGCGAAGAGCTAAGGAAATAGTTAAAACGTTATTTTTCTTCTCTGCTTTTTGTGCTGTTCCCTGAGCTTTATTGGAAAAGGAGTGAGAAAACACAGTTTGCATGATGATGGGGTGTGGAGAGCTGACCCTCCGTGGTGTGGTGGTCTTCTTTATAGCACGTGGTGGTCCTCGAGTGCACCTGCCACATTATGGCTTACTTGGCTGACGTCACCAATGCCCTGAGCCAGAGCAATGGCCACGGCCCGAGCCACCTCTCCGTGGATGGTGAAGAGCGGGCGATCGAGGTGGACTCTGACTGGGTGGAGGAGCTGGCAGTGGAAGAGGAAGACTCCCAGGCTGAGGATTCAGTGAGTGAAGTAACCGCCGCAGTCGTGGCTGACTGGCACTTGCAGAGCTCTCGTTGCCAGCCTTTGGTCTTCTTTTTTGGCCCCTGTGCGCTTCAGGACTCTTCCCAGTCCTTGTTGCTTATTTGTAGCTTTCGTGACTAATGCCAGGCTTTTTCCAGGCCTGCAAAACAAGTTGTAGGACTCTAACCTCTTAGAGGAAAGACTCTTAAAAATAAGCCTGGGCCTTCTTCCATCTAGAGGCACTTGTCCTGCAGTTCCCACTGGTTGTTGCATCCAAAATGGAGGTTCAGTGATGAGTTTTTCAGGGGGACGGTGTGAGCTGCGTTGTGGAGAAAGCGTAGGTTTATTTTTTTCTTGGCCACAAAACCTTAAGGTCTTATCTGAAGTTACATCACATTTATAGCCTGCAAGCTCTCTCCAGCTGGAATAGGTTTCTACTAGTCATTCATGAAGTCAGTGGTTTATTTTCCACAGCATGTGTTTATGTGGGTGCCTGTGTGGAAGGATGTATTTCTGACTTAAAAAAGTTATTATCTTTGAAGGATGAAGATTCCCTTTGCAATAAACTCTGCACTTTTACCATCACTCAGAAAGAATTCATGAACCAGCATTGGTAAGAGTAGTTTTTCCTCTTTGGTGGGGCTTTCCAGGCCATTGATTTTGGGGACTTCTGGACTCATTGCCTGGTTCTTATTCTTTCTAGGTACCACTGTCACACTTGCAAAATGGTTGATGGGGTGGGTGTGTGCACAGTATGTGCCAAGGTATGCCACAAGGATCATGAGATTTCCTATGCCAAATATGGATCCTTCTTCTGTGACTGTGGAGCCAAAGAAGATGGCAGCTGTCTGGTGAGAGATTAGAACATTCTCTTGACTCTAAAGGGTGACTTGTTAGTGATGTAGATGTGTAAGCCAAACTGGGAACTTCCCACATCACCTTCCTGGTGTCCTGGGTCTAGGACCAAGTTCTGATTCTGTTAATGATCAGTTGTATAGTCATGGCCTAAACACTTCACTTAGAATAGTAGAACTTGCAGTATCCTTAGAGGTCTTGCAGTTTTTTCAAAGACCCTACCTCTACCCCAATTTTAAGACCTATCGTTATGAGTGAGTGAAGTGTTAGCTATTAGGGGAATACCACAAAGATTAGAATTCAGGCTTTTGGATATTCTTTAAATGGTTAGCCAGTCTCCCCTGTGAGTCAGATTTTTCCTCCGAGATCTTAGGCAGTATTTCATCTGCGCTTGTAACAAGAAATTGGGGGCCTCTGACATTTCCTGTCCCTAGGCTTTGGTGAAGCGAACTCCCAGCAGTGGCATGAGCTCCACCATGAAGGAGTCAGCATTTCAGACTGAGCCCAGGGCTTCGGAGAGTCTCGTGCGCCACACCAGCACCGCCCCGGCGGACAAGGCCAAGGTCACCATCAGTGACGGAAAGGGTGCTGACGAAGAGAAGCCCAAAAAGAGTAGCCTGTGCCGCACCGTGGAGGGCTGCCGGGAGGAGTTGCAGAACCAGGTAGGCCCCCGGTGGGAGGAGCTGCAGGACGGTTTGGGCTCTGGTGGGAGGAGCTGAAGAAAGGGGTGGGCCCTGGTGGGAGGAGCTGCAGAGCTGAGTGGGCCCTGGTGGGAGGAGCTGCAGAACCTGGTAGGTGCTGGTGGGAGGAGCTGCAGGACTGGGTGGGCCCCCCTGGTGGGAGGAGCTGCAGAACCAGGTGGGCCCCCCCCCCCGTGGGAGGAGCTGAAGAAAGGGGTGGGCCCTCATGGGAGGAGCTGCAGGACAGGTGGGGTCTGGCGGTGCACAGCAAGGAGCAGCACTCTCCTTCCCATTCCATCAGTGGTTATTTTGTCCTACAAGGTTACATCATGTGAATAGGAGTCATGTGTGTGGTCGATCACTGCTTGACAGGGAGTCTGTGGCTGAGGAGTGTTTGGGGGGGGTTTGTGTGAAGGTGTGTGATCCTCCAGGGCACCCTTTCTTGATGCAGGCCCCTCATCTGTAGCACAGGACACAGAAAGCAGTGGGTGGTCGGTGGGTGGTCGTCGTCTCAGTCTCCCAAGTGGTGCGTGACTGGACACGCTCTAGATGTCTCACTGTGCGCGGTGTGTGTGGGGTAGCAGTGCTTATCAGCATGGGGCCCCTGGTTTAGTGGCCCAGTCGCATGCTGACCGAAATCAAATGCGGTGCTCGGGCACAGTGAAGTGAGGGCTGGAACACATGATTGGCGTGAGGAAGCTAGGTCCTGGGCTCTGTAGGTCGTTACTGGCAAGATGATGATGATGAGTGTGATCCGTTCTTTTTTTTTTTCACTTGTATATTTGGATTTTTCTCAGGCAAATTTCTCCTTCGCTCCTCTCGTGTTAGACATGCTCAGTTTCCTCATGGATGCCATTCAGACCAACTTCCAGCAGGCGTCCGCGGTGGGGAGTAGCAGCCGGGCCCAGCAGGCCCTCCGGGAGCTGCACACGGTGGACAAGGCTGTCGAGATGACAGACCAGCTGATGGTGAGTGGCTGGCGCCGGGGCTGGGGCTGGGTCCCCGGGGAGCCAGCACGCCCGCTGGGCAGCCAGAGGGCGCTCGGTGCTCCGAGACGCGCCCTTAGAGAGCCACCCATGGGCGTGCAGAGCCTAGACTGTAAGAACCCGTGACGCCCAATGTGAAAAACGGCACGTGAGGTGTGTCTTCTAATGAAGGGGATGGGAGGTCACTTGGACCAGCAGCGCATAAGTCTCCTTTTCAGCTCACGCACGTATGTGAACCCCTGTGTGTGAGGAGCGCCGTTTGGGGGCAGCCTCAGTGGCCAGGAGTGTCTTCTGTACTGTAGACCTCCTTATTGTGTCTTCTCCCTCAAGGCTCACATTGCGTGCAGAAGCAGTGCGTGTCCTCTTCGGCTTAGAGCCTGCTAGGTCATCTTCCTTCAGTTCTTGCTGTGACGTGGGTGCTAAGTTCTGAGTCGTTGCCCACTGTGCTCCTGCGGCCCAGCACTGACTGTAGGACTCCTGGAGTGGTCTGCTGGCCTCTCGAGCAGCTGTGTGAAATAAAGTAGTAGGACTTCTCTGGTGGGCCAGGGGTTAAGCCGCCTGCCAAGGCAGGAACGTGGCTTTGATCCCTGGTCTGGGAACTGACAGCCCCCATGTGAGAGCAACTAAGGCCGGGTGCTACGATCACCAGAGCCCACAGGCCTAGAGCCTGTGGTCCAGAGCAGGAGAAGTCCTGCAGTGAGAAACTCGAGCGCTGCAACGGGAAGTAGCCCCTGCTCACCACAACTGGAGAAAGCCTGTGTGCGGCAGAGAAGATCCAGAGCACCAGAGCTGAAGGAGAGAGGAGACTCCCGCGCTTCTGGAAGGATAGTATAGCAATGAGCGGGGCGCCCGGAGAGATCTTACAGGGTGCCTGCTTCGAGGGCAACATGGTCACTTGGTAGCACACACACAGACACACAGATGTTCTGACGTTTTATTGAAAATCGGTCACCGTTGGGAATTCCCTAGGGTTCCAGTCACTGGGACTCTGTGCTTCCACTGCAGGGGGCTTGTGTTTAATCCCTGGTCAGGGAGCTAAGATCCTGCAATGGCCGACCTCCCTCCCCTAAAAATCAGTCACAGTTTTAGAGCAGTGATTTTAGACTTGCAGATATTAAAGATGAAGCTAGGAAAATATTGGGATGGTGTTGGTGATCCATAAGCTTGCTGGGGTAAATCAGTGAAAAAAAAAATTATCATCATTATCATTTCATTTTTTAAAAGGGCATTTTGGGAATTCCGTGGTGGTCCAGTGGTTAGGGTTCAGTGCTTTCACTGTTGAGGGCCCAGGTTCAGTCCCTGGTTGGGGAACTGAGATCCCACAAGCCGTGTGGCGTGGCCTAAAAAGAAAGACAGAGGTGCTTTTTAACACTTAAAAAAATCAGCACTTATGTTAACTTAGTTCTGTGCAGCACTTACTGTGTTGTTCTTATTGGACTGACGGTAATTTTGATGAATTAACTCTCCGTGGGTTAGAAATCGGAAGCCATTGCTCTTGAGTACCTAAACTGTACAGCATTTCAGGCATACGGATAGTGTGTGTGTGTGTGATTCCACCTGTTCTGTTTTGCCTCATCACTGCCTACTCTCTCTCCGTCCGTCTTTGCCAGGTTCCCACGTTAGGCTCCCAGGAAGGTGCCTTTGAGAATGTTCGGATGAATTACAGCGGAGACCAGGGTCAGACCATTCGCCAGCTGATTAGCGCCCACGTGCTCAGGAGGGTGGCTATGTGTGTGCTCTCCTCCCCTCACGGGCGCCGCCAGCATTTGGCTGTCAGCCACGAGAAAGGCAAGGTGGGTCCTCCAATCCCCTCCCTGTCATTTGAGCCAAGTTTGACGTAGGTGCTGAGCAGAACACACAGGGGGCAATAGTCAGATTGGCCCACCAGGAAAACATCTGTTTTTCTGAATTCTAGCAAAGCTTCAGGGACAGATCTCAACAAGCTTTTCTGCTGGAACCCTGAGTTACTTTATTAGACTCAGAACCAGTATGACTGTGAGTCAGTTCCCACTCTGTGAGTCAGACCCCCTAGGCCAAGGTAACGACTGGAGGCTTCCTGGACAGTGTGGCTTGCAGTCTTTCTCAAGTTAGCCGCGCTGGAAGACACAGTGGAGAGAGGAGAGTCTCACAGAGGAGAGAGGAGAGGAGGGCTCGGTGGTCCTTATTTAGTTCTTCCCTGCGCCCCCAGCCCTCTTGAAGACCCAGGGAAGTTTATGGAATTTTATAGAAGAGGAGAAGTTAGAGGAGCGTGTCTTAACTCAAGCTTTTCTGTTTTCCGGCGTCCTCATTTGTTTTACCTTTACGTTAAGTGAAAACGAGACTAGAGATAGAAGCAGCTCTAACGGACTTTCAAACCATTTTCATGGAGAGACGAGGGGGCAGTAGTGCGCGCGGCTGCTCTGTGTGTTATGGGCGGAGTGCCTGAAGCTGGCTTCTTTGCTCACCTCTGGAAAGAAGAAATGAAAGGCATGCCGTTTCTTAGAGAAAATAGAGGCTGATACTGGTCTTGGGTTTTTGAAGAGGCTTGCTCACAAAAACAGCCTCCAGATCAGTAGCTCTAGGAAGGAGCTTTTGTCACTGCTGGTGTTCTCTGAGAGGAAGAGAGTTGAGAATAAATTGGTAATTATTCCCTGGCAGATCACTGTCCTCCAGCTCTCTGCTCTCCTGAAACAAGCAGATTCCAGCAAAAGGAAGCTGACTCTGACCCGCCTGGCTTCTGCCCCAGTGCCCTTCACTGTGCTGAGCCTCACAGGGAATCCTTGCAAGGAGGACTACCTGGCCGTTTGTGGGCTGAAGGTAATCCTGATCCAGTTTGGTTTTGTTGAGCTATGGGTCACTGTGACCTTCTCTCCTGTTCTTAGCTCCACTTTCTCTTACTCATTACTGAGACTGGAACTTAAAAGCCATTGGGAACACGAAAGAAGTCTCTGAATTTCTTCCACGTCATCCAGATTTCTCTTCTATTGGAAATAAGCTTTGCATGTTTGACACCTGAACGTGTTACTCGACAGTCTGAGTACTGTCTGGAGGCGAGGAATGCTGGGGAAGAGAAGGCAGTGGTAAACTCTGAAATGAGTTAGCCTGCTTTCCAGATCGCCTTGTAACCACTCTGCTCCTCCACCCGTGCCCAGGACTGCCACGTGCTGACCTTCAGCAGCTCAGGCTCTGTCTCGGATCACTTGGTTCTGCACCCCCAGTTGGCCACAGGGAACTTCATCATCAAAGCCGTGTGGTTGCCTGGCTCACAGACCGAGTTAGCGATCGTCACCGCAGACTTTGTCAAGGTATAGGTGCAGCTCTGTGATTGGCTGGCCCTACAGTGGTTTTGCTTTTAAATTCAGAATGCCATTCTGAATGGCAGATCTCTATTATGTGTGCTAGCTTCTTTTAGAAATTAAAAATAAAAGATGCTAACATTTTGGTACTTTCTGTCCTGTTGCTGAGCAGGAGCTATGCGTGTATAGGTAATAGAGCATTGGTTCTGGTTCAGTCTCGCTGTACTCAGTGCACTGCTCTTAACTGCTCTTCTTGGTATAGAATTTATGTGTCTCCTCTACTCATCCCTTAAGAGAGAGTGAAAAGAGACCTTATTTATCTTTGTGTGCCCAGCGCCTAGCGCTGATGGGTGTGTGCTGAGTGGAAGAGTACCCGTCCTCACCACCACCGCTCCCTGCATGCACTGGGAGTGTTCGTGCCTGGGGCTGAGATAGACCTCCCTTACTTGGTATTTCTTCCTTCCCTCTTGCAGATTTATGACCTGTCGGTTGATGCTCTGAGTCCAACCTTCTACTTTCTCCTGCCCAGCTCAAAGATAAGAGATGTTACCTTCCTCTTCAGCGAGGAGGGGAAGAGCATCATTGTTATCATGTCCTCGGCGGGGCACATCTATACGCAGCTCATGGAGGAGGCCAGCAGTGCCCAGCAGGGACCCTTCTATGTCACCAGCGTGCTGGAGGTCAACCATGAGGACCTGAAGGTTAGGGTGCACGGCACTGCTTCCTTCCGGGCCGGGGTTCATCAGCATAGCGACTCTTCCAGCGTCTCTCTTTTAACTTTTACATGGCAGCAATACTCTAGTTCTTAAGGATTAAACTTGAAGTTTCTTTATTCTCATAGTATGATTTACCACGGGGATCTCCTGCTTGGAGAGTGAGAGCCCTTAATCATGGTCTAAAGTGACTGACCGGGGGCATCCTTGGTGGTCCAGTGGTTGAGAATTCACCTGCTAATGTAGGGGCATGGGTTTGATCCCTGTCTGGAAAGGTTCACATGCCATGGGGCAGCCAAGCCCACAAGCCGCAATACTGAGCCTGCAGCTGTGACTCCTGCAGCCCGAGGGTCAGAGCCTGTGGTCTGCAGCGAGCCCCTCGCCCTGCAGCTAGAGAGCAGAGCGTGTTCACCACAGGCAGAGAAAGCCTGCGTGCATCATCGAGGACCCAGCGCGGCCAGAAGTCAGGAAAAGCGCCTGCACGCGTTAAAAGGCGAATAGATAAGGCGAGCGGCCAGCCGCAGGGCCGGCCAGCGCCCCGGTGGCCTGGGGGAGTGACGTGGGTGCTGTGTCTGTTGCGACAGGACGGCAGCAGCCAGGTGGCGGGCGGCGGGGTGTCCGTCTACTACTCGCACGCGCTGCAGATGCTCTTCTTCAGCTACTGCCAGGGCCGGTCGTTCGCAGCCACCGTCAGCAGGGCGCCTCTGGAGGTGCTGCAGCTCTTCTCCATCAGCGTCAAAAGGTGGGGCTCGGCACTTAGCCCTGAACTTCCACAGCGCCCGTGTCCAGTAGCGGCGCTCCGCCCCTCCCGGGGGCTCTCCCTTCCCTGCTGGGGTCTCTAAACGAGGCAGCGCCCGGCGTGGGTGGGCTGGCCAGTTGGCATGGTTTGTCCCCCAGTCTGTTAGAGGTGGTCTGTGGGGGCCACTGTCACGTAGAAGGAAAAGCTGTAGTAAAGGTAGCAAATGTGATTTTAATTCGATGAGAGAGTTTTCAGAAGGGAATGTCAGTTTCTTTCTCCTAGACATTCCTGCGGCTAAGATGCCCTTGAAGTTTCCTTCCTGGTTGGGGTCGGGGGGCCGTTGATCAGTAAATAGAATATGATGTCAGTACACAGGGCTTGGTGGGAGTTTGGGGAGGCGAGGACTGCCATCAGGCTTCCAGAAGATAGGGATATGTGAGGTGGGGGCTGTTTTATTTAAGGAGGAGGCAGAAAAGGTCTAACATTGCTTCCCCTCTTTCTTTTCTGCCGCTGAAAAGCCATTACAGCACTTTCTCTCTCCCTCTGTTTTGTGAATCAGCTGGTTTGGGTGAAATGAAATGGATGCCATTCATTCATAGCTTGATGCGCTTGGAAATCCTTAGAAGGACAATGGCTTGTTAGCCTTGGCATCTGCATGGGCCTGTGCAGTTGATAGCCTTAGGCACGTAGGGCTGCCAGTCCCCTCAGACAGGGGAGAGCCTGGGCCAGGACTCCCGCTGGGGTGCGTGTTGTGTGTGAGACTGTACATGTGGCTCAGACTAAAACTGGAGGCTCCTGGGTAATTTGAGCCCTCGGGTGGGTATGTTTCTCTGAGAGTCCAATAGGTAGTGAGGATGTCCTTCAGGGAACAAAAGGTGGAGAGCGGCACCCTGACTGGTCGCTTGTGTTGTCTACAGCTCCAACGGCGGCAGTAAGACGCCTCCTGCTCTTTGTCAGTGGTCTGAGGTGATGAACCACCCTGGCCTGGTGTGTTGTGTCCAGCAGACTACAGGCGTGCCGCTGGTGGTGATGGTGAAGCCAGACACTTTTCTCATCCAGGAGATTAAGACTCTCCCTGCCAAAGCAAAGGTGAGTGCCACGTTCCTCCATCGCTTGAGTAGCCCGTGACCCTGCCCTGTTTTGTATTTGTATATCCTGTCCCTTTGCCAGCTCTTCTGATGGAGGCCTATGGAGGTCTTCTCCTAGACGCCTTTTCTTTCCTGGCCTTTTGCACTCCCCCTGTTGGCCGTGAAATCAGTGGCCTCTCTGCCTCTCTGTGTAGGTCTTGGTCCGTAGGTGTGGGGACTAACACGGCCCGCCCCTCCTCCTAGATCCAGGACATGGTGGCCATCAGGCACACGGCCTGTAGCGGGCAGCAGCGGACGACGATGATCCTGCTGTGCGAGGACGGCAGCCTGCGCATCTACATGGCCAGCGTGGAGAGCACTTCCTACTGGCTGCAGCCCTCCCTGCAGCCCAGCAGCGTCATTAGCGTCATGAAGCCTGTCCGCAAGCGCAAGGCAGCCGCCACCAGTAAGGCCCCACCGCTGCAGCCTGCCCGGGGAGGGGCCCGGGGTGGACAGCCACGGACGCCTGGGGACTGCGGGGCTGGGCCTCCCTCCCCAGTGGCTGAGGCTCTCCACTTCCAGCGCAGGGACACGAGTTCAGTCTCTGGCCGGCTAAGAGCTCACATGCCTGGGGCCCGACACAGAAATGGGGGCTGTCTTGCTAGTGTGGCTTCTAGAGGTAGAGGTGGCGCCAGCTAGCCCCCCAGAAGCAGAGTCCAGGCTCCCACAGCTATGCCCTTTCTGTGCAGGGCAGACGTTTGTTGGCGCTCCTCTGCAGACAGTAGTTCTAGGTGCCCAAGAAAGGGTGCTCTCTTGGGTCTGGTTTGAGGTGGTTTTCTCTGGGTTCAGGGAAAGTGGCTGATGCAGCGGGCAGGGCGAACTGGCAGGGGAGTAGATGCTTCAGTGGGCTCATTCTCACCAAGCAGCGCAGAAGCCAGGCTTCCCTGGTGGCTCAGCTGAAGAGTCCACCTGCAGTGCAGGAGGCATGAGTTCGACGCCTGGATTGAGAAGATCCCCTGGAGGGGAGGGCATGGCAGCCCACTCCAGTACTCTTGCCAGAAAAATCCCATGGACAGAGCCTGGTGGGCTAGAATCCACGGGGCCGCAAAGAGGCAGACATGACTGAAGAGAGTGAGCACACACACACGCCGTGTACAAGCTATCGTAGGCGTCTGAGCTGGGAGGCCTACTCCTGAGTGGCGAAGCAGGACTCTTCCAGGAGTGAACGCTTGAATTTAGGCCTGAGCTAAAAGATCACTACAGCGTTCTTCCCACTCCCTGGAGTCTGTTCTAGAGCCTGTGTTTGAGAAAATTGTGCAGCTCATCCTCTATAAAGAAATAGTTTCTGTTATTTATTTTAGATAAGCCAGCTCTGAGAGAGCCTGTTGGGAGTGAATGTTCCAGATCCTGACCCCAGATGTCTTTGCCCAGCGGGGTCATGTTGTGGTTGAGGGTGGTGACTGTTGGGCAGCTGACCACGTGTAGGCATCATAGTTGTGCCAACCGTGTCATCCCAGGTTGGCCTAACGTTGGGACGCATGCATGTGAGCTCGGGTAGAGTTGGTGGGGCCACGCTAATGATGATGCTCTCTGGCCCCCCGGTGCTGCCTTCCACAGCAACCCGCACCTCCAGCCAGGTGACCTTCCCCATTGACTTCTTTGAGCACAACCAGCAGCTGACCGACGTGGAGTTTGGTGGGAATGACCTCCTGCAGGTCTACAATGCACAGCAGATAAAGCACCGGCTGAATTCCACCGGCATGTATGTGGCCAACACCAAGGTGAGGGCCGGCTGCACTGCGCTGGGTGCGGTCCCTGGGGAGCAGGGCTCACGAGCAGTGTGGGCTGAGGAGCACCTCTCCTGTCAGGGTGCAAGATTCAGTCACTAACCCTTGACCCTAGTCTGATGGTCCCAGAAGGAATGGATCGTCCCAGCTCCATGTGGAAGGGCTCCCCGAGTCATTGCCAGGGAACTAAAGGATAAAGGTCTTGAGTAGGATTGCACGTGTGTCACTGTCTCAGGGAGGCCCAGAAGTTGGCCCTTCAGAGCTTCTCTTCATTTTGCCATGTGCCTTCTCCCCTCTCCAGCCCGGTGGCTTCACCATTGAGATCAGTAACAACAACAGCACCATGGTGATGACAGGCATGCGCATCCAGATTGGGACCCAGGCAATTGAGCGGGCCCCGTCGTACATTGAGATCTTCGGCAGAACCATGCAGCTTAACCTCAGTCGCTCACGGTGGTTCGACTTCCCCTTCACCAGAGAAGAAGCCCTGCAGGCTGATAAGAAGCTGAACCTCTTCAGTGAGTCCCTAGCTCCTGGCACAGATTGTATCCATCTCATGATTAATTCTGACCGAGGGGCCACTTCTCTGTGGCTCTTCAGGATTCTGGGGTCCCCCTGCTCTACCGATAGCTCTGTGATCTCTGCCATCAGGAAATGTTGAGCTTTATTTGAGATATAAAGAAGGCAAGGTGACAGGAAAGGGATATGCTTGAGAATGGGAGGGGTACAGACAGGGGCAGCTGCTTCAGGGCTCCCTTCTGTAGGCTTGGGTGACCTTGCTGATGGGGCTGCTTGCCCATCTAGGCAGAAGGGCAGAGAGAGTAACACCTGACATCACAAAGTGGTCTGAAGGTGCAGTTGAGGGCCTCAGGGCACACATCAATGAAAGGTGTTTAGCAGTGCCCTTAAATCCTCAGAGTAGACATCCCTGGACCTTCCATGAGGTTGACAACTTTCCCTGCCATTTACTGGCTACTTGTTTGATACTCTTTCTTCCAGAAACAGTTGCTGTTAGTACAAATGAGGATGATCTGTGCTTTGAACAAAAGGAGTGTCTAGAGGTCCCTGAGGGTAGAGTTGGGAGACATGGTGTTCTGATGGCACCAGAGGATCCCTGCACTGGTGTTTGGGGTCTCTTCTTCTGAGTAGGAGGCGTCACAGACTTTCGGTTCATGGAACTGTGTCTGTATGTGTCCAGCGTCTGTGCCAGGGGAAAGTGCTGCTGAAGCCTCAGGAGACGCAGTCCCTCTCTGGCTGTGGCCTGGGTGCAGCTTGCCATGCTGTCCACACCAGTCTGGTCCCTGCTCTGGAGGGGTGGTATCGCCCCGCAGAGAGCATGCTTCCTAAACGCCTCTCGTGCTTGTTGCAGTTGGGGCCTCGGTGGATCCAGCAGGCGTCACCATGATTGATGCCGTGAAAATTTATGGCAAGACTAAGGAGCAGTTTGGCTGGCCTGATGAGCCTCCGGAAGAATTCCCTGCTGCCTCCGTCAGCAACATCTGTCCTTCGAACCTGACCCAGAGCAATGGCACTGGAGACAGCGACTCGGCGGCCCCCGCCGCCACAGGCGGAACCGTCCTGGAGAGGTACTGGCGCTGGCGGGGCAGCCCTTTGTTCTCACCGGCTCTGCAATCCCGGCGGAAGCTGCGTCTTGAGAGACCCAACCCCTCCTAAGTGTCTCAGGCCTGGCCTGTGATTTTCAGGATCTCACACTGCCCCCGCACGCAGGGTCTCCTGATGAGCAGACAGGGCTTGGCGGCCTGCTCAGAGCCGGCTGAGTCCCAGGGCTCTGCTCGGGGGCGGCTGTCCCTTCCCGTCTCTTACTGCTCAGGTGTCCTTGGGAGCAGTCTGAGGCTGCTGACCAGACGACGCTTGAGCCAGAGTTAGAGATTAGGATCCAGTCCCGCTGAAATTGTAGGGAAAAATCTTCCCTTTCATTCCGATCTCATCATCTTTTCATCTTTCTCTGCAGCAGTTGCTTCCTGTGGTAATAACACTGCTGCCAAGAGGCTGTCCCAGGCTTCTTGTAGCAGAGTTCAGAGCCCCCTGGGGCTCCCCCCAGTGGCCTTCTTAAGCACTGCGCTTGGCTTCTTTGTGCTGGGGAGCTGCTGGTTTGCCGCGGTAGATGCGGTGACTCAGAATGTAAGATGTTCAGCTCTTACATTGAAGGCATCAGAGTAGCCTGGCTTGA
Organism: Litocranius walleri; assembly: GCA_006410535.1. NCBI lineage: Eukaryota > Metazoa > Chordata > Mammalia > Artiodactyla > Bovidae > Litocranius > Litocranius walleri. Next base: position 2,894,818 of record SJYG01000042.1, on the reverse strand, counting down.
ATCACTGCCTCCCACCAGCAGCCTCCCCACCCCTCCTTCTCTCTGTCTCCCCACGCCCTTCCCACTCTATTCTTATATTGTTTGCTTAGGATGTGTTTCCAGGTTTCTCTGAGCTTCACATTTTTTTCCTTTTTTTTTCTTTTGCTTCTCCCCCAAGTTCTGAAACTGAGTCCCTAACCAAGCTGGACCGGTTAGTATGTCCTCTTTCATTTCTTTGCACGAGCGAGTGTGTGTTAGAGAGCCGTGTAACTGATGGCGTGGCTTTGCGTTGATTCCGCTTCTGTGGACAAGTCCTGCTGCTTCTTTCTGTCCCCATCGTTGCATGGCTGCAGAGCTGTCCCGTGTCCCCGTGGAGAATGCAGGGGGTTGGACGTGCGCGCTTGGTGTCTGCCGCCCCTGCCTTCCCCCTCTGCCCTCTGCAGGGGTGAGGAGGGGGTGGGGCGCCGAGTCAGTGGAGAAGGTCTGTCATTGGAACAGCCAGGGAGTTGTTCTGTCCTCCTAGGTTTTATGCCCCAGGTCCTCTCTACTGCTGCCCTCTGCCCCTGACCTTTTTCTCACCAGCTGCCTTCTCCACACTGTCCCGTCTGTCCAGAGCTTCAGCCCTCACAGCGTTGGTCTTTTTACTGTGCTGCCTTAAACGCACATGAGGGAGCCCTGGGGAGTGTTTCCCTTTGTACCCTTCAGTGGTTGGGTTTCTTATCCTTCCCTTAGAAAAAATTGCCCAGTTTTCTAAAGGGGCTTCATTGTACCCTTTGAATGTTGGTAATTGGCATGAACCTAAAAATCCAGGTGGTTCTCTTCCCCATACTGGGCGACTCCTAGGAAGTGCTTTTATGCATTTTCTTGGAGGTGTAAGTCAAGTGTAACCGTAGCTCTCCCAGTGTAAGAGGATGGCTTGAACCTTTCCCTTTGTGTCTCCCCTTTGCCCACTGATCTCAGAGCACCTGAGCTTCGGGTCCTGTCACATCGAGACTGTTAAGCCTGTCTCCTTGATCCCTGCCGCAGGCAGCAGAGGGAAGCGCCCTTATCCTCTTTGAGGAAGGAAAGCGCTGTCTTTGAGTCGCGGATTATGAGTGTGGCCTCAGGTTGATCTACAAGCAGGAGCCGGTTTCCTCCCGGCCTGTGACGCAGGGAGCGGCTCGTGTGGCGCCTGTGGCCAGTCTTGCCGTGCTTTGATTTCATATTTGGCATTCACTAGCTGTCCCTAAGGGCCTCGGGACTGTAGTCTGCGCAGGCTAAAGCACCAGGGAAGGGGGTCTCTCGTACTCAAGCCAGCTTTTCTGTCTCCCCAGGCTGGTTGTGAGTTCTTTAGAAGCCCTGGAAAGCTGCTTTGCTGTTGGCCCAATCATCGAGAAGGCAAGTTACTTTTTTAAAGCACATGGGAGCTTTCTGAAGACGCAGGAGGTCAGTGGAGTGGTCAGAGGCCCCAAAGCCTTTCAGCTCAAGTACATTTGTAGCGTGATCTTGACTTGCAAAGGTGGTCCAGAGGAGTCTTCAGCTTAAGGCTTTATGTCCTATTTCCAGGGGACCCATGGTGAAACTGTCCTGTAAGCAGGATGAGTGCTGATTAGAGAGCACTGTTGCGGGAGTCCTGGCCTTGGCCTTGGTCTCTGTACCGATGCTGCGGGAGGGCTGCATTCTCTGAAGTTGTTTGTTTTGTTCCTCGTGGCCCATGGGGCCCGAGCTAGTCCCGGTAGCCGGGGAGGGGGAGGGGGAGGCCAGAGTGTGGTCAGCCCATCCAGCATGGATGGTGTGGGGCCAGTGGCGACCCTGCTGTCTTCTGCGTCAGGAGAGAAACAAGAGCGCAGCTCAGGAGCTGGCCACGCTGCTGCTGTCCCTGCCAGCCCCTGCCAGCGTCCAGCAGCAGTCCAAGAGCCTTCTGGCCAGCCTGCACACCAGCCGCTCAGCCTACCACAGCCACAAGGTAATCAGGGGCGTCTGCTGTCAAAGTGGACGTAGTGCCACTGACAGGAGAGCAAGTAAGTTGGCTTTTGGACACAGGCAGGGGCGTCGCGGAGTCAGGTGGAGCGAGGAGAGCGTTGAATGTAGACCCACATGGCCTCCAGCTTCTCCTGAGAAATGAGTGTCACACAGAACGAGGGCGGGCCTCTCACAGGCCCCTGGGGGCATTCTTTTTTTTTCCTCCTGTTACTTTAATAGAATCGGTGAGATTTAAGTCTAGGTTTTATGCCCCAGGTCCTCTCTACTGCTGCCCTCTGCCCCTGACCTTTTTCTCACCAGCTGCCTTCTCCACACTGTCCCGTCTGTCCAGAGCTTCAGCCCTCACAGCGTTGGTCTTTTTACTGTGCTGCCTTAAACGCACATGAGGGAGCCCTGGGGAGTGTTTCCCTTTGTACCCTTCAGTGGTTGGGTTTCTTATCCTTCCCTTAGAAAAAATTGCCCAGTTTTCTAAAGGGGCTTCATTGTACCCTTTGAATGTTGGTAATTGGCATGAACCTAAAAATCCAGGTGGTTCTCTTCCCCATACTGGGCGACTCCTAGGAAGTGCTTTTATGCATTTTCTTGGAGGTGTAAGTCAAGTGTAACCGTAGCTCTCCCAGTGTAAGAGGATGGCTTGAACCTTTCCCTTTGTGTCTCCCCTTTGCCCACTGATCTCAGAGCACCTGAGCTTCGGGTCCTGTCACATCGAGACTGTTAAGCCTGTCTCCTTGATCCCTGCCGCAGGCAGCAGAGGGAAGCGCCCTTATCCTCTTTGAGGAAGGAAAGCGCTGTCTTTGAGTCGCGGATTATGAGTGTGGCCTCAGGTTGATCTACAAGCAGGAGCCGGTTTCCTCCCGGCCTGTGACGCAGGGAGCGGCTCGTGTGGCGCCTGTGGCCAGTCTTGCCGTGCTTTGATTTCATATTTGGCATTCACTAGCTGTCCCTAAGGGCCTCGGGACTGTAGTCTGCGCAGGCTAAAGCACCAGGGAAGGGGGTCTCTCGTACTCAAGCCAGCTTTTCTGTCTCCCCAGGCTGGTTGTGAGTTCTTTAGAAGCCCTGGAAAGCTGCTTTGCTGTTGGCCCAATCATCGAGAAGGCAAGTTACTTTTTTAAAGCACATGGGAGCTTTCTGAAGACGCAGGAGGTCAGTGGAGTGGTCAGAGGCCCCAAAGCCTTTCAGCTCAAGTACATTTGTAGCGTGATCTTGACTTGCAAAGGTGGTCCAGAGGAGTCTTCAGCTTAAGGCTTTATGTCCTATTTCCAGGGGACCCATGGTGAAACTGTCCTGTAAGCAGGATGAGTGCTGATTAGAGAGCACTGTTGCGGGAGTCCTGGCCTTGGCCTTGGTCTCTGTACCGATGCTGCGGGAGGGCTGCATTCTCTGAAGTTGTTTGTTTTGTTCCTCGTGGCCCATGGGGCCCGAGCTAGTCCCGGTAGCCGGGGAGGGGGAGGGGGAGGCCAGAGTGTGGTCAGCCCATCCAGCATGGATGGTGTGGGGCCAGTGGCGACCCTGCTGTCTTCTGCGTCAGGAGAGAAACAAGAGCGCAGCTCAGGAGCTGGCCACGCTGCTGCTGTCCCTGCCAGCCCCTGCCAGCGTCCAGCAGCAGTCCAAGAGCCTTCTGGCCAGCCTGCACACCAGCCGCTCAGCCTACCACAGCCACAAGGTAATCAGGGGCGTCTGCTGTCAAAGTGGACGTAGTGCCACTGACAGGAGAGCAAGTAAGTTGGCTTTTGGACACAGGCAGGGGCGTCGCGGAGTCAGGTGGAGCGAGGAGAGCGTTGAATGTAGACCCACATGGCCTCCAGCTTCTCCTGAGAAATGAGTGTCACACAGAACGAGGGCGGGCCTCTCACAGGCCCCTGGGGGCATTCTTTTTTTTTCCTCCTGTTACTTTAATAGAATCGGTGAGATTTAAGGAAGGGAGGGGAGGGACATTTGAGTTGGGGGGCTTCTCACTGGAGGGCGGGGGAGGGACATCACTCAGGAGGTCAGGACTGCCGATGTCTTCACTCCTGCACAGACCTCAGGGAGGTGGGCTTACTTGCTTGTGAAGAATTTGGTGAGTGGATGAAAGAGACTTGGGGAAGCCTGGGGAGAGGGACTCTCACCTATTAAAGTAAGTAGTGATGGAAGGCAGTAAGTTCGGCCAGTTTCTATAAACAGAAAAGAGTGTCAACATTTCAGATCCATGAGGAGGGAGCCACCAGCCCTAATGCCTTACTTAGTTTTTCCGCCTCCAGTGCAGAGAATTGAGAAATGAGAGTTTAACTTGCTGAACCTCTCGAGGAAAGGCAGTTTTGGAAACATAGCTTTGGTATGAACCTGCAGAGAAATGACTGTAGGAAAGAAATCTGGGATGTTGCCATTCTGGAGAATCGGCTGGTTCTGGTTTTCCAATCAGACTGATGTCATGGTTTTTGAATATTTTTAAGTGGCTTTAACATTTTATGTGTTTAAGAAGTAGAACTGTGTTGGGCTGCCCTGAAGTTTTCTTTCAGGTAGCTGGTGGTAATTAACCTGTTCCCTTGAGAGGAAGTCACCAGCCTGACAATCTGCCAGTTCCTCTCTCCTCTGGGCTTTAGTACCCGGGCCTTCTTTGCCTGTGGCTCATCCTCTGTGAATTCTTTTGTTGTAGGATCAGGCCTTGCTGAGCAAAGCTGTGCAGTGTCTCAACACATCAAGCAAAGAAGGCAAGGATCTGGACCCCGAGGTCTTCCAGAGGCTGGTGGTCACAGCACGATCCATCGCCATCATGCGCCCCAACAACCTTGTGCACTTTACGGAGTCAAAGCTGCCCCCGATGGAAACAGGTGAACTTGGCCTGTGTGGCCGCGGTCCTGAAATCTGCCTATGCATCTTCTTTACTCTCTCATCTCTCCTAGTTCTCTCTGGCCTCTGATGGACTTCGTGCTCTGAGATAGGGACCTCACTGTCTTGTCTTTATAGCTTGTAGGGCTTCTGACATTAGAGCTGTACCGTTGTAATGAATAGATGCTCTTTCCGGTGCTTGCCCCCTGGATTGCTCCTGAGTTGACTCAGTGTTCTGGGCATCGGATGCAATCGGTCTCTGAAGTCACTGCCTCTGTGAAACCTTCAGGGGGAAAGTGAAGCTTGTGCCCTGGTTGCTTTAAAGCAATAGAATCAGTCATATCTTTTGCTTTCATGCTGTTCTTTTGCCAGTATTTTATTAACATGAGTAGTAGCTTTTCTCAGCGCTTGGTGCTGTTTTGTCCTCTCCTCATGCTGGCTGGGTACTGCACCTGCTTGGCTTTCATCAAATAGAGCTGATCAATGCCTTTACGGTTCTGTTATTCACATGCTCCCATAGGTTGTCGTCATCCTGTTTTTCCTCTAATACTATAACCCAGGAATCTTTTTAGAAAATCTTAGATGTTCCCCTAGGTTTTAGAAGTTGAACAGCTAGACCTGAGATCTCTGACTCTGCTGTAAGATCCTGAATGCTCCCCCTGCTACTTAATTCTAACATACACTGTTTTCTGTGATATTCCTTTCCCAGACTGTTTTTTTCCTAGATGTGCCTGCTGGAATCTAGGGATAGTTGGCTTATTGATTGGGGCCCCACTTGAAACTCCCTCCCCAGGCAAGCTTCCTTGACCTGAGTTAACCTTAAAACAAATTAAATTTCATCTTCAATTTACCGTCGTTAATCACTTTTTTTTCCCTCCTGCTTAGAAGGAGCAGATGAGGGGCGAGAACCTCAGAAGCAGTTGGAGGGAGACTCCTGTAGTTTCATCACGCAGCTGGTGAACCACTTCTGGAAACTCCACGCCTCCAAACCCAAGAATGCCTTCTTGGCGCCTGCCTGCCTGCCAGGTATCATGTTAAAAGGGACATTTGATATTGAAACCTGATATAAGTTCTTTCTTTGAACAGATTATACTCTTCACCTTGAGCCTGCATCATACATCTCTTCCAGAGTGAATATTTAGGAAATAGAAGTCTATGAGATCAATGTTCCTGATGGAGGAATTTAGCAGTGTAGCAGAGGAATGGGACTTTCTTGATCTCTGCATGTCGGGTTGCATACTTCACATAAAGACGCGCGCGCGCGTGTGTGTGTGTGTGTTTGTGTGTGCGCACGCGTGCTTGTATGCCTCCTTAGTGTTAAGATTGTTTTAAAAAATCTTGGAAAGCTTGATTCAAAGCCAGTTAAAAAGGTAAAAGTTAAACATCATCTTGAGAATTATTGTATTTCTGAGCTATTGTTGGCTTTAGTGTCTAACTCTTCACACTGTCTGAGGGTTAGGTGGAAGAGTCAGCTCTGAATGGCAGTCTGGAAAAATAGAAGGGCCCTTGCTACTCACTTGTGTCTGGGTGTTGCTTAGGCAGGAAACCCCAAACGCGTGTTCAGGACGTCTTTATCACCCTGAGGTCTGGGGATCATTGGGAACATTTGGACTCTGCTCACCTTGTCTGCTCTGTATTTTGATATCTACAGAGAGTAGTTCTATTTATTTCTGTGATGCAGCGTATCTGGAAAAGCTTTTGGGGGCAATTGGAGAGGTTTAGGAGACGATTAATAGAAGAAGTCATGAATGGCACTGATGGCCTGCACTCTGTGTGTGCTGTGTTCTGTTTCTCCCTGTGTGCGCTCCCGTAGGCCTGACTCACGTTGAAGCCACCGTCAGCGCTCTGGTGGACATCGTCCATGGCTACTGCACCTGCGAGCTGGACTGCATCAGCACAGCGTCCAGGATCTACGTGCAGATGCTCCTGTGCCCCGTACGCGCCCGCACCACCCCGATGATCATGGCTAGCCAGCCTAGCTTCTGGAAAACATTTATCAGTTTGCTATCTAATGAAGTAAAATAGACTTAAGGGAAGGCAATGGGAATCAAGAATTTTGAAGATCAGTAAAACTTGTAGCACCTTACTCATTCCATGGAAAGAAAGGTCGGAAGAGGGAATGGACTTGGTCTTTCTCATCCAGTTGCTGATGGTTGTTTCACAGTTAGTGCTCAGCAAGTGTTAATTAAATGAGTACCTGGATGAACACCATCAGGGTCTGCTTTCTGAGACTCTAGCACAGAAGCTAGTGTTGAAAGGACTGGTTTTAGCACAGACTTAAGATGAGCCTGGTCCTCTGAGAAAAAGGCAAAACCCGTGTGTAGAGAGCTGAAGGGACTTCAGGGACAAGTGGCCTGTCAGTCTGTTACCAGGGGCTCAGATCAGGATGCAGTGTACAGGTCTTCCCTATGCCAGGTCGGGGAGTGGGCTTGGCCGCTGACCTGACGCAGCAGGTTGCGGGAGAGAGGAGGCAGGTTCTCCACATGCGCGTAAGCAGTGGTCCAGGGATGCAACGTGTTTTATAGACAGTGTCATAGAGAACATGAGAACCTAAGAATGATGGTTTTTTCCAACCTCAGGATCCTGCTGTGAGCTTCTCTTGTAAACAAGCTCTGATTCGCGTCCTCAGGCCGAGGAACAAACGGAGACACGTGACATTGCCCTCCTCCCCTCGAAGCAACACTCCAATGGGTAATGTGAGGCCTGAGTTTGGGCTCACGTGAGCGTGGCGGGTGGGGGAGAAGGCTGCTTGTGTGGCCGAGGTCCTGGAGACCTCTGTTTCCGTGTCCGTGGGTGCACTCTGCCTTACGCGGGAAGGATTAAAGATGGCATGTAGAAAGCTTACAGCAGGTAGAGTAGGAGGAAGGAAAGTTGAAGCCAAGGGAAAATAGAGGCATAATAGTAAAATCAAGCCAGGGACATAAAATCGGCATCATGGAGTCCTGCATGGCGGCTAAATGAAGCGCTTGCATCTGGCAGAAAGCTTCTAAAAAGCCACAGAAGAGCGAGAACAGCTCAGAAATCGTAGTGACTAAAAACTCTCGATTTTTCAGGAACTGAAAAATTTCCTGGTACGAATGCTCTTACATTAAGGGTCCTTTTTGTTGCCTAACGGGTAGTATGCCCAATGGTCTTAGCTCCAGTAAGACTGAAGGCAAATTTCACAAGAAAGTTCCTTCTTGATACAGTTGGATACAAGTCTAGGACATACATTGAACATTTTAGTAAAAGCAGTTCTAAAAATTGTCCGAATCATAGCCTTGGAATCTTGTGTAACTCTGGTTACGTGGTTTGGCTCAGGAGTAAAACTCCAGTGAGAGTCACATAGGTAGTTAAAGGTTTTCTGTTAGCTACTTGATAAAGAGTAAAAAGAAATATGTGACATGAACTTACTAATAATCCAGTATTAAAAAATATTATTTTAACATGTAGTTAATCTAAAGAATCAGTAGGAGTAGTAGAACATTCTCCGTCCCTGGAGCAAGCGTTTGGAAGAGTCTGGAGCGCCTGGTGTGTGCCGTGTACTGCAGCAGCCCTTCCCACAGGGTCGGCGCAGCGCAGTTCGTGGCTGGGGCTGCTCATGGCGCAGGGCAGGTCTGGAGGCGCTCGCGCAGCTTCACGCCCTCAGATAGTCCTGCTTGACTCCACTCACCTTATCTGTGGCTTCGATGCGTCAGGCGACGCCTTGTGCGCCTTCTCTCTGAGGAGAATCTCGTGCCCATCAACAGTTTGTTTCCAATTAAGGCCACATCCACATGTGTGTTCAGCCCGTCAAGCAGAAGGCGAGGTCTCCACCCTCTTCTGACAGAAGTCCAACCTAGGCGTCTCTGTTTTCAGGCCACCTCTCCCCTCCGCACCGAAGCTGGTCGGGCTAGTGTTGTCCTCATTCCATCCCGTGGTTTCGCAGTTCATTTGGCTCTTCTCATAATAATTACGTAGTGTGAAAACCCCACAGACGGAATTCTTTCTGGGGAGGAAAAAAGTAAAATAACACTCCAAGCTGCCATGACCAATAGCAGATAAGCAATCTCAATTGTAGTATTTTCCCTGTCTTGCCCAAGGACTCCTGAGGGTTGATGGGAGCGCTCGGGGTCTGCTGGTCTTAGATTTTTCTGCTCCATGGAATCCAGGGTTCTTTTATTTTGTTTTCCGTCATCTGTCAGAAAAGACTTGTCCTAAGTGGGGCCAGCTATCAGTGCCAGCCCCCACTTCCCGATCCTGCTGGGCCCAGGAGGCGAGAGGACAAGGCCAGGCCTGGCCCTGGAGTTCACCCTTGAGGCTCAGGGTGCGGCCGGCAGCTTGTCTTGGCTCTCGCTTGCTCTGTGGCTGCCTTCCCACGGCCCGGGGGAGGGTTGCACAAGTGCCTTCAGGTGACGGGGGTTTCTCTGACTCAGGAGACAAGGATGACGACGACGATGATGACGCAGATGAGAAAATGCAGTCCTCGGGGATCCCGAATGGCGGCCACATCCGTCAGGAAAGCCAGGAGCAGAGTGAGGTGGACCACGGAGATTTTGAGATGGTGGTGAGTCTGGCAGCAGGCAGGGAGGAGGAGCCTCGGCACACTTCTCCAGCTCTCACTCGGGGGCTTCCATAAGCTCCCGTGGCCACGGGACACCAACGGAGCTCTCTCTCTCTGCAGTCGGAGTCGATGGTCCTGGAGACAGCGGAAAATGTCAACAATGGCAACCCCTCTCCCCTGGAGGCCCTGCTGGCAGGTGCAGAGGGCTTCCCCCCCATGCTGGACATCCCGCCTGATGCAGACGATGAGACCATGGTTGAGCTAGCCATTGCCCTGAGCCTGCAGCAGGACCAGCAAGGTAGAAGGCAGCGTCAGGAGCACAGCGGCCCCTTGGCCTTGCACAGGAAGGAGGGTGTGGCAGTTACCGATAGCCAGTGGACTTAGCTTATCCCCCGACATGGGGAGAGGGCGATCTGGGCGAGGGCTGTGCAGAGACACAGGTGGAGAGTGAGAGGGACTGAGCCGGGCTTCCCAGTGTTGGGCCGATCTCATGGTGCTGGTGGTTTGGTCTTCAGGCTTGCTTCCTCCTGAGCTGGATGGATTCCTCCAGCCCTGTGTCCTTCCTGAGCCGAAGGAGGCTCCCATCATCTCTGTAACTGGATTTGGTGGGTGGACAGCAGTGGCTGTTAAGTAGCTTCCTTTAGGCCAGAGTGGGTCACACGCTGGTGAGTGTAGGCTCTGAGGGCGGCAGGCGGCTGAGGTGGCGCTGTGGATGGGGTCTGCCGGGGACGCCGTGCTCACTCTCCACTTGTTTCCCAGGCAGCAGCAGCAGTGCCCTGGGCCTGCAGAGCCTGGGGCTGTCCGGCCAGGCACCCAGCTCTTCCTCTCTGGACGCAGGAACCCTCTCTGACACCACAGCATCAGGTAACTGTCCGCAGCAAGGAGTGCGGCTCAGGGCCCCAGGACCCTCAGGCCTCGTCTCCAGTGCTGTGAGAGTGTCACGGGCAGCTGCTTTGACAGGCCATTCTGGACTTCCTGCTTCTGCCTTGGCTTTAGAAATGCGGACGCGAAAGGCCCAGCGCTCCAGCTCGGCAAAGACATTATGGCTCTGCTTCCCTCCACTTTGCATGCTGCCTGGCTTCAGCTGATTCCCCCAGAAAGGCCAAGAGAGCAGCTTGCAGGTTAACCAGCTTTAGGGCTGAGATCACAGCTTTCAGGCTTCTTCACCAGAGTTCTGACATCTTAGACAAGATTAAAAGGGAGACAAGAAACAGCGCATACCTTTTAACTTCTTTCTCTTGATCTGCTACAAGAAGCAGAGTGAGCGCTTCAGGTCAGCGGGGGCCACCAGGGTCTGAGCTTCGGGGGTAGGTTTCCATGCACAATTCAAACGCACAGGAAATCTTCAGACTTCGTTCTGTGTTTACTTTGAATGTCTTTCCCAATTTGATTAAAAAAACCCCCAACATCCTGAGTGGAGAGTTGGACTGAATAGAGGAGGATGGAGCTTCTGAACAGTCTCCTGGAAAGTCAGCCCCTGAGTGATCTAAGGGCTGACTGAGAGCCCTCGGCCTGACGCGTCCCTGTGTGCGTTTGTTTGTTCCCCTCCTTCCTGGCTTTGCACCGTGCCCTCCGTGGCTGAGAAAGGGAGACTGGCTGCCCCTTGCCTGCTGCGTGGCTCGCCGCCCCTTGGGCTGCGGGCTGCTGCCACTGAGGCTTGGCGGCCGCACTGTGTGGCACGCGCTCCTGCTCTGTGGCTGTCTCGGCTCGCCTGCCTCGTGCATCCCACCCGGCACTTTCCTCCTGTCTCAGCTCCGCCCTGATCCTGGATGCTGTGGCTGTCTCTGGGGAATTTCCTTGCTTCATTATTAGCATCTGATGAGGAAGTTTGAAATTTCCCAGTGAGCTCCCCTCTGGACCATCTGTTTGAAAAAAAAAACAACCAGGGTTGATTCGAGAGCTCACAATTAGTGACTTCCTAGCATTAGTGTAAATTGATTATGAAACAAATCTGAAAATTCAGAATCTATGCTTTTGAGTGGTGCTGGCTAGTCTCTGATCTTAGCGGGTGTCAGTCACACCTAGACTATGGTGACCGTGAAGCATTTCAGCTAGAAAACTGCCCGTGTCACGGATTCCTGAGTCTCTGCACTGTTTCACTTGCACTGTGACGTAATAGCGAAGGAAATGCCCAGTGAACTGGGTTCTCACTTCTGTCTAAGTACTGTGTGCGACGCACCATGGAGAATGTCTCTTCCTGTCAGTGATTAACCAGCAAAGCGGCTCTTTTCCCTTTTCCTTGGACGACAGGATGTCTAAACTGCATTGTGTCCACCACGCTGTGTGGTTTGCTGCCTCCGCCCTGAGAAGGGGTTTTCCCTGTAACAGCTCTCGTTACTCTCCCAGCTCCAGCCTCGGACGACGAGGGCAGCACAGCCGCGACGGACGGCTCCACCCTGCGGACCTCCCCTGCCGACCACGGGGGCAGTGTGGGCTCGGAGAGCGGGGGCAGTGCCGTGGACTCAGTGGCTGGCGAGCACAGTGGTAATGTGGCTGGCGGTCCTGACCTCCTTGGGCAGAGGGTGGGGACAAAGTAGGAATTCCTGCCTGGGTCCTAGGGTTGGTTTCAGCAGAGGGAAGTTTAACGATCTGTTAGTGGAAGAAAGAAATGATGTACATAATTCCAAATCACGGTTCATTTAAGACAGCTGTGGTATGACTTTGAAATCAGTCACGCTGTGGTCTTTGCTCCTCTCGTTGTGGGGAGAGATTTGAGGCAGTCCTGCTGTTCACAGTCTGGTGTATTAATAGAGCAGGCCATCTGTGCTAGCTGGTGGGGGCGAGGCTCTAAAATGAGGAAGCATGACATAGCCATTTTGGCTTGATCTTAAAAAATCAGTCTTTTGTTTAAAAATTGGATATGGACTTTTTTTGTGAAAGAGATACAGAGTAGCTGATAATTTTCTAGAGTCCCAAATCAGTATATGCTTCCTCTGAGATATGAGATGGAAATATATCAGCAGCTGAGATTAAGAATAGTCTTGTGGGTGGATCTTACAATCTTTGGGTACCCAGAAAGTCATTTGAGTCATCAAGTGTCACGGGGCCGAAATTGTGAATTCAATCCTTATTGAGCTTCACATAAAACATTTTTCTAAGCTACCAGTCAGATAGCTTTGGAATGCATTGGATTTCACCAGGCTCTGTGAATTGATTAGCTGTTTTTAAACCATTTCCCTCTAGTGTCTGGCCGGAGCAGTGCCTACGGTGATGCCACGGCGGAGGGGCATCCGGCTGGACCAGGAAGCATCAGTTCAAGCACTGGCGCCATCAGCACCACCACCGGGCACCAGGAAGGAGACGGCTCTGAGGGCGAAGGAGAAGGGGAAGGGGAAGCAGACGTCCACGCTAGCAGCAGGTCAGGGCCAGGCCGCCGGCAGCGGGGGACTTTCCTGGGGGGCCTGTTTGCGGGTTAGGATGATGCCTCAGGTGCTGGAGGTGGAGAGCTGGCGGTAGTGTGTTTCTTTTGAAACGTAAAGGTGAGGGACTCAGAAGCGTTCTAGGTCTGTCTCCTGGTTCTGACTGCAGTTGTATCACGTCAGTTGCAGAGAAAGTATAATGTGGTTTTTCTCATAAGGCGTGCCTGTATCCCTTAAAGTGATTGTCATAAAACCGTATGCCCTCCTTACTCAAATCTTTCTTCTTTCGTCATTAACCATAGACTCATCTTGTAGTATTCTCCTTATAAATGGCACTGTTCTAGGCTCTACAGTGCCAGGTGTGAAGTAATACTAGCAGTAACTCCCTGTTCAGTGTGTTAGGTAATAGAGAATTAAGACAGCAAATGTCAATTTATGTCTAGAAATACCCCTGGTGAGGCATTTGGCAATTTGAAAGTAATCCACAGAATTCCTAATCCAGCTGCTTTAGAAAATTTTGGTGGTATTTGGTACTGGATTGGTGGAGTGAATGTATTCTTAACCAAGAGGAGATTAGAGAAATAGAAAAGGAAGAAAAAAACCCCAAGAATATACCCAGGTGGCACTAGCGGTAAAGAATCCGCCTGCCAGTGCAAGAGACGCAGGAGATGCGGTTTGGCCTCTGAGTGAGGAAGATCTCCCGGAGGAGGACACGGCGACCCGCTCCTGCCATCTTGTCCGGAAAACTGCAGGGACAGACAGGGGACCCCCGCTGGCTACAGTCCGTGGGTTTGCAAAGAGCTGGATGCGGCTGAGCGCGTGCACACTTGCAGTGCAGTGTTTGTTAGCTCTCCTTGCGGGACACAGTTAGCAAGCTGGTGCAGGAACCAGTACTTTGAACTGGATGACCTCTATCAGGAAAAGAGGAAACTGAAGCAGCCCGGTGCTGGAGAGGTTTTCAGAGGGCACCCAAGAGCACCCACCTCCTCTCCTCCCTGTGTCCTGTGCTGCCACTGAACTCCCGCAGCGCCACTTTGGGGACGCTGACCTCTGGCGGTTAACTGGGGTTGACCCCCGTCCCAGCCCCCGAGGCTGTTGTAGAGCCCCAGTGTGAGTTCCCTGAGTCACACAGCAGATCCCCCCCGGCTGGCTGGCTGATATATGGTGGCGTGCGTGTCTCCATGTTCTCTCCATCCGCCCCGCCCTCTCCCCCACCCCAACCCCTGTGTCCACAAGTCTCTGCATCTCCATTGCTGCCCCGCACGTAGGCTCATCAGTACTGTCTTTCTGGATTCCACACATATGTGTTAATAGATGACATTCGTCTTTTTGACTTACTTCCCTCTGTATGAGGTTCTAGGTTCGTCCACCTCGTTAAAGCTGACTCAGTTGCGTTCATTTTTATGGCTGAGTAATACTCCACTGTGTATCCGTACCGCTCTGTTCATCTGCCAGTGGGCGTCTAGGTTGCGTCGAGTCCTAGCTGCTGTAAACCGTGCTGCATTGAACACTGAGATGCATGTGTCTTTTTCAGTTAGGGTTTTCGCAGGGTGTATGCCTCATCGTGACGTTACTGTGTTGTATGGTAGTAGGATCCCTGCTTTTTTAAGGAGTCTCCATACTGTCTTCCACAGTGGCTGTGTTAATTTACTTTCCCACCAACAGTGCAGGAGAGTTCCCTTTTTTCCACATCCTCCCCAGCATTTATTGCTTGTAGATTTTTTTGATAAGGGCGTTCTGACTGGTGTGAGGTGGTCTCTCTTTGTGGTTTTGATTTGCATTTCTCTGATAATGAGTGATGTTGAGCATCTTTCCATGTGTTTATTAGCCACGTATATTGTTTGAAGAAGTGTCTGTTTAGGTCTTTTGCCCGCTTTTTTTATTGGATTGTTTGTTTTTCTGGGATTTGGTTATTAACTGCTTCACCTAAAAGGCATTTTCTATTTAATCTTTGCTTTTCCTCTTAATGTGATTTCTAGGTTAATTACGTGTGTTCAGGTAGTGTAATCTTTGTGATTTTTGGTTCTTTGAAGTTTATTTCTTTGAAATATTTTAAATCTAGTCTATTGTTGCTTTTTATCATTGCTTAACTTTTGAACCGGGAAGTTTCCTTCTAACTACCGTTAATCACTGATCGATTTGCATTTCTTTTGCTCTTGTTTCTGTGTGTCTCTTTGGGTCTTTGTAGCCCTCTTCCGGTTAATTAGCTCTCCAGCCCCACCTCCCCACCTCTGCTAGTCTGGAAGCTGTTCACTCAGTTTCCAGTCTTGTAATAGTTGTGCTAATCATTTCAATATGCATACTTAACCCGAAACTAAAGTTAACAAGAGCTGTATCTTCTTGTAGAAAATATATAAGACTTCTGCATTGAAGACTATGAAAACTAGTTGAGAGAAAATAAATGAGTGGATATTCTATATTTATGGATAGAAAGATTCATTGTATAAAGATAACAATTGTCTCTAAATTGATACAGGTTTGGTATAATCCCAGTCAAAAATCTCAGCTGTCTTTATTGTATGTGTAAGAATCGACAAGCTGATTCTGAAGTTTTATTTGAAAGAGTAAGGAAAAGACTAAGGTCAACCAAGGCAGTATCAGAAAACCCACAGGATTATGAGGACTGCACAACCATTCAGTTCAGTCGCTCAGTCGTGTCCAACTCTTTGCGACCCCGTGAATCGCAGCACTCCAGGCCTACCTGTCCATCACCAACTCCCGGAGTTCACCGAGACTCACGTTCATCGAGTCAGTGATGCCATCCAGCCATCTCATCCTCTGTCGTCCCCTTCTCCTCCTGCCCCCAATTCCTCCCAGCATCAGAGTCTTTTCCAATGAATCAACTCTTCTCATGAGGTGGCCAAAGTACTGGAGTTTCAGCTTCAGCATCATTCCTTCCAAAGAAATCCCAGGGCTGATCTCCTTCAGAATGGACTGGTTGGATCTCCTTGCAGTCCAAGGGACTCTCAAGAGTCTTCTCCAACACCACAGTTCAAAAGCATCAGTTCTTCGGCGCTCAGCTTTCTTCACAGTCCAACTCTCACATCCGTACATGACTACTGGAAAAACCATAGCCTTGACTAAACGGACCTTTGTTGGCAAAGTAATGTCTCTGCTTTTGAATATGCTGTCTAGGTTGGTCATAGCTTTTCTTCCAAGGAGTAAGCGTCTTTTAATTTCATGGCTGCAGTCACCATCTGCAGTGATATTGGAGCCCCCAAAAATAAAGTCTGACACTGTTTCCACTGTTTCCCCATCTGTTTCCCATGAAGTGATATGCCCAGATGCCTGATCTTCATTTTCTGAATGTTGAGCTTTAAGCCAGCTTTTTCAGTCTCCACTTTCACTTTCATCAGGAGGCTTTTTAGTTCCTCTTCACTTTCTGCCATAAGGGTGGTGTCATCTGCATATCTGAGGTTATTGACATTTCTCCCAGCAATCTTGATTTCAGCTTGTGCTTCATCCAGCCCAGCGTTTCTCATGATGTACTCTGCATAGAAGTTAAGTAAGCAGGGTGACAATATACAGCCTTGACGTACGTAGTCCTTTTCCTATTTGGAAGCGGTCTGTTGTTCCATGTCAGTTCTAACTGTTGCTTCCTGACCTCCATATAGGTTTCTCAAGAGGCAGGTCAGGTGGTCTGGTATTCCCATCTCTTTAGAATTTTCCACAGTTTATTGTGATCTACACAGTCAAAGGCTTTGGCATAGTCAGTAAAGCAGAAATAGATATTTTTCTGGAACTCTCTTGCTTTTTCCATGATCCAGCGAATGTTGGCAATTTGATCTCTGGTTCCTCTGCCTTTTCTAAAATCAGCTTGAACATCTGGAAGTTCATGGTTCACGTGTTGCTGAAGCCTGGCTTGGAGCATTTTGAGCATTACTTTAATAGCGTGTGGGATGAGTGCAATTGTGCTGTAGTTTGAGCATTCTCTGGCATTGCCTTTCTTTGGGATTAGAATGAAAACTAAACTTTTCCAGTCCTGTGTCCACTGCTGAGTTTTCCAAATTTGCTGGCATATTGAGTGCAGCACTTTCACAGCATCATCTTTCAGGATTTGGAATAGCCTATTGTAAAGCTGCGTTCAGTAAGACAGTGGGATTTTGGTTCAAGGATAGACAAAATAGATTGGTGAAACAGACTAGAGTTCAGAAACGGATTCACACGTACAGGGTCACTTGACTCATGATGCAGGTGGCTCTTCTGTGCCGTGGAGGGGGGGATGGTCTTTCATTCAGCGGCAATGGGCTGGCTGGAAATTAATCTGGAATAAAATGAGTCGTTTTTTTCATTTTATGACCTGATCATAAGCAAACATCAGTTGCACTATGGATTTAACTGCAAAAGATACTGCTGCCTGGCTTTGCTTTCTCACTTGCTGTTTGTTTTCGTTGTGGTGCAGCTGCTTTGCAGCGCTGTGCCGGTTTCTGCTGCGCAGTGAGATGAGCCAGCTGCACGCACGCATCTCCTTCCTCCTGAGCCCTCTCCCCAGATCTCACCCATCTAGGTCAGCACAGAAAACTTACTGGTTTCAGAAGACAAACTGTCTCCCTAACTGATGGTTGGCAAAGATTTCTTAAATAGGACACAAGAAGTTCTAACTAAAAGGAAAAAATAAACGGGACTGTGTCTCAGCAGCTAATGCTTTTCTCTCTACATTTCTGTCAGTGTCAAGATTTGAGTCAGCTAATTTTTCTCACAGGCTCCTGGGAGAAGTGGTCTATTTCTGTTACTTTTAGACTCAAGTTTCTTCTTCTGTGGATTTTTCCTGAGGTTCTCATAGAGGGCCCTCCCCTAGTGGGGCAGACTCTGGCTGTCCTTTCTCTATTCCCGATGCCTTGTAAGGTCCTAGCAGCCTGGTGCCCAAATTGCTTTCAGAGCATCATGGCCTCAACTTTAATGATGTCCTAAAATCAGTGTCAGGGCTCTGCCTGCCCTTCTGGATTTTTGTCTTCACTCACCCCCGACCTAATAATTTCTTCATTGCTGGTAACGTCTTTATTGCTTTTATTTTAATTTTGTATTCAGTGATCTTTCTAAATTCACTTAAATTCTAATTATAGATTTTGATAATTAGACTAATCCTAATTATGAGTTTGGTTATTAGATTCTTATCACAAATTCTGCATGAATAATCCTGTCTTCTGTAAATAATGACGTTTAACTTTTTTCTCTCCAATCTTTATACCTTTTAATTGCCTTTTCTTGCTTTATTGTTTTGGGTCGGACAGAAGTGGTGATGTGGAAAACCTTATCTCATTCCCAGACACAGGAGAAGAGGTTTACCATTTTACTGTTAAGTATGATGTTAACTGGAGGGTTTTCTATGATATTCTCTATCAAATTTTGTTTCTAGTTTGCTGGGAGATATTTTACCTTGGAGAAGGTGAAGCACAGGGAAGCCTGGCATGTTGCAGTTCTTGGGGTCACGAAGAGTCAGATACAGCTTAGTTGACTGAACAACAACACTTTTATTTTGAGTTGGTTTTTGGAGCCTTCCAGTTGCTTCTGTTGCACTTAGTTGATTATATGTCTTTTCTCCTTTATTCTTTTTAAGGTTGTAAATTACAGTAATTGATATTTCCCATTATTAAACCAACCTTCTGGGGACACCTAATCATGGCATCTTACCCTTTGTATCACTGGATTTGAGTTGTTAATATTTTATTTGGGCTTGTACTTTTTCTTCTTTGGAACATTTTTGTCAGGTGTCGATATTCATGTTATTCTGGCCTTGTAAAGTGAGTGAGGGTATGTTTCCCCTTCTCTGTTCTTTACAAAAGGCTGTGTAACATTGGCTTTATTTCCTCTATAAATTCTTAGAAAAGTTGATCTGCGGAATCATCTGGCTCTGGACTTCCTCTGAGAGAAGGCCTAACTGTAGACCCGTTCTCTGAATGGCACAGAAGTGGTTTGCTCCTTCATGCGTCAGCTTTTGTATGTTGCATTTCAAGGAGTTTGTTCATTGTATTGTCGTGAGGTTGTTCAGAATACATTTTATCATCCTTCTCATGCCTTCAGAAATTGTGATGATGCCCCTTTTTTTCATTTTAGCATTGGTAACATTTTTTTCCCCCCACAAGTCAGTCTTGCTGGAAATTACCAATTTTGTAAAGAACCAGTTTTTCTTAAGTTTTTGGCTTAGATTGTCCTCTGTTTTATACCTGCTTTCTGTTTCATTTCTACTCTTTATTGTTTCCTTTTTCTCTTACTAGCTTTTTCATTTTATTGTCTTATTTTTGGTGGTGGGTCAATTTTCCATTTTTTTTTTAGCTTTTTTAGATGGTTAAATCATCCATTTTTAACCTTTCTTTTTCTATATTTATTTGAAGTTATATAATTCTTTCTAAAATTCCCTTTAAATATTATTTTGACAGGAGCCCAAATATTTTGATATGTTGTATTTTCATTGGTATTCAGTTCAAAATGGTCTCGAAATTCTTTTGTGATTAAAGTTTTGATCTATGGGGTATTTAGAAATATGTTGCTGAATTTCTAAACATTTGAGGATTTTCTAATTTTTTTTTTGTTATTGATGTATAGTTTAATTTACTGTGGCTGGGGAATATACTGTGTAATTGTGATCATTTGAAATTTCTTGAGACTCATCAGTTCTAAAATGATGTTACGTATTTTTACTGTTTTCAGTTACTTCTAGCTAGAGGGTCAGTTTAGGTAACCTCCCCATATTGCTAATGGAATTTGCTAAAGTTGTTTTAAATTAACGTTACTTTTCAGGAATAAATTAATTAAGGAATTATTAAGTGACTTTTAAAAATACTATAATAACTGAATTGCTTTTAAGCTGCAAGGAGGAGATTGTAATTTTTGGCACAGTGTGTAATTTTTTTCTTGAAAGCACTCTATCTTAAGAGCTTGAAACGCCAGTGGTCTGGCATGATCTTGGTCCAGGTCAAGACTCTGCTCCTTCTGTTGGCTTTTTCCTCTGTGTGTGTATTTACATGCACACTTTCCAAACCTGAGGATTTTAACCTGTCTCAAAACTTGTATGCTTTATCCTGAAAATATCGAGCCGTTGCCATCATCCCATCTTTGTCACTGGTATCTCATTGGTTCCTCAGCAGTTTTTATTCATTTGTCGTCCCCACCGAGCTGGTTGAATTATTAGAAGATGCGTGCAGGGGCTTTTGTGTATTACTGTATTCTGAAGGTCGTTTAGCTCATTCTTTCAGGTTCTTTTTAGGATGATTGCCATTTATTATTCAAGACTATTTTTATTCAGGCTTTTATTATTTTGAAAATATTCTGGATACCTGTTAGGATATGTAATACATGATAATCACACTTAAAAAAAAAATGTAGGCACGTGGCTTCTTACGCACAGTCCGTAAAGTAAAATGAAGCAAAATGGTTTATTAATTATGAGAGTAAATCCATTAATGGATTCAGCAGATGCACTGTTGATCTGTGTAAGATCGTGTTAGGTGAGGCTGCCACCCAGCTTGTTTACAACCCCCTGATTAATTTTCGTGGTGGTCCTCCTCACTGTTTTTAAGGACCTGTCTATTTCCGGCTGAGCTGGGTCTTCGCTGCTGTGCATGAACCCTCTCTGGCTGTGGCCAGTGGGGCTGTGCTCCAGTTGTGGTGTGCTGCCTTCTCACTGGGTGGTGGCTTCTCTTGTTGCCAAGCACGGGCCTTAGGGCCCATGGGCTCAGTGGTTGGAGCGCTCAGGCTTAGTTGCCACACAGCATATGGGGTCTTCCCAGACGAGGGACCACGCTGCTGTGGCCCGCGGTACATGGTGAGTTCTTAGCAACTGGACCACCAGGACAGCCCCATATCGGTCCTCTCGAATTGGCGTATTCACTGGAGGTGCAGACACACACATTCACTATAGAAGCCCAGGGGTGTATTGGCAGATGAAGGCAAGGTAGTGGCCAGCTGTGCATGTGGAAGGGCTCACATTTCTTGTATTGATGTTGAGATTGAATTTTACACTAGGAAAAAGGATGGCTACTCTGTGAGAGGGCAGAGCAGTGACTAGCCTTCCTAATGACTTGGGAAGCAAGAGGAAAGGGCTGGGTCGCTGTGCAACTGACTGACATGAAACGTATAGATGGGAGGGTTCCAGGAAATAATGCCTGGAGGCAGGATAGGGCCACTCGTGCAAACAGCCATAAAGCCTACTATTGAAGGCTTGAGTAGTGGGAACAACAAGGACCTGATTGCTTGAGCAATATTTTTTAGCTTTCCTGTAAGTGAGTTTTCAGTACCATCAGTTGTATCTTAAAACAGTTTGGCTCCACTCTAGCAAAGTGAGATTTTTCCTTCTGAGTTGCTATTAATAGTATTCCAAAGGCTTGTCTTAAATGCTGGGATTGTTCCTAAGAAGTAGGTTCTTTGTTTACCTTGCTGGCAGGAAGAAAGAACTGTGTTCATCTGGCTAGTGTTTGTGTATTAGCTCATGTTTTGTGCATCTTCCCTGGTCTTTTAGGCTGCACATGGTCCGTCTGATGCTGCTGGAGAGACTGCTGCAAACTCTGCCCCAGTTACGAAGTGTCGGAGGTGTCCGGGCCATCCCGTACATGCAGGTACCCCGCAGTTCACCCGCGTCTGCCACGTCACCGGTGGGCATCCTTCAGCAGGTTCACATTTCTCCCGCCGAGCCTCTGAGAGACTTTGTTTGGTATTAGGTCATAGAATAATGGAATATAATTTTGAATTGCAGGTTACAGTCCTTCATTTTATAAATGAGAAGACCAAGGATCAGAGAATTAAAAATAATGTCTGCAGCCACCCAGCTAGTTACTGACAGAGCCAGGAACAAAAGTCTGCGCCAGAGAGTCTGAGTGTCTGTCTAGTATCTCTTTCTTATTGTTAGTGATAGAGTGAGGTCTGCTAGCTGCCCTCCTCTGAGGCAGAATTGTTCTTCAGCACAGTGCAGTGCTGTGTCTTAAGCCACTTGCATATAATGTCGGTTAGTCAGTTAGTGTGTGCGGACTTCTTGCAGAATGTTTTCTGCGTCACCAAGGGTAGCATGTACCATCATTTGATTTCTCTGGCTCTGGACCCTTCACCTCGGTTACCTTAGGATTTCAACCTTTCCATGCGCTGTAATTCCAGTTGACAGGCCAGGCAGGAGGATTGGGATTTCGGGTGAAACACTTGGTGTTTAGAGTTGTTGCTCTTTAGGGAATTGGCTTTCACGTTTTGCTTCTCTGTTGACCCACAGGTCATTCTGATGCTCACTACAGATCTGGATGGGGAAGACGAGAAAGACAAGGGGGCCCTGGACAACCTGCTCTCCCAGCTGATTGCCGAACTGGGCATGGACAAGAAGGTGACATTTGAGAGGCATTGTGTGAGGAGCAGTAACTGAGATCAGCTTTTTTCCTCCCTCTCTCAGAGAAACTTCACTGAGGCCCCCAGTTCTGCAGATCTGTTAGAAATGTTTTCCGTGTGTACTTTGGCCCAGGCATACTTTTGTGGATCTGGCTATAAATGAGGAGCAAGACCAGGTCACTGCCCCTGTGGCCCTTTTGTAGCTCCATGAGGTGAAATGATAAATGGGTTGTTTGTATCTTGGCCTCAGGCAGTGGCACCCCACTCCAGTACTCTTGCCTGGAAAGTCCCAGGGACGGCGGAGCCTGGTGGGCTGCAGTCCATGGGGTCGCAAAGAGTTGGACACGACTGAGCAACTTCACTTTCACTTTGTGGTACCCCGCAGTTCACCCGCGTCTGCCACGTCACCGGTGGGCATCCTTCAGCAGGTTCACATTTCTCCCGCCGAGCCTCTGAGAGACTTTGTTTGGTATTAGGTCATAGAATAATGGAATATAATTTTGAATTGCAGGTTACAGTCCTTCATTTTATAAATGAGAAGACCAAGGATCAGAGAATTAAAAATAATGTCTGCAGCCACCCAGCTAGTTACTGACAGAGCCAGGAACAAAAGTCTGCGCCAGAGAGTCTGAGTGTCTGTCTAGTATCTCTTTCTTATTGTTAGTGATAGAGTGAGGTCTGCTAGCTGCCCTCCTCTGAGGCAGAATTGTTCTTCAGCACAGTGCAGTGCTGTGTCTTAAGCCACTTGCATATAATGTCGGTTAGTCAGTTAGTGTGTGCGGACTTCTTGCAGAATGTTTTCTGCGTCACCAAGGGTAGCATGTACCATCATTTGATTTCTCTGGCTCTGGACCCTTCACCTCGGTTACCTTAGGATTTCAACCTTTCCATGCGCTGTAATTCCAGTTGACAGGCCAGGCAGGAGGATTGGGATTTCGGGTGAAACACTTGGTGTTTAGAGTTGTTGCTCTTTAGGGAATTGGCTTTCACGTTTTGCTTCTCTGTTGACCCACAGGTCATTCTGATGCTCACTACAGATCTGGATGGGGAAGACGAGAAAGACAAGGGGGCCCTGGACAACCTGCTCTCCCAGCTGATTGCCGAACTGGGCATGGACAAGAAGGTGACATTTGAGAGGCATTGTGTGAGGAGCAGTAACTGAGATCAGCTTTTTTCCTCCCTCTCTCAGAGAAACTTCACTGAGGCCCCCAGTTCTGCAGATCTGTTAGAAATGTTTTCCGTGTGTACTTTGGCCCAGGCATACTTTTGTGGATCTGGCTATAAATGAGGAGCAAGACCAGGTCACTGCCCCTGTGGCCCTTTTGTAGCTCCATGAGGTGAAATGATAAATGGGTTGTTTGTATCTTGGCCTCAGGCAGTGGCACCCCACTCCAGTACTCTTGCCTGGAAAGTCCCAGGGACGGCGGAGCCTGGTGGGCTGCAGTCCATGGGGTCGCAAAGAGTTGGACACGACTGAGCAACTTCACTTTCACTTTGCACTTCCATGCATTGGAGAAGGAAATGGCAACCCATTCCAGTGTTCTTGCCTGGAGAATCCCAGGGACGGGGGAGCCTGGTGGGCTGGCGTCTGTGGGGTCGCACAGTCGCACACGACTGAAGCGCCTTAGCAGCTGCAGCACCAGCTCCTAGGTGTGTCGGGCTCTAGAGTGTCCAGGTGCACAGACCGCAGGTGCACTGGAGTGTGTTTGGTCTGTGATTCCATGTGAGAACCATTCAGCATTGATACGAGTGAGGGGGTCTCGTGGCGAGGATGCCTTGGGGTCAACACCAGCGTGGCCCCCTGGCTCCCCGCTGCAGGATGTCTCCAGGAAGAGTGAGCGCAGCGCCCTGAACGAGGTGCACCTGGTGCTGATGCGGCTGCTGAGCGTCTTCATGTCCAGGACCAAGTCTGGATCCAAGGCTTCCGTGTGCGAGGTGTGTTGCCCCGGGCTGACGGCTGCGAGGAAGCAAAGGGGCTTGTGTGTTTGGTGCCAGGGCGGCGGGCAGAGGCGACAGACCTCTCTCACTGAGTAAGGCTGTCAGCACTCGGGAGGAGTAAGAGACTAAGCTGTCGCCTCTTCAGGAGCAAGGCTTCCACCTTTTTCAGAATCCCTTCCAAGCTCTGACCTTTTCTAACAATCTCGCCATTGGAGGGGGTTAAAGGGTTTGGAAGTTCCATTATTGAAAAGCAGGAGACTGTTCTGCAAGCTGCAGAGTGGCTAAGAGGATTCCCCTGCTGTATGTTGCTATAAGGTATGGTAATAAAGCAGAGAGAAAGCAGTGCGTGCGTGGTGGGAAGGAGATTAACACAGAGCAGAGAAGGTAGAAATGGAGGCTGAACTGCATCCAATCTTAATGAGCTTATGAGCTGTGGGGGCTGCTGGGATTTGCAAGACTCTCCTAATGGTTTTATTTACAGTAGCTTTTCCCCTGCCTTTTTATTTGTGTGATCACTCACCCCATCTCCTTTGGAAGGTAGTTCTGTGGTAAGAGCCCCTACTGAGAGGGTGGGGTTGCAGAGAAATGCCTATAGTGGAAAGTTTTCCTCTCTTCTTAAATAGGCTTCTTTTCTAGATGGCCCAAGGAGAAAGAGAAAACCTCTCCCCTCCAGGTGGAAGGGTTATCTAATTCTTGCCTCCTTGGCCTCTGGCACATATGTGTTGGGAGATTAGATTTGGGAACTGATGTGTCTTTATTTTCTCTTACCATGCTGTTGTGTGGAAGAGTTGGGGAAATGTTTGTGCTTGTTGGGAGACTTAAATTAAGACATGGACTCACTCTCAGGACAGCTGGTTCTTAGGCTGCCGTGAGCGCGTTTCCTACTCGCAGGCTCAGCTGGACTGCGCTCTGGGCTGCCAGCCGTTCTCACCTTCGCCCCGCTTTCCCACAGTCGTCTTCCCTCATCTCGAGCGCCACGGCCGCCGCCCTGCTGAGCTCTGGGGCCGTGGACTACTGCCTGCACGTGCTCAAGTCCCTGCTGGAGCACTGGAAGAGCCAGCAGGGCGACGAGGAGCCCGTGGCCGCCAGCCAACTGCTGAAGCCACACACCACGTCGTCCCCGCCTGACATGAGCCCATTCTTCCTCCGCCAGTATGTGAAGGTGAGGGCCTTCCCCGGCAGGCAGCCCCTCCTTTCCTTCCCCCGGGTTCCGAGTCCCCACTCCCCCGGAGTAGCGCCAAAGGAGCCGAAGAGGTCCCTTACTCCCCCTGCCGTCACCAGAGGGCCTTTAGCTCTCTGGTTTAGAAGATGGGCTTTTTCTGGTCGGATGACTCTGGGAACACATCCCTGGGAATACACGTTCCCACTTACCACCGTGAAGCTTCCAGAAGTCCTGTCTAACTTTTAGCAAGCCTCAGTTTGCACTTCTGGAAGACGAGCACACACAGAGCATCTGCTTTATAGAGCTGTTGGGAGCCTCTGATGTTTGGAAGGCACAGTGCCCAGCACATCCCAGAGCTGGGGAGATGTTAGTTGCCATCCCCATCCCTATCCCACTGAAACCCGCACAGCAGAGCAGAGCGGCCTGGGCTGGGTGTGCCGCTCACTGCGTGCTCAGAGCCGCTTTAAAGAGGATGGGAGTGAGCTAGGACAGAAAATGCGAACCTGAGCACACCCTTCTCTTTCTGTATAACCCTTTGGTGGTTTTCCATAGCTCTTTGGCCCAACAGTTCTTGGCGGATCCAGCTATCTGCTTGACTCTATCATCTACAACAGTCCTGCATGCGGTGCCGCTGGCCTCTGCGCCTCCCCCAGCGTCTATGCCCTTCTGAGGTTCTCTCCTCTCCTTCTGCGTTCCTTCTGTCCCCCCTCAGTTCCAGGGGATTCTCTGGTGGCTCAGGTGGTAAAGAATCTGCCTGCCATGCAAGAGACGTCGGTTCGATACCTGAGTCAGGAAGATCCCCTGGAGAAGGGATAGGCTACCCACTCCAGTATTCTTGGGCTTTCCTGGTGGCTCAGCTGGGAAGGAATCCGCCTGCAATGCGGGAGACCTGGGTTTGATCCCTGGGTTGGGAAGATCCTCTGGAGAAGGGAGTGGCTCCCACTCCAGTATTCTGGCCTGGAGAATCCCATGGACTGTGTGGTCCACGGGGCCACAAAGAGTCGGACACGACTGAGCGACTTTCACTTTTCACTTTTTAAGACGCAGCTCACACACTGGGTCCTTCCACAGCATACACTTTGCCACTCTCCAGTCTGAGCCTTTCTCTGGGTCCCAGAGCACCCTGACCACACATGTGGGGTCTTCCCCTCCAGGCTCACATCACGACCCTGTTTTATTCCTCTTCACACCGCTGGTGTTTGACGCAGATCTGATAACAGCTGGGGATTGACTGCATGGCACACTGACTCTGGCAGGCTCTTTTGGGGAGCACACGGTTTGTAGGGTAGCTGTGGTTCCCCCTGTCCGCGAATCTCCCAGTGATCCTTGACACACTGTTTCTTATAGAAATACGATCATCATGGAAAGCTTTGGTTCTAGGAAATGGAATACATCTCTCATAGAGAGTCAGACATCCTCTTCCTTCACTCTTTCTTCAGTTTTCTCCTGTTTTGGCTCTGATTTTTGTGCAAGCAGAGTAAAGTCAGTCAAGTGTCAAAAACCAGAGTGAAATGTTAGAACTGTTAAGGGTGGTGAGATCTGTCGCCACTATAAGCTCTGCGTGTGATGGAATTGCCCCCAGAGCCCACGGTCTTCCTGGGTTTGTGAACTAAACTGTCAGTCAGTGATGGTTCCAGCTTTGGAGGGCGCCATTTATCTCCACCTATCCATCTATCCATCCATTTATCTCCATTGTAACATGTTCCTACTGAACGGGAGACCAGCCTTTCTCCTGGCTGTGGTCACGGAAGAGTCTCAATCATGTCTCTTCCACACATGTTCTTCTCCAGGGCCATGCTGCTGATGTGTTTGAGGCCTATACTCAGCTTCTGACGGAGATGGTGCTGAGACTGCCATACCAAATCAAAAAGATCGCCGACACCAACTCACGAATCCCACCTCCTGTTTTTGATCATTCATGGTTTTACTTTCTCTCGGAGGTAAGTGAGGGTTCTAGTCAAGGAGAGGACATGAGCTGTGACTGCCTCTGTGGCTCCCTTGCACCCCAACTTGCACATGGTATTTCCCCCAGCAGAGCCCCTCCCACCACTGAGGTCTTGCTCCTTCCGAGCATCCCATATGGTGACGCCGTGGGAGCTGTGTGTCAGAGCAGGCCATTCTCTTTAGTGTCTGATTCTGTACCTTTAACATCCCCCACACATGGTGACGATGGCCATGTTTTCATAGCTTGGAGTCTGTCTGGAAAACAGAAAGTATACTAGTTAAGTGAACTGAGAGATTTTAATGTAGAGAGCTGGTTAAACAGCCATTGAAGAACCAAGAAGATAGCCAGGGAACACTGAGGTAACACAGAGGCAGTAACTTCTGAGAAGCAGCTGCGGCAGCCCTGCCAGTGAAGAGAAGAGCCCTGGTGGATCTGACGGGGCCCTGCTGTGGGACCGCAGGAGCTCTGAAGGGGTGTGAGGTGGCTGATTCTGGAAGTTCTGCCAGAAGCCAAGGAACAGGGCCACCTGGACTTGGCCTGTTCTTGGCTGCTGAGATGCTGGAGGCCGCAGGGTCGGGGCTGCCGCTGGGACAGCAGGTGGACGGGGAGGCGCAGGCCCCTTCTCTGCTCCCACCCCCCAATGTCCTCATCCCATGCTCCCCACCGGCAGAGCCTCAGAAGGGGCTGCTGCAGAGCAGCGGCACAGGCAGCCTGGTTCTGGAGAGAACCTGGAGAACATGGCTAAATATCCACACAGCACACCTGAGGTTAACACTACAAGAAAAATGTTAGCAAACCCTAGATGACCAGTACAAATTGTAGAGGTACAACAACCAACTTTTTTCCCCTCTATTTAACCTGAAAGAGATTCTGAAAGTTTTTTCCTTATGGTTTCACTCTGGGCGGACTGGAGTGGAGACCAGCTTCCTTGTAGATCCCTAAGTACTACCATGAGGAATAGGAGGAATATTGCCGTTTTTCCCTTTTTAATGTTTTTCTTTCTCCTAGTCCTTGTAAGGAATACAGAAGCTAGCTCAGCTGTGAGGAAGTAGCTTGGTTCATGGTTTGTTTTTTTTTTGAAGTCCAAGGTGCCATGGCCGGTGTGGATATAGTCCCCGAGTCCCTGACTCTGTGTTGTTTCTCCCCTCAAGTACCTGATGATCCAGCAGACTCCGTTTGTGCGCCGGCAAGTCCGCAAACTTTTGCTCTTCATCTGTGGGTCGAAGGAGAAGTACCGCCAGCTCCGTGACCTGCACACCCTGGACTCCCACGTGCGAGGGATCAAGAAGCTGCTGGAAGAGCAGGGCATCTTCCTCCGGGCGAGCGTGGTCACGGCCAGCTCCGGCTCCGCCCTGCAGTATGACACACTCATCAGCCTGGTATGGCCCTGCCGGGGTTGGGGGGACAGGGAAAGGCTCAGCCAGGTGGTCAAAGGATGGAGCCATGCACACAGGGCTTCCTAGATCAGGGTCGATCCATCATACCCAACTGCTGTACCACATGTAATTGGCTTCAGGGTCTGCAGTTTCCCGTCCCTGTCCCCGCCCTTGCTAGGCAGTGGTTCCTCTGTCATGAGGAGGGTTGACTAACTCTGGCATTTGCTCACATTGTGGGCAGGATCAACCCATGGTTTGTGCATCTCTCGTTTTTGTCCCAGAATACTACAGAAATGATGTATTACCACCTGAAATCAGTTGTTTGACTTTGGAGTGTAAACTGCATGATTATAAGGAAAATCTAGAAAGAATGTCTTCAGTATTAAAGACTCCTAGTTCAGTGCTCTTACTAGAGTGCTCTTAGTAAGAAAAAAATAAACTGGATTATAGTGTTTTGGGTCCAAGCCTACCTTTGCTGCTACATTATTTCAGGGGTTGAAGGACCTCTGAAAACAAAGGGCCTTTGTGTGGTGGGGCGTTGAATGAAGCAGGCTCTGTAAGGGCCAGAGTGTGCGGGCCTCGGTCCTAGGTTTACTAGGGCACTGGTCAACCTCACACAGAGGACAAGGGTCTGTAACCCAAAGCTGGGGAGAGGACCCTGAAGGCGGCAGGTGTGGGTCACTGCTTGTGCTCGGTTTCTGTTGCAGATGGAGCACCTGAAGGCCTGTGCCGAGATTGCCGCCCAGCGCACCATCAACTGGCAGAAGTTCTGCATCAAGGACGACTGTAAGCAAGGCCTGTCCATTTGGTTGCTCTTCATTCATTCATTCCTTCAAGAACTATCCATCGAGGGCCTCTGTAGGCCACGTGTTAAACTGGGTGTTAGAGATAGAGCCTTGAGCAAGCTAGACAGACAGCACTCTGCCAAGACTGAGAAGGGTCCGTAGAGAGAATGGGGGTGCTGTGGGGGCACAGGGTAGGTGTCTGCTGGAAGGTCAGCAGTATCTGCTGTAGGTATCTGGGGTGGTCCGCTGATGAGGAGAGTCACTGTCTTTGTAGAAGTGGGGGCTGGGAGCCAGTCTCTGAGCCGTTGCTGCAGGACTCGTCAGGGTCTCCACAGTTGTGAACCCCTTCCGGGTGAACCCCTGCGCAGCCCTTGGGCAGGCAGCTGGAGGAGGAGGGCAGCCTGGCGCCTGGAGCAGCTGCCCTGTGCCTCCATGCGTGGTGTGGAGCTGAGCCCGCGTCTCCTCTGCCTGCAGCCGTCCTGTGCTTCCTCCTGCAAGTCAGCTTCCTGGTGGACGAGGGGGTGTCCCCCGTGCTGTTGCAGCTGCTCTCCTGTGCCCTGTGTGGCAGCAGGGTGCTCGCTGCGCTGGCGGCCTCAGCAGGCTCCTCCAGCACCTCCTCGTCCTCTGCCCCCGCGGCCGCCAGCTCTGGACAAGCCACGGCACAGCCCAAGTCGTCCACGAAGAAGAGCAAGAAGGAGGAGAAGGAGAAGGAGAAAGAGGGTAAGGACCACGTCCTTGGTGATGAGGGCAGTGTGTTCTCATCTCTCTGAGAGCACACCGTTTATCCCCTTCCTCTGAAAGGGTTTTCACCCTCATCTATAGAGACCTAAAACCCAAGTGCCCCCAGGGCCTGCTCATTTCAGTTATGTTCCGGGTGACCCCGTAAAGAGTGTGACTCCCCGTAGCAAGTGTCTGTAACGGGAAAGGCCAGAGGTGCACGGAATATTTTTACTAGCCCAGGGTGGAGCGATTGTCAGCGTTAAATGAAGCTGTGTTAGTAACTAAACGTGCCTCGTAAAGCTGCTAGGCGCGTTATAGATGGACGCTATAGTCATCTTTAGCCGACACCTTGCCATCAGAAAGGTGGCAGCTTTGCTGTGTCCCTGCTTTTCATGGTCCTTGGAGGCCTGAGACAGGTGTGCAGATGGTTCACATTCCCCTGCTGATCATTCAGATACCTTTGTGCAGGTCGGTAGTGATGTTGACTGTATTAGGTAGCAGACTTTTGAAAGGAAATTCTTCTCCAGTGTGACTACTTCTGTTCAGTTCCAGGTTTGTATAGGCACTTTATACTCTGCTTTTATTGGTAGCATTATTTTATTTGGACCTGACTGTTTGTCCCCTCGTAAACAACTGAAAAGTGAAAGTCTCTCAGTCGTGTCTGACTCTTCGCAACTCCGTGGAGTCCATGGAATTCTCCAGGCCAGGATACTGGAGTGGTAGCCTTTCCCTTCTCCAGGGGATCTTCCCAACCCAGGGACTGAACCCAGGTCTCCCGCATTGCAGGCAGATTCTTTACCAGCTGAGCCACCAGGGAGGCGAAGAATGCTGGAGTGGGTAGCCTGTCCCTTCTCCAGGGGATCCAAAGTTTTTTTCAAGTTATAACCATTTTGGTGAAAACTTTTAAGAGACAGCATCCCCTCTCACTCCATTTGAGGA
Organism: Litocranius walleri; assembly: GCA_006410535.1. Taxonomy (NCBI): domain Eukaryota; kingdom Metazoa; phylum Chordata; class Mammalia; order Artiodactyla; family Bovidae; genus Litocranius; species Litocranius walleri. Next base: position 2,864,020 of record SJYG01000042.1, on the reverse strand, counting down.
CCCTACACCACTTCTTCCTGTCTTCAGCCCTCTGGCCTGCTCTCATCTTGCAGGTGAGAGCTCAGGCAGCCAAGAGGACCAGCTGTGCACAGCTTTGGTGAACCAGTTAAACAAATTTGCGGACAAGGAGACCTTGGTCCAGTTTCTGCGCTGCTTCCTCTTGGAGTCTAACTCCTCCTCGGTGCGCTGGCAGGCCCACTGCCTGACTCTGCACATCTACAGGTAGGGCCTGGGGCTTGCTTCCATCAGGCTGCGTGGGGCTGGTGGCGAAACTCTGTCTTGTCTTCATGGTGCATGCCTACAGTGGCAGCATCAGCATTTACACCAGTCTGAATCCTCTTGACTATTGCAGATTTCTTCATCAAATTGTCTGCTTCTTAGCTATTAAACTGATGTCAGAGGAAGAGGTGATCTGTTGCCCACTAAGAAGACTATGTGTAGAAGTCTTAAATGACCAAACTTGGCTCTTTAGCTAACAATACTCAGTTTCTGCCCTTGAGTGATGTTGGAAGATGGGAGTAAACCACCTTCTGAAGACAGGAAAGGATGGTGCTGGATCTGTTAGGGTTGATGGTCGAAAGAGCAGTAGCGCCATTCAGACTTAACCCATAGTTGTGGAGAAAGAGGCACATCACCAAAACAGCACTTGGGCCTTGTTGATTAAAATAAAGGAGCCCCTAGGATTTTTTGCTACTGATAAAATGAACTGTCATTTATCTCCAGAAACTCTAGCAAATCTCAACAGGAGCTGCTGCTAGACCTGATGTGGTCCATATGGCCAGAACTCCCAGCCTATGGTCGCAAGGCTGCCCAGTTTGTGGACCTCCTGGGATATTTCTCCTTGAAAACCCCGCAGACAGAGAAGAAGGTAACAGATAATTGATGGTCAAAAAGGCTTACTTGCCACATTTAACTTTTTTTCTCTTGAATTAAGAATGTTAGGACTAACCTACATGGGGGTATACGGGTGAAATCTCTTTAAAATATATATTGAGCACTCCCAATATGTATGTCACCTGGAAGATACACATTGGCAAAAAAGCCCAATCTGAATTTGGCTTGGCCAGTAGACATAGATAAAGTGGGGAGGAAATGCATCGCATTAAGATCACTTGGGGCGAAAAGTGGTCCTCTGGTTTTCCTGGCTATCCTGATCACACATCCAAAAGTATTTCTGTAACGGGATAATCATTTCATGGCTTCCCCGTAACGGTAACATTTCTCTTCCTCCACAAGCTGCAAAAAGATGGCTGCTACTAAGACTGTGAAAACTTCTCAAGAAGATAGAATCCTTTAAACGATTAGGAATTAGGCTCAGCTTTGCATGATTCTGAATGAGGGCTGGTACTTCCAGGGCAGTAGCAGCTGGAAAGCAGAGGAGGAAAGTGTTTTCTGGTAAGACTTTCCCTTGGGCTTTAACTCTGGTCCTCTGTTGACTTCTGTTTTCAGTTGAAAGAATATTCACAGAAGGCTGTGGAGATTCTTCGGACTCAAAACCATATTCTTACCAACCATCCCAACTCCAACATTTACAAGTGAGTTCTGTTCTGCTTTCTTTCTATTTGAGGCTCAGTCAACAGTGCAGTTGCTGTTTCCACGCTGATTGGCTTGTTAAGAAGGTCTCTAGTTTTAAGGGTCTAAGTCTGAATCACATAAGACAGGTTTACAGGAAATAGCTGCATTTAAAAGAAAAAAAAAAAACCTTTGGAAGACAGTGTTAATTAAAATCTTTTATTATTTCCCTGGTGTGTTAGCAACTGTTCTTTTTTTTCACCCTCCAAACTTTATTGATGTATAATTTACACACAACAATATGTACCCTTTTCAAATATACAGTTTTAATGATTTTTAGTAAATTTAGTTGTGACTCTTGAGTCAAATTCTAATGTAACATTTAGGATTCCCCTGACCTCAGAACAGATCAGAAACAGGGATATCTTACATTTCCTTGTGTTTTCACTGGGGTGGGGCTTGCCTTGGGGAATAGTGAGCTGTGATTTTCTTTTGACTTCTGTGAAGCTCCATGCTTTCTAAAATGAAAATTTAGTGCTGAGACTGCTTTCTGCCTTAGCACCTTGTCTGGCCTGGTGGAGTTTGATGGCTATTACCTGGAGAGCGATCCCTGCCTGGTGTGTAATAATCCAGAAGTGCCGTTTTGTGTAAGTGACATCTCTCACGTGGATAGTCCTGGGTTCTGGGGCCAGTGGGTCTCTGGTTTCTAGAGACTGATGTTGCTGCTTGGGTGTCCCTCTCCCAGTGGTGGGTCAGAGTGGTGTGAATTCTTACCTGACCAGCTACCTTAAATCAAAATTTATCCATGGACAAAGAGTGGGTTTCCACTGATGAGTTTTGAAGAGGACAAGATGAGCCGCTCACCTTGCACTAACACAGTGCTCTGTGTGCACCTTTGTGTTTAGTACATCAAGCTGTCTTCCATTAAAGTGGACACGCGGTACACCACCACCCAGCAGGTTGTGAAACTCATTGGCAGCCACACCATCAGCAAAGTGACGGTGAAAATCGGGGACCTGAAACGGACCAAGATGGTGCGCACTGTCAACCTCTACTACAACAACCGGACCGTGCAGGCCATCGTGGAGCTGAAAAACAAGTATGGGCTTTTCAGTCTTGGAGAGGGGCAGGCCTGCGAGGCTTGGCGCCTGGAGTCAGCTCTGATGGCTGGGCCCGGCCAAGTGCACACTCCTGGCGGCCTAGTATGTCTGTCCTCTTGTGACTCTGGTCGTGGCTGGGGGACAGAAGTGCAGTGCCGGCTCCTAAGGGTGCGGACGGAGGCTGTGAGAGCGTGTCTGTGGGGCCCTCGAAGCCTAAGCTCTGCAGCAGCCTGCAGGGGAGTTGAGTGCCGGGGCCCCGGGCTGCCCACAGCCGCGCTAGTGGAGCGGTTCTGGTTTCATGTAGACTCTTTGGTAGGGAAGCAGCTGCTTGTTAGACTGGGACACTGTTCTCTTGCTCACGGAGCGGGCAGCAGTTCTCAAGGAGCTTCTCTAGTGTGAAGTCCTTCCATTTCTGCGTGGTGCCTTTTGTCTGCATATGCTGACACTGATCTTACTAGCTTATCTGTCCTGACGTCTGAAACGAGGCCCAATGTATATGGGCCAAAGAAGACACTAGCTTGGGTTCGTGTTGACTTTGACTGAGACAGACCACTTGTTGAAGACTCAGGCGTTGCTCTTGGGCAGAGAATATGGGTAGAGGCTACTGGAAGGCCAGGACTTGCAGTGAGTGCTGTTCTGTGCTCAGAGTGGAAGTATTAGTGTCACTCTGAAGGCAGAATGAAGCTGGCATGTACTGCGTGAACAAATGGCCACCGAGAGCTCTGCTTTTAAAGCAGGTTTTGTCCTTTGAAAAGCATGGTTCACACTGGTGGCCTGCAGGGAGAAGCTGCTCATTGAGATGACCCAGTCCCCTCTGGAGCAGAGGGATTTGGTTTCTCTTGTGCAGTTAGCTCAGCTGCTGGGGTGAAGCCCTCACACTCTGGCATGAGACTGTGGTTCACATCCCTTGGAGAATCTATATAGCCTCCCTTTCCTTATCTGTAAAAAGCAGAGAAGTCTGCTCTCAGGGTGTTCTTTTAAGGATTGAATGTGTTAGCAAGTGTGGAATGCTGAGAACAGAGCCTGACACATAGTAAAATTTCAGTAAACATCAATTACATTAATATAATTATCCCTAAATTATCACATGCCTTTACTCTTTCTGACTCTTCTTGGCACGTGGTCCGGATCCTGGTGTGTCCCTCTGCCTCTCTGAAGCAACCTGAGCTTTATCCTTCCAAGGCAGTTGCCATGGTAGGAACTTAACAGCAGTCATCATCATGGAGCCTCTTGGGAGTCCAGGCTCCAGTGTGGCATACTTTGAGAGTAACGTCTTCCCTTGACGTACATTCCCTTGTTTTTCTGGAATCTCAGAAATTACCATATGTGATGTCTTAAAGCACCTGTATGTTCTTTCCTTTTTTCAGCAGAGAAAGAATAGCGGAAACGTATCTTCAAAATTAAGTTGCTTTTATTTGTCAGGGTCCCTTTCCTTAGAATCCCATTTCACTGTCTTGGGCGAACACGCAGGAACAGTCTTCTTCCCGTCTCACCAGACTGTCGTGGCTGCGGGTCTTGTGGGAGTCTCTCAGGCCCCCTGCCTGGCTGCCTGACGCCGTTTCTCCTAGGCCGGCGCGCTGGCACAAAGCCAAGAAGGTTCAGCTGACGCCTGGGCAGACAGAGGTGAAGATCGACCTGCCTCTGCCCATCGTGGCCTCCAACCTGATGATTGAGTTCGCAGACTTCTACGAGAACTACCAGGCCTCCACGGAGACCCTGCAGTGCCCGCGCTGTAGTGCCTCAGTCCCTGCCAACCCTGGCGTCTGCGGCAACTGTGGGGAGAACGTCTACCAGTGTCACAAGTGCAGGTGGGGGTGGTGGCCTCCCAGCTCCGGTGCATCCCTTGTGTTCCTCAGGAGGAGGCTCAGTGTGCACAGACCCGCCGTGCGGTGCCCTCACGGTGGAGGATTATGGCATCTAGAGCGTGGAGCTCACAGATGCAGGAGGAGAGGGCCGGGGAGAGTGGTGGGGTGGTGGG